>JACCID010000152.1:0-317245 GCA_018906775.1 Sycophila sp. Sp_5
ACTTTTTGTAGGGAACAGTAACGGTAACGATAACGCGCGGGCTTGTATCGTTACAAAAGGTATTAATGGCATTTTGTTACAGGAAATAAGCTCCAGGGACATCACCGCCATCAAGATAGATTTGGAAGATAACGAACATCGAGTGAGGACGACTGTACTAGTTGCAGCATATTTCCCACACGAAGAAGAAATACCGACAACAGGAATTAGGAAAGTGGTGGAATACTGCAGACAAAAAAACCTGGATCTAATTGTCGGCTGTGATGCCAACGCTCACCATGAAGTTTGGGGAAGCACCGACATAAATGACAGGGGAGAGAAGCTGTTAGAATTCATCACAGGAACAAACCTAGACATCGTGAACAGGGGAGTTGAACCGACCTTCGTAACAGCGAATAGAAGGGAGGTTCTTGACCTTACCCTCGCGACGATGGGGATTAAGAATCACATACAGGGATGGAGCGTCAGCAACCAACCATCCCTGTCAGACCATAGGACCATAAATTTTAGGATAGAAATAAAAAAACCTAAAGTGGAACAAAGAAGAAACCCCAAAAATACAAATTGGGCAGCATATAAGGAGGAACTAGGCGAGAGACTGGCCGGCCTTAAAGGACAATATGGTTCAAACCTAAGCCTGGAATGGACATTAGAACAAATCCAAACGGCGATGGTGAGAGCCTATGAAAACAACTGTCCCTTAAAACCCAGAGGGAGCAAAAACAGCACACCTTGGTGGAACGGAAACCTGGAAAAGCTGAGGAAACAGGCAAGAAAACTGTTTAACAAAGCAAAGAAATTAAACGACCAGGAAGGATGGAAAGCGTACAAAAATACTCTAAATACATTCAAAAAGGAAGTTAAGGCAGCTAAAACCGAAAGTTGGAGGAACTACTGCTCGGGCATGGAAAACCTAGCAGACACAGCTAAATTAGCTAGGCTCCTTACCAAGGACAACGACTGTCGATTACAATGTCTAAAAGACGCGGCAGGAAACTACACTGATACAGAGGAGGACACTTTGGAACTCCTACTCAGAGCATGCTATCCTGATTTTAACAGGACAGAGGAGGAGGCGTCGCACACGCTGGAATGGTGTGAAGGACCCACAGATTGGAAGCTTGCAGCCAAAGTTATATCTAAGGAAAAGGTTGAATGGGCAATTAATTCCTTTGAATCATACAAAACACCGGGCCCGGATGGCATCTTTCCGAAGATGCTACAGGAACGAGATGAACACATCTTAAACCTAATCACGGGACTACTCAGAGGATGTATTGCCACAGGATATGTTCCTGAAAAATGGAAAGAAACACGGGTGGCGTTTATCCCAAAACCCGGAAAAAAAGACTACTCCACAGTAAAGGACTTCCGACCAATAAGTCTAACGTCCTTTCTACTGAAAACTTTGGAGAGATTGGTGGACTACTACATAAGGAATGAAATCCTGAGTGAAAATCCACTACATGCAGGGCAGCATGCGTACACCGTAGGCAAATCTACGGAAACAGCATTACACTCGGTGGTCACTTACATCGAGAAGGCCTTTAATACGAAGGAAACAGTAATTGGAGCCTTCATAGATATTGAGGGAGCCTTTAATTGCACCACAAGAGACACCATTCGCAGAGCACTGGAAGAGCACGGAATCCCAAAAACCATCGTCAGATGGGTGATGAGGATGCTGACTAACAGGAGCATATACAGTGAATGGAGAGGTAAAAAAGTAAAAGGAAAAATCAACGATGGATGCCCACAAGGGGGAGTACTCTCACCCCTACTGTGGCTACTAGTGGTTGACGGATTACTGTGTATGCTAAGCAAAGAAAGGATTTTTGCAATTGGCTATGCAGATGATTTCGCCATAATGGTGAAAGGTAAATTTGAAGAAATTCTTCCAGACCTCATCCAAAGGATACTGGAGAAAGTAAAGCAATGGTGTCAGGGGATATCCTTAGGGATAAATCCAAACAAAACGGAAATAGTCCCTTTCACCAGGAAATATAAAAGTAAAATAAATAAGGAAGTAACCTTCTACGGGAAGAAAATACCGTACGCAGAGGGAGTAAGATACCTAGGGATCTACCTAGATAAGAAATTACACTGGAACCAACATCTGAGTTCACAGTGCAAGAAAGTACTAAACATTTTCATGCAATGTAGGTCGGCGATTGGGACAGGATGGGGGCTTGAACCCCAAAAAGTCTTGTGGTTGTACGAGGCAATACTGAAACCAAAACTGACCTATGCTGCAGTGATATGGTGGGAAGCAATCCGTAAAAGAACCTCAATCAAAAGTCTGGACCACATACAGGCGGTGGCATTGAGGGGGGCATACGGATTGAGAAGAAGTACACCCACAGCTGCAATCAGAATGTTGCTGGACATAAATGGCCTAGACCTTGATATCAAGGAAGTGGCGGCCAGGACAGCGTACAGAATGATATGCAGTGGTGAGTGGAAAGACAACGGGATGGGACACATGACCATCCAAAAAGAAATTTTAACAGATGAGATCTTTTGGTCCTCACAGGATCAAACGAAGAGACATATCAGCTTCGGGAAACGTTTCAAAACAAGAATACCGAACAGAGAAGAATGGAAAGAAAACCAGTTCCTGGGATATGGAGAAATATGGTTTACAGATGGATCCAAGTCAGAGAAAGGAACTGGTTTCGGCATTTGTGGACCAGGCGGGGAAAACAACTATAACTGCAGGCTCAAAAGCTTTAACACAGTCCTTCAGGCAGAAATCGCTGCAATAAGAGCATGTGCAGATAATCTAGTGAGGAGGGATGTAAAGGGCAGATTTTTACAAATCTGTACCGACAGCCAGGCCTCCATAATGGCCCTGGAAAACCCACTCACCAAATCAATATTAGTTAGGGAAACGAGAGACACTCTCGATAAACTGACTAAGACAAACAAGGTTATCATCAACTGGATACCAGGCCACTCAGGTTACAAAGGTAACGAGAAGGCAGATAACCTTGCAAGACTAGGTGCGTGTTATGGTAATCAACCAGAATGGGAGATAGGAGTACCATACCAGGAGGGTTGTAATACCATAAGAACCATAATAAAGAAGGAACGATGGGAAGCCTGGGAGAACTCTGAAGGTTATAGGTGGAATAAGGAGCTACTTGGGAAGCATATTACTGGATGGATCTCAAAGAGCAGGAACCTAGACAAACAGGGGGCCCGAACCCTTATAGGCCTATTAACAGGACATTGTAACCTCCGTTGTTATACGCACAAAACAAAGGGAACGAGTAACCTTTGTAGGTGGTGCCAAGAAGAGGAAGAAACCCCAAAACATTTCTTCTGCGAGTGCCCTAACCTCACAGGAGCTCGCGTGAAATGGCTCGGAACAGGGGTTTTGGACTCGGAGCAATTCAGCAAAATGGGGACAAACAACCTAATGGCTTACTCCAAAGCCTTAGGGATGAACCACTTTGCTGAGGAATAGCCAGGGGGATAGGGATACAATGGCGAAAGCTAAGTGTCCCTGAGTTATACCCAGGCAATCTATAATAATAATAATAATAATAAAAATCCTCCTGGCTCCACAGCTGAGGATCAACACCACGAGGAGACATTCGGTGAACCCGTACATAGCTTCGGAGAAGGCTTTCAGTATTCAGCTGGTTGTTTTCGTAGTTTGAAATATAGGACAACCTAACCTCTCGCTGTGATGGTATGGTTATTCTTCTCCTTGCTATTACTCTGCTGTACACCTGATCTTTGTCCTTATTGGTTTTTCTGTCCCTGCATCAGATCCAGATTACTTGGGAAAAGCCCCTCTCGGACAGGGCAGTCAGTGAAGGTGTCCAATGTCTTCTTGTTGAATTTTTTTGCAGCCTCCATTGCGTCTTCTTCACAGTGCTGCAAGGTATCTTAGTGGAGAGTGCGGGTGGGATTCTGTAAGGGATTTAAGGCCTGTAGTAAGGGTTTAGAGAAAGTGCCGTGTAGTGTGTGCGTTTAGCCTTTCTTCGGGTAGGTAGGTTAGAGCTTGTCGAAGTCAGCGGGTCACTTTTCAATATCGATAAAATAATTATTCCAAAAACTGCGGAATCGTTTGCAGATTTTGCAAACGTAAATAAAAAAACTGCGGGTGTAATAGTTTATTAGCAAAAATTAAAAAAGTATTCAATCAGCGGAAAACAGAGGGAAACGCAATTATACTATTATAAATTATCATATAGTCACAAAATAATAACCAAACGTTTGCAATTAAATTACGCATTGTAAAAAATACATTAGGTATATTTAACTAATGAAAATTAATAAGAAAATTTTTTTTTTATATCGCCTAAGCTGCTCAGCGGTTTATTCCGCGTTCCACATTTCTAAAGCTGCGTTTTAAGAAATCCATTGTAAATGCATCGAACTAAATCGATGAATAGCCACTTGGATGCATTGACAAAATCTTTTCAAATATTTAGTACATCGTATTCGTGAAAAATATAAAAATAATACAATATGATATACTTAAAATCCATCTAAGAACTGCATAATGGTAAAAAACTATCGAAAAATAATCCAACCATAATTAAAATATACATAAGCATTGCAAATAACTGCGGGTTAGAAAGATAACCCGGATTCCGTCCCATTCATATTATATATAAAAATATAATTTTTTTTTGTTCTGAAATGCGCTGCATACTTTATGCGGCGTGCCGTATAAACAAGATGACATTTATTACGATCTGAATAAACAATACTAAACTCAATAGTTGTATCGTCTTTTTAATTTATTAACAAACTCACCTCAGGCATTTAGTACTTTACTAATTTTGTAGTATGCATGCGAATAAGAGATTTTTTTACCATGTGTCATGCGCGGTGTTATTTGTACGGCATGACGCTCGTGCTAAATGTAATTTTTGATAATCTTAATAAAAGTTATTGAACTAAATCAATGAACCGTTTTTTGGAATAATTAATCAACCCTTCTCATGCATTTAGATCTTTAAAGTTATTGTATCATAATTATCTTTCTCTATAACTCGTTAGCAAGTGTCGAATGCACTATCTAACTAATTATTCATTAAACGCTCGACACAGCGATCGAAATTGTTATTATCCCGAATAACAGCAGCTAAATCCATGACCGCTCATTCTGAAACATTACTAACGGAGGAGGAGAAGGACTTCTCTGGAGCTAATCTAATATTTTACCCTTCCGAATGTACCATGCAGATCATTTAGGTTCATTGAAACGAAATTTTTTATATATATATTTAATTACGAAAGATTTTAATTTTTCTATTTTGATTGCACGTAATTTTTTCACTATTCCGCGTAATGTATCAATGCCCAGGCAATTGAAAATCGTTTCTCCTGAGTATTGTTGCATTAATTCTATGAGTTGCAATTTATTTAAATCTTGCACTGTGACTTTTGATAAATCCATCTAAGTCACTACACAATGATTTAATATTTACTGCATTCAATTCCTCATCGGATATCATCTGTGCACTTGTATATGCTATTGTGTGCTTTGCGAATTGAGCGAAATGTGGCGGCTCATGTCTAAAATGGCTGCCGTTTCACTGCTTCAACGCGTGATTTCATTTTCACGGTTGCGTTTCACTCGCGTATTTACTTATCCTCGACTGATTTCTTTTTTCATGCTTGTCGCCAATTGTAGTGTTTGTGAGATGGTCGGGAACAGGGAATAAATGTATCTTGTTTTATCAATAAAGTATAATGTATTTACTGTATAATGTACAGAGCACGTGTTGCTCTCTGAACCGTTCCAGCTAATCTGCTCTACTTATTCTCTCGATTTCTCCCGTAATCATCAGCTTCCAAAATATTACATGCAAATTCTTTTTCAATTTCTAATGCTTAATCCTTATCCATTTTAAAGTCGCCCTGTATTCCCATTCGACCCCTTATTTCCCATTTTAATCCTCTTAACCTTTAGACTACCGGGATTTGAACCTTCAAAACGGCCTTTAAAAGTGCACAAATTAGTACCTCGTATCATGTATCACCTACATGCAAAGTTCATGTCAGAGGGTGCGTCTAAATGTAGACTTTCCGATAGTCTGAAGGTTAAAAAGAATTTTAAACAATCATTTCTTCAATTTCTCTCAAATGTTTTTCTATTATCGATACGTTTTTCGTATGTCGCAATTTTAAGAATGGTTCGATTTTGCGTAATCTATTTAAATGCGAAATTACGGTATCATTATTTTTCTGTTTAATTTTGGCAACTTCTATTCAATCATGATATGTTTTTCCCAATCCGAATAGTTTTTCGAAATATTGTACTACTTCCTCTATACTTGTGAATATTTGCTCGCGCGCACAATCTAAAGCTTCTCATATAATCACATACGAAGTAATTTAAAAGTTCCAATTCTAAATTTTCTGGTAATATTGTTTTTTTTTCTGTACATCCGCCAACAAATTGTGACAATGATACATTTTTTCCATTAAATTTAGGATTATATCTAATGCTTCTTCTATGGATAACCCTCTTACTTGAATACGATCCAAAGATAACACTTCTAGATACCACTTCTCGACGGGTGGGTGCATAGCCGTTGGATTCTCCCTCTGCACGCCAGTAAGAAAGAGATCAGGCCGTTTCCCGAGCTTTGAGCATTACCGCGTGAGTCCCACTGGTACTGAAGTCAGTCTGGCTGTATATGCACGGATTTTCCACAATAGAATCAAACAATATTGGGTATAGAGCTTTCCATATTTTTCATGCCTTGGCTATTTTGTTTTTAGATACTAGACAAATTTTCATTATTTAAAAACCGATTATTATTGGCCAAATTATTATTTGAAAAACATTTATTAATTGAAAAACTATTATTATTTGAAAAATAATTATTATTGGTAAAATTATCACTTGCAAACGTAACGTTTCTCTCGTCTTCGACCAATTCGCACCAATTGGACCAAAATAATTTAGACTATTAGAGCGTAATATTCTTTGGTGATCGATATACGGGTTTATTGACTGAAGATTGACTGCCTTCCTGGATGTGAAAGGAGCTTTTAATTTCACAACGGGAAACAGTATATGCCGGGGTGTACAGAGACACGGTACTCTCAAGTCTCTGGTCAGGTGGCTGCGCAACTCCCTAGTTGGAAGAACAGTCGAAGTACAGTGGGGGTCTGCGACAGGAGGTGACCGGGTGCTCAAGCGTATGCGGACGACGTCTTGATACTAATCACAGGATACGATGATATTACGTTGGCAGACCTAATAAATTTTGCATTAGAAATAGTTGAGGCTTAGTGTAATGAAGTTGTAAACTTCACACCAAATACAAGGTTAAAAAAAATGGGATCCATTAAGCTATTCGGGAAGACACTCTCTTTGTACTTGTAAGTACTTGGGAGTGATCTTTGACTCGAAGCTAAACTGGGGGACACATCTGGACAGCAAGAAAAGGAGCTTCACGACTGCTTTTCTGGGCTTGCAGAAGAGCTTTTGACGCAACCAATGATATACGTGAGTATTTGTGTGGTATATGTTCCGATCCTTGATGTATTCGTCCACCATCTTATTCTTGAATTCTGTACCATTGTCGGATAAAAATACCTTAGGAACGCCGAATCGCAGGAAATTTTTTTCATTAAATTCCTTTACGATTGTTTTGGCATTTGCCTTCCGGATCCGTACTACCTCTATCCGTCTGGTGCAGAGGTCTTGAAATATCAAGACGTACTCATACCCCTTGTCCGTTTTTGTAGTGGACCAGTGACATCACTGGCCACCATCTGACAAGTTCTTTGTATCTCTCGTATTCCCATAAGTTCTGCAATCGTTGCTCCACTTTGCAATGTTGGCAAATGTCACATTACGAAGATACTCTCGTACTTGTTCGTAGTACTTCGGCCAATAGTAGAACCGGGCTACTCGGTCAAAAGACTTTTCTCGACCGAGGTGACCTGCTTTAGGTGCATCGTGACATTCACTGAGTACCGTCTCACGATTTTCTTCTGGAACGACAAGTTTCCAGGAGTCTACGTCATCGAACATCCCCACTAGTTCCACCTTGCGCTTGTAAAATTTCTCTTTTTTTAGAAGACGCGTCATTGGCTCTGCTATCTCCAGTAATTTCTTTATAAACTTGCTATAGCATGACGCCATTCCCATGAATCTCCTCAGTTGCTTGATAGTCTTAGGAGCCGGATAACCTTTTATTGGTTCAATCTTGGTCGAATCGGGTCGAACACCATCACGGTTGACCAATTAAAAATTACGATTACTTCATTACTTTTGTAATGTGTAATGGTCAGTTCGAAATTACCCATTACTTTTGTAATGTGTAATGGTCAGCTCGAAAGGGTACCCCCCGTTAAGATAGTCGAAATGCCCCTGTTACCGGGATTGAAAAATGAGGTTTGGAAGTCTATTCTACATCTATAAAGATAAAGTTTGCCGCCAACCGGACCTACCTAGACCCCTCCTACGCCGTTATATAGCTAAAAAACGGTTGATATCGTTTTTATTTTTTTTCTCCTCAACGAAAAAAGCTAGCGATACGCGGTTGGTGGCATTTTTTTCTGTATAGAGCCTACTTTTTTGTGATTTTTTTTCAAGGTCATATATATAGTTCTTCTAATATAAAAATCGATTTTTATTTTTTAAATCACTATATCTTTTTTCAGAAGGGGGCTGCAGGGCTGGAATTTTTTTTCAAATTTTTGTTTTCTCTTGAAAAATAAAAAAAAATTTTACCCGAACCGTATTTTCATTGGCGCCATGCTCAAAAATTCAAAAAATCCATTTTTTTAGCAGTTTTTTGTTTCTAGCACGTTTTAGGCTGATTCTATGAAAACACTAATATTTCTATCGTATTCTACGCAAAAAAATACATCGAAAACATGTATCATACTTTTGTTTTTATCACTATTATATCCGGAGAAATCAGCGTTCGAACCTGTGTCTGTATTTACCCATATGCAACGCTTAGAAAATCGAAGGTTGGAATTCAATCATCTACTTCTACTTGTATAATGTTACCGTCGATAATAGTATAATACATGTTTCCGATGTATTTTTTTGTGTAAAAACACGATGATGCTGTCTGTTCTATCGTAGAACGTATTTAGAAAGTGCTAGACGCGAAAAATCACTGGAAAAATGGGTTTTCCAATTCTAATGCTTTATAGGTTAGCCACTTGTAATAAAACCAATTGCACCATCATATTCTAAGCGAAAAAAATACATAAAATATGTATAATTTGATCATTAGTATTATCATTTAATAGATTATGAGTAATCGTCAATAAAAATCAATCTTTGTATACCAGAATAAATTTTTGTTTCAACGCTAAGCGTGATTTTATTACTGAATCTGATTTGTCATTATAGTTCCGCCAAATAATTCGGAAAATTATTTGACAACCACGTTCAGAAACTAAGCGTAGGAATATAATTAGTAATATTCTGTTATAAATAATTTGAATAAATGGCACAGGATAAAAAATAAATATTTATTTGATCTACCAGTACATATCAGATGTTAAAATTATCAACTTAATCCTCGTCGCTATCTTCATTTATAACAGGAACGATTTCTTTGAAGTCAATAGAGTGGTGAGATTTTCTGCTGGCTTAATTGTTCTCGATAAATATCTTCCGTATGACAAGTAATAAATAATTGCAGCAACATGCGAACAAGAACCAACTGTTCTATTACCATTGGCACAGTTACAACAATATTGTTTAATACCACTGATACCAATGGTTTGAGGTTGATAATGGACATAACACTTATACATCTTGGCATTACAGTGACGTGATTTTACTTCGAATTTGATAATATGTGGATCTACTTTAACACACTGAAGATCTAATGTGTTTTTTTCTGTTATCATCTCAGCTAGATAAGATATTGCTTGCGCAAGTTGATAGGAACCCGTGAAAAATATTTTAAGATCATTAATAGTCATTTCTGGGAAATCATCTAGATCATCAGAAGATATATTATGGAACGGTACAGTTTTTCGGTTCCAATTTTGTTCTGCTATGAAACTAGCAAAAGTATTCTTCAATCCTTTTCTAAGATGCATTCTTTCAATAATTGGTTCCATTAACTCCGCATCTGAATTCAAACGTTTCCCAAAGCGATTCTGTAAAAAGCAAGCAATCTGACAATACAAATGAGCATTGTGTAGGAGAGAATTATGCAATTGATTGTGTAGAAGTTTGCATTTCTGACCAATGATCCCATGAATCGCTTCAACTACCCATCTTATTTTTGTCACAAATCGAGATGCATTTGATTGTTCGTCCGACAACTGGTTTTTTTTGCCTTTTAAAGCTGGCATAAACACTTGGAATTTTCTTTCTTCCAATAAAGATACAACATCTCGGAAACCTCTGTCCAGGAAAAAAACATCTCCTTCTTTTAATATACTATTAAGACCTCCAGGTGATTCCAATAATTCCTTTAATATTGTTGCATCATTTTTATTAGCATTAAATGGCCCAGCAGTATAAACTATATAGCCATTAGTAGTAGTGATCGTGAAAGGCTTAACTAATGGGCTTTTTTTCTGCACAGAGTATGATTTTCTTTGGTATGCGTTGTTAGCACTTTTTTGGTGGCGTAGATAAGTACCATCGCATATCAAAGCTAACCGATTTTCTAAATTGTGCAGTATCTTTGCTACTGGTGATGTTTGACTGATATAAAATTCTCTAGAATGAGCTTGATATCCAAAGTATTTTGGTAAAATATCTTTTTCAAAACACTTTAATACTGCATCAATATTTTTTTGAATTTTTTTTTCAGATACATCAAGTATAGCCCCAACACATCGATCTGAATTACCAGTCCTCAGTTTGAGTAAGAATGTGACTAGTGCTTGTAGGACATTTCGATTTTCTGAATTGCGCATTGAAGTCATGAGTTCTTTTAATTCAAATATGTTATCCCATGTATAACCTGTCAAAGCTTTAACCCTTTCTTCAGACATCTGTTCTTCGTTGAATTGATCTAAAAATCGATAATCGACGCGATCTGATAAAGCACCCAAGAATTTTCCTAATTCTGAAGTTTCTATTAATGATTCATGTGTCACTATTTCTATGGCAGCCAAATCATCTTCATAAAATCTATTTTTTATCAAATGTTTCTTGCAACACCTATTTCGTCTAGGAATGAAAATTTGTCTTTTCACAAAAACTTGCATGCGCGCATCAAAAGGTACATCCTTTAAATCTTCTAGCGATTTGCACATGAAACAGTATGCATGACTTGCGATTGTTCTTGAGAATGACATACTTACTGTTTCAACAGGTATAGTTTCAATCAACGAAAAAGTGGAATTATTACTCTCAGTTGATTGTGTGCTTGTAATACACTCGTCGTGTTGACTTTGACTAATTTGACTTTGCTCTGACGATTTCTGATTTGATTGAATTTCATCGATCGATAACTGTGATGCACTTTCCTCAAGACCAGTTGTGTCTTCATACAGATCTTGAGTGGAATCTGAAGGATGAGACCCAATTTCTTGATTTGTAGAAGAACTTTGAACATCAACAGATTCTTCATTGAAAAAAACACTATCTTTTGATACCATACTTTTTTTCAATCTTAATTTACTTCTGCATTTTGAACAAATGAAATCGCCAATTTGCAGATAAATATTATAATTAGTGTGCATATCTTTACACTCTTCGCGAGTCAATATTTCTTTATGAGATCCAGGTATATGGCGTAAATACTTATCACATTGGAAGCATTTAGAATCATCAGTTTTCCTTTTTTTAACTGCAGATGAACCTTCACTTGTAGACTCCATTCCAATTGATTCCTGTTGAAATATTCGATTTATATTATTTATTATTTATTATTAGTTTAAGGTGGCTCCGGCGTGCTGCTCAGTTTCGAAAGAAGAAAAATTATTTAATTTAAAAGTTGATTTAATCGAAACGTTCTCTTATATTTAAGGTAGTGAACCTAACAAGTTGTTTGGTACCCAAACTAAGTGGACATCCAAACGGTATTCTAAATCGTTTCGAAAGAAGAAAAATTATTTAATTTAAAAGTTATTTTTTTATGCTTACTCTTTTCTTTATTTGTTATACATCGGAAAAAAATACATCGGAAACATGTATTATACTATTATCGACGGTAACATTATACAAGTAGAAGTAGATGATTGAATTCCAACCTTCGATTTTCTAAGCGTTGCATATGGGTAAATACAGACACAGGTTCGAACGCTGATTTCTCCGGATATAATAGTGATAAAAACAAAAGTATGATACATGTTTTCGATGTATTTTTTTGCGTAGAATACGATAGAAATATTAGTGTTTTCATAGAATCAGCCTAAAACGTGATAGAAACAAAAAACTGCTAAAAAAATGGATTTTTTGAATTTTTGAGCATGGCGCCAATGAAAATACGGTTCGGGTAAATTTTTTTTTTATTTTTCAAGAGAAAACAAAAATTTGAAAAAAAATTCCAGCCCTGCAGCCCCCTTCTGAAAAAAGATATAGTGATTTAAAAAATAAAAATCGATTTTTATATTAGAAGAACTATATATATGACCTTGAAAAAAAATCACAAAAAAGTAGGCTCTATACAGAAAAAAATGCCACTAACCGCGTATCGCTAGCTTTTTTCGTTGAGGAGAAAAAAAATAAAAACGATATCAACCGTTTTTTAGCTATATAACGGCGTAGGAGGGGTCTAGGTAGGTCCGGTTGGCGGCAAACTTTATCTTTATAGATGTAGAATAGACTTCCAAACCTCATTTTTCAATCCCGGAACAGGGGCATTTCGACTATCTTAACGGGGGGTACCATTTATGATATTTGATGCATCTACGACACTTTCTTTTTTCTGTAACATTTTTAAAACTTTTGATAGTTGATTCTTCAAAATTTCATTTTCACATTTTAAAGTTTCATTTTCCTTTGATGTTTCATCAGTGTTTGAGTGGGTTTGACTTTTTATACCCGAACAACTTGCAGTTAAATTAGAAATTTTCTCATTAAAAATTGCTTCCTCTGCTTTTTTAGCCGCTGCTTTTTTGAGCTTCTGAATTTTCTGAAAATTGTATTAAAAAAATTTAATACAATGAAAATGTTATTTATATATCAATATTTTTTTAATATATAGCGTGTCAACAATATTTCTTTCTGACGGGTATACCGTAATAAAAATTCATATTTATATAATTATTTTATCTGATTATAATTTTTTTGTAAATTTTACAATTTTATTTTTATTTGAAAATAATAAAAAAAAATACCGAAGATTGACTATTTCTGAACATCCTATAAGATATGTCAGTATGAAATGAATATATATTAATATATGTAATAAAATATAACTTGTATACATAAAAAAGGCTAAGTGGAATTTTTAGATGTTAAAGTAACTGAAAAAGCTTAGAATTAACGTGAAATTTTAGGTGAGATCTCGTGCTAAAATCTACTATTTTTCTGAAGAAAAAACGTTTACGACCGTCGTTGGTTTAAAGTTCTGGTGACATAATTAACATATTCTATCTGACCAAAAATATCTCCGGATCACGGAAAACTGATACTTTTTGCGGAATCTACGAGAAATTTTTCGTCCGAAATTATGTTTTGTTTTTTTTTTTCTTAATTAATTTAAAGTCCATTTATGAGGAAGAACATAATAAAAAAAATTCGGAATGATAAACTTTGTCAATATGGCACAGATCAGTGTATGGTTGAAACTGGTGTTTTAGAAATGAAATTATCTGTCTTTGGTGAATACTTTGATAGATATACATATTTGGAAAAGATCTGGAATGATCGGACCTGAATGTGTTCCATGTTTCTGTGAAATTCCCCATATGTATACATATTATAGGTTGCTTTATTTCAATAATATTAACTGCTTTATATCTTTATTTAATGAATCACTTTGTTACTTATCCTTTTTTTATGTTTAACTGTATGCTTTCATCTTCATCTTCACTTTCGTTTTTGTTAAAATATTCATCAACTGCGCTGTTATTTAATTTCGGAAAAGTGCCTCTTTTCCTCTTCAATTTTTCTGCTTCTTCTTCTCCACCTGGTACCATTATGAAAATTTTTAATTAATATGTCCTATTAATATTATTTAGCATCGCCACATATGAATATATTTATTAAAAGAAAATTACGTAAGCAATATTGAACGTTACAAACTTCAGCATCATGAATAATATTTAATTCTTATTTTAAGTTTGAATTTATTTTTAATTTTTATAATCCTAAAGAAAATAATAGGGGTTGTCAAAGCTCTACTAGTAATAATATAAAAATAGTTTCAAGGTTTATAGTTTCTCGGTTTTTTTTTTTTTTAATAGTTATAAATATTTTTTTGTTTTTATAAATACATTTTTTTGCTTTATAAATTTTTTAAAATATTTCTGATGGAACTATAAAAAAGATAAGGAGCACTGTTTATAACCCAAATATGTATAAATAGCTTACATTATGCGAGTACTTACAATGTCAAAAGTTCCAATAATCAAAAGTAATGAATAAAATTTTTATAGCTGTTACACTGGAAAGTGTATTTTTTTTAATTTAACCCAGACTGGCCCTCTTAAGTTTAAAATCAGTTTCTATTTTATATTGCAGTATTTGATAGAAAAGTTTTATAATTTACAAAAATTCACATAAATACATTCATAAAAATTACTGTTTTGTATTAGGTCGGTTAATATAAAAATATTGCAAAATACAGTAACATAATAAAATTTAAAATAAAATAAAATTAGATTATTTTAATATCTAATATTAAAATTACAATATAATCTCATGGATCATTCCATATTTCAATTAATCAAAGCTACAATTCATTATCATAAAGAAATTGTTTAAATTCAAGGGAAGATACTCCTGTGTTTGCTCACTGAAAAAAATTTACAGGATAGAGTAGAGAAAGTGACATAAAAGATGTATAAAAGAATTTAAGTCCTACAGATAGATGTCAACGAGATAGGAATAAAATAGAATGAAGCTAACAATAGTGGAAAATACCGGAGCAGCTGGGTTAGATGAGGGAGAAGAATAAAGAAAATCTTGAGGCAGAGAGAGCCAGGGTATTCGGCTGAAGATTGAAATAAATGGGGATACCTGCAGGTCAAAAAATTTAAAGAACCGGTAGCTAGGTACTGGAAAAAGAGCCAGGATGAAGATATATTAAAGTTGCACAGGGAAAAGATACTTATACTGAAAAGGGAACCCTGCTGGAAAATAAAAAATCAACTACACAGTAACGCAAGTAAAGACACAGTACAGCAGAGACATCGCCAAGATCTGCTGTAATAGTCCAAAAGATAAAACGAGAATTTGCAGAAATAAGGAAGAATGGAAAAAGACAGAAATCGTTGAATTCAAAGAGTGTTGAGGTCAGTAGAGGAAAGGATAGCAAGATCAAGTTTTCAATACAATGAGGAAAGTGACAAGGGAAGGAAGGTTCGATACATCAAGAACTCAACTCAAGAAGAAATTTGTCAGAGAAAGCTATATAATTATGATATAGCTAATAAAGCATTTCATAATAATAGGAGTAAAGTAGAAATAAAGATTTTTTAGATAACATATAGATTAAATTTGTTCAGCTTATTACATATAAAAAAAGTTAATAATTGTTATCTATTTAAAAATTATAGATACATGTTCATACATATTAAAAATTAAAATAAAAAAATCAATAAAAGGAACTTACAAGCTAATCTAGAAATTTGAATTGGTAGGAGAATCTGTTCTGGGTTTTTCTCATCTGAATATTCCATTGAGTACAGAGTATTATTAGAAAAATCATATACATCAGTTGGTGGAGTCTTCTGAAATTCTTTAATAGAAGTAATCGGGACAATGTCGATTTTTTGATCGTCAAAAAATTTTACTTTTGCGTGTGTAATCTTCGTCATACTTTTGGCTGCAAAATTAAATAAATATAATGAAATAGATCTGTCTATTACATATAGAATAAATAGAAAATTTATTTACATTATAATATTAACAACGTACAAATAACTTCTGAAAAAATGTGTATAAATCAAAACCGCATGTAGTACTTACACATTTATAAGAAATTCTGTCTCAAATAATTTTATGAGCACTTGTAAGAAACATGAAAAAAGAAACTGTAGATTGGAAAGAAAATGCGGTTTTCGGCGTTAATATTTATCTTAATTTACGAACGGTAGAAAGTGGTGGAACATTGCTAAAAAAAATTCCGCAAAGTACGAAAACGTGCTTTTTTATCTCTTGCGAACGAATCATTACAGATATCGAACAACAAAAAATAGTAACTTGTAGGTATTTTTAATGCTACATAAACACCCTATTGAAAAATCTTACGTAAGATATTATTATTAAGAAATTTGAAGAAACAGCAACCTAGATATTATTTTTTTATGCTCATTTTGTAGGTATTTTTAATACCTACAAGTCATTATTTTTTGTTTTTCGATATCTAACGGTTCCTTCGGGAAAGGTGAAAAAGCACGTTTTCGTAGTTTGCTGAATTTTTTTAGAAAGGTTCCACCACTTTCTATCTTCCACAAATATTTTTCCCAGTATACTGACATCCTTCCGAACAACTCCCAATAATAAAAGCACCTCTTTTAATTTTTTTAAGAAAACAAATTAATCCGATTGCACTACACAATTAACGTAAGGCCTTCAAAATACCGAGTGACAGCGGACTGTAATAAGACAGTAATAATACAATACTATTCACAAGTAGATCACGGAAAGAATATACACGATATTCCTCCCGTTCCTTTTGTCATAAAAGAGCTCTATACACTGTAAAAAATCCCAAATGAAAATTACAATAGCGTTAGCAATTTTACGCTAGTGCTAGTAATTTTACGGTGTGAATTACAAAGATAAATTACGTAAAAATACAATGTGCTAGTACTTTTACGTTGACAGTAGCGATTTTACTACCACAATTTTATTTTCGCTACAGTTAATGTAGGTCGCATTATTACTCACATTCAATGTCGCGATTTTACTAGTATAATGACAGCGAAATTTACGGCTTTGCTAGTAAATTCACGTTCTAACAAGTAATAGTACAAGTACGATTGCAATTTTACTACCACAAAAAATCCCTTCGAGCGCCCATGCTCCAGGCTCTACTGCCTGGGCAACGAACACTTCGATTTGGGAATTCCTCACGTCTAGACGTCGAGAGTCCACACGTTAAGAGTCACCTCTTAAGTTAAAGTTTACTAAATTAATTATTTAAACATTGAAAATTGTGTGCAGGCTATTTATTATTTTATTAATTATTATTTAAAATATTAAACAACAATGTTGAATATAATCAAATTATATTTTAATAAAACTTTGGTTAGAAAATATTAGTTTTTCATTCTTAATTATAAAATAAAGTTATTTTTATATGCAATTTAGTTTTTACTACATTTTTCAATAGGGTCATAATTCGTGTACATATACATATTCTTTATGAATCTTATAAACGTAGATTTGATATTTGGGGAGCGACCCCTTTTGTTAATTAAATCTCTTGTCAAACATGTAACGTATTTTGCCAAAAACACTTTCGAGCGTTTCTCTACCTTCTTTCGTAATTTCAAGTATTTCGTTGATTATAATCAAAAGAAATGAGATTTTTTAAAGGTGTACTGACAAACATTTATTTTTATTAAAAAAAAGAAAATATAATATGGCGGTGAAAGAGCGCATCTTATATCTCACCTTTTTTTAAGGGGTATAGTTTATATATAGCCATAGTAGAATTTTCAGAAAATCGAAAAATTTTTTTTTACTTAAACGTTACTTTAATATCGCAGAAATAAATTACCATTCCAGTTAAAATGTGAAAAAGATTTTTGACCGACTTTGTTCATAAATATGAGCCTACCTCTGACATTTTTCTCAAAACCACATTTTTAAAATCTGCATGCAAAATCACGGCCACAATTTTTATCTGATCGACTTTACATTTTGATGCAATCTTTGGAATTGAATTTTGGAGAGAAATACGTAGGAGTTTTTTGATTAAAAAAAATGGAAGTGTCAATTTCTAATAGGCGCCATTTTAGACGAAATCAATTTTTTCAAAAAATCATAAGTATTTCTCTAGATACTTAGATGGAAAACAACGAAAAATTTATACGTATGTAATTTTGCAAGAAATACAGCGTGCAGAAAAAAGTTACTGCTGATTATCCACCAACTGAAATAGTTGATATGATATTAGTTTTAGGAGAATGTCAAATAATTATGCTGCTAAAAGTAAGGTCAAGGTGCTTTGATTTGTGCGTATGCTTTATTTAAAAAAACGACGCACACCTTCATACACCTTAAAAATAGACTTGAAAGTCAAATAAGTTAAGGTCACGAGTCCCATGTCGAAAAACAGGTTTCACAGTAAAAAAAATAGGGGTTTTCAATCAAGAACATTGTTATGACCTTAAAATAAGCTTGAAAATTGACTTCAGGTGAAGATGGCTTTGGTAAATTACCACTTTTACTTTTCCGTGATTTTTGTCAAACATCGTGAACGTTTGTTTAAGACAGAAAGTCACAATAATTCAAAGAAAAGATGTCCGATCGTTTTTTAGACGTTTTTAGACGTTTTTTAGACGTTTGACCTTCATTTTGTACCTTTAAAAGGTAACAGAAAAATATCTCATAAGACATATTTGATGTAAAATTTCTTGCTCTTTTAAAATCCATAGTCAAAAATAGGGGTTCCTATTTAAAAAAATCATTTTAACCTTGAAAGGACCTTGAAAGTCGACTTCAAGATTAAAGGTACTGATACCGCTATATGGTCCCATTCGTCCCCTGCAACTTTTGTTTCGGAAGTTTTTCAATTGAGAATCATCCTGCAAAGTTATTCGGGGTCATAGATTAAAATGAGTCACCCTGTATAATATGCACGTACGTAGAATTTTTTTGTTTAAATAAAATTTTTAAAATATGGTACACTTTTGAAAAAATGTGCTGAATTTCAGTCTAAAGATAAAGCATTAAACTGTTTATAAAAAAAAGTTGACAATAAATGAAGAAACTCCTGTGTACCCATATATAGATTTTTATTATGTAGCTATTGTAAATATTTTAGACGGATATGAGTAATGGTCTTGAAGAAAATTGTTCCGCCAGTTTTAAAAAAGTGATTTCGAAGAAATCGCGTTTAAAGTTTTTCAAGCCGATAGCACCTGAAAATTATTGTTTGCCTTTAATCTGCGATGTGTAACACCATACACTTTGCCATGAATATTAATTTCGACTTGTTCCTCCTCCTTCCAGGCTGATTTTAATATCAATCAAGCGTCTCTGGCCTCATCTGTGAGTGACCATTTGAAAAAAGTTATCCGCCGTTCGTCTGCTTCAATGCAAAAATTGTAACTATTTCCGATTGTTAATTATCTATTTATAATAGCCTCAGTAAAATTGATAATCCATGATTATAAATTACAGTAGCAAGATATGCGACAGTATCAAACACGTACCCACTTCGAAGCCTTTTGACAACGCAGAAAATATTGTATCTGACTGGCAAAAGAATGCAATATTCAGTAGCCAAATTCTTCTTTGACTTCAAATACGTCCCAATCTGTACTGGATACTTTGTTAACCCTTTTGGCGTCCGGCTGCTTTAATACGTAACGATTCAAGGGTTGTCACTTTGAAATTCGGTTTGAAACACTTTTCTTTTTTCACTTATATTGATATGCACAGTTAAGAGAGATAGTAATTATTTCAAAAGGTAAAGGCACTACAAATGCGATAAATCGGGGCGCTTTACGCGTGATATTAAACGATCTCAGCGGGCTGTCCGAGAAAATTCCGAGACGCTATCCAAAAATTGATGGCAGAGACGTTTCAAATGTTTGTTTGCTCTAAAACTTACAGCATATTATTTTTATTATGTTAAAGGGATACCTTACCTTGTATATTATTGTGTAACTTACTAGTTTCAATTAAAGTTATGTTCAATTTCTTTTCTTATAATATGTAATCTCTAGATAATTGCGCTGAGACAATTTTGAGTACTATATATTATTTCTGAAATTGTATGTTCCATGTACTCTTATAATAATGTAACGTTCACAATAGTTTGTTATAATCAATTCTTATAAAAACTTATTTTCTCAAATAGATAATGAAATGGCGTGTGATGAAAATTTATTCGATGAATTGGAAATACAAGATGACTGTAATGAATTAAATAATGTAAGTACTTTGAGAATACTATTTTATGCTATTCGTAATTTAGTATTTCTAAAAACATGACCGGCTAAAATTTTAATTGAGAATTCTCAAATTTTACAGTACGTGTTTCTTGTTTGCACATTTGGATGTAGGAGGATTCCTAATATCATTGTTCTAAATAAATAACCTGAATGAATAAAGAATGAATAAAAATGGTACGTGTAATTGAAATCGCATAAAATATGGCATGAGTCCAATGGAGAGCACATTTTTTATGAGATATTCAGGTGGATTTTCCAGCTGGAAATGCAGCTGATAATACAGGTGAATTTTCCAGCTGAAAATGCAGCTGAAAATCCAGGTGGATTTTCCAGCTGTATTTCCAGGTGGAAATTCAGCTGGATATTTCCAACATGATAATTAAAAAATATTTGATTACAATTAACAACTAATTTTTATTTAAAATATATTTAGTTAATGATCCAAAGATTATTTTTATCTAAAGTTTATTCAATTAACAAATCAAGCTAAATAATCATCTTCACCAGCGGTGCTACAGTACACTAATATCGTAGCGCGCGCCATGTAACCCAACGACTGTGGGCTTATTCTTGACTTATTTGTTAGCTAAGTAAATTAGCCAATTATTAGTGTACCAACTATTTTACTTGGTTTATTTTCTACCAGTAAAATCTCAACATATGAGATGTTACGTGAAAACCTTATTTGACCAAGTTGACAAATAAGAATCCGCGAGAAAAAATACCTCCGAGACCGGGTCTTTTTACACGTTTTTAACAATTCCGATTCTCGAGGCATACTGTATTTAAAAAAAGGTACTTTGGGCGACCATTCAAAACTACTACAGATGAGGTTTTTCATTTCATATCACACTTGAGATATCACGTAACATTTTTCAACAGGGTAATTTATTAGCACCTGTAACAAATATAAAGTTTCCGAAAGAGAGCTGCTTAAGGGAGTACCTCCGGTTTAGCTTAAAAAGCAGATCTTAATAAAACTTGGCACATAAAATAATAAACGTTAAAGAATGACCTAAAAATTTCAGAAGCGTAGGGTACCTATGAGCTAAAAAGCAATTAACATTGAGTCTTATGGGAAAGTGCCGTATTGAAAAGAATTACGTAACTGAATTACGTAATTCCATTACCTAATGAATTTGAACATTTCATTACGCAATTCAGTTACGTAATTCGACTACGTAATTCGATTACGTAATACCGATAAATTTAAGAAAAATTAATTCTTATTCATAGATAGCGTATATTTTATGTATTATCATGTGGATGATAACACTCAAACTGGGGGATTTAGTTAAAAAATTATTACTTAGACAATGTTGGATAGAAGACTCAAAGTCTTCAAAATAATAATTTTTCACTATCACGAATCATTCACTTCACTATCCATGAATAAAAATAGAATAAAGTTTGTTTAATAAATGTTGAACTGTAGGTGGAGTACCTATTTTACAATTCCTCAGTTAGTTTAGTGAAAATATTTAAGGAAGTACTAAAATAATATTGACACTATTTTTTAATTTAGCTGTAAGTTAAAACGTGGTACAACATCGTAGATGTCCTGTCTTATTAATAAATCAGTTTATACACGGTGTTCAAAAATGAACTAGCACGACCAGTATATCCGTGTTCAGAATAACATTCTAAGCACTTTTTTACTTTTGGCATTTTTCAGAATTTGGGATAATTATGGTTTTACTGTTAATTAAAATCTACAATAATTATCCAATCAGCGCTCGATTTGACGATGAACCCCGCATGACTCTCCCCGCGCGGCTCATGTTGCTCGAGTAAACCCCGCCTACCAGCGTCAGCTAGAGCGCTGATTGGCTAATTATCGAAGTTTTTGATTGACCATAACTCGATAATTAGCCACAATTACGAAATATGCCAAAAGGGAAAAAGTGCTTAGAATGTTATTCTGAACACGGATATACTGGTCGTGCCAGTTCATTTTTGAACACCGTGTATAATTCATAACTAAAATTGAAATCAAAAAAATCTGAAATAAGTACTGTATAAGTCTGCGTTTGGAAAAAAAATTGTCGGTATATGAAAAGCTAAATTTTAATTGAATATAATTTAATAAATTAATTATTAAATAAGTTTAAAAATAATTATTTTTTTAGGTTATTCCATACGTAACAGATTTTCAAGATGAGATATATAACAGCAGTTCTGATGATGAACCTTACGAAGATCCTCTTTTCGAAAACAGTATAAATGATAATCAGTCTTTTTCTAATTTAAAAAAAATTATTGAATTTGAAATCGGAAACAAAACAATTGAAGCGCGATTTGTTGCAAATCAAGTAGAAGTTCTTTTAGCAATAGCTTCATTTTCTGCACACTATTCTTTGTCAAATTCTTTGTATAAATGAAATGGAGAATTAAAGTATGTTTACATTTTTTACTGTAATTTTAAAAGAAATTGAACCTGATTTTTCAATTGAAAATCCAGGTGGATTTTTAGTTGGATTTTAGTTAGAACCTGATTTTTCGATTGAAAATCCAGGTGGATTTTTAGTTGGATTTTCAGTTGGAAAAGTCCAAAAAAGTTAACTGAATATTCAACTGAATATTCACCTGGATTATCAACTGGATTACCGGTTGCATTTCAACTGGATTTTCAGGTGGATTTCTACCTGGATGTTTTCAACCGGGACACCTCTCCCTAATACACCCGCTACACAAGAACAAACGTAATTAATTAAAGTTTCATTTTTTTTTTCTTTCTTTTTTTAAAAATACTTTTTCTCCACTCCAACTTCAAATACGCATGTTTGCATGCGATTTGCGGCTCTCGTGGAGAAAAATACGGTTTCACACTGGTGCGTAAGTGTATCTTTGCCTCGGGAGACTTTTCGGCCTCGCTTTGCTTGCTCGGCCTAAAAACGTCTCCCGACGCAAATAATTCACTTCCGCATCCGTATAAAAATGTACTATAAGTTCATGCGGAGCCTCAGTTATAGCAGACGACTTATAGCAGACGCAAACAGAGAAAATTTGTCTCTTTAGCACTTTTCTGTATGGTCCTACAAAAAAGAATATGATTTGCTTTGTAAATATGTTCTTCTTCTTCATATGGTAGTACACCTGCACTCACGTATTTAACTACATCGTTAAAATAAATAAAATAATCTTTCAAGTCCATGTTTTTGCAGGCTTTTTCGCGCGATCACCGTAATAATTTACATTTTATAGATGGCCACAGGAGGGCGCGATCGAGGTCTCGACAAGGCGATCTATGTAGAATCAGAGATTAGGGAGAGATTGCTGGTGAGGTATAGCGAACCCGTGCCCGTCCAATTCAGCCGTGCACTAGCGCCGCCTCACGGATGCGTATAAGAACCATACACATCTAGCCTTCCCTCCCTCGCTTGCTTCTTTTCGTGGGGTTCGGTGGTGAGGGAATATGCGTTTAGCGGTGGAGGGGAAGCTCGACCAACGCAGCATGCTGTTACCCACCGACTTTTATACGCTTTTAACATTTTGTTTACGAGGAGGCGAATAAATTTTTATGCGGGCAGGTGATCAATTTTGAGAACCCTATATATATTTTTTTACTATATGTTTTAATAACATAAACATTTATAAAGTTTTTGAACAATGTAAACAATTATACAGGGTGTCAATTAAGTCCCGGGATGGCTGAATATTTTCAGAGGTAATGTAATTCTGATAAAGGTCAAGGTCATTTCTTAAGTAACTTTCAACGAGGAATCTAATGGTGACATTCACTTTGACCTTGGACTTGACCTTAAAGGTCATTTCAGGGTCAACTGTTTTTTTTAAATAGGAACCCCCATTTTTAAGACTGGTAATCGATAGAGCGGGAAATTTTACATTCAGATACGTAATTAAGTCAGAGCTAGTGTTTGAACTTGAGGGTTACTCCAAGGTTATTTACACTCCAGCAAGGTTCTTAGATACCTCTGAATATTTTTGCAAGCGGTAAAGCTATTCCTCGTGTAACTTTCAACGAGGAACTCAATGGTGACCTTATACTTGACCTTGGACGTGACCTTCAAGGTTATTTCAAGGACACCTATTGTTTTTAATGGAAATCTTCATTTTTTACACTGGCAATCGATAGAGTGGGAAATTTCATTTCGAAAATAGTATTTGACGTGATCTTTAGAAGGTTAAATCAAGATCAATTTTGGATAAACTGTCAAAATATTGTCGTATTCAAACTTTAGAGGATTTACGAAAGACTAAATGTTTGAAAAAGTTTTGAAACCAACAACATCGACCACCTTGACTTTGAGATCAGCTTTGCACATTATTTGAAAGTTCAAGCACTTTTTAAATTAATAACCTTACTATCGCCCTTATTCTTACTTTTAGCGTTACCCAGAAACAACGACGTGGACGTAGTAAGTTCTGTTTCCTTTGGGGTGCTTGATTAACGTGAGTCTACTTGCCTCTCACGATTGGGGTGCTTGATTAACGTGAGTCCCCTTGCCTCTCACGATTGGTGTGCTAAAGTCTTTTGCGTTTTACTTAATGATTCAAAGTTTAACGGCGTTGCTCAAACTGAAAACCTTCAACTTCTTGACAAAAAGCTAGGCGATTGTAAAAATGAGTTACAGCATCACGAATCATCCCTCTATCGATTCTAGCAGCCTCTTGCATAATTCGATTGCGCAGTTCATCTAAATTGTCCGGTTTAGTGGCATAAACTTTACTCTTAAGGTAACCCCAGAGAAAGTAATCGAGTGGTGTCAGATCCGGAGATCTAGCAGGCCACTCGATTTCACCCCTTCTTCCAATCCATCTATGAGGAAACTGAGCATCCAAATATGCTCGAACATCTCTACCAAAATGAGGGGCTGCTCCATCCTGCTGAAACCACGTTTCATCGTAATCATCAACTGCTATCTCTCTAATTCGTGGTATAACTTGATTCCTAAGTAGCTGTTCGTATGAAGCGGTAGTAAGATTACCCTCGATAAAAAAGGGGCCTAGCAAGAGTATTGTTTAAGATGCCAGCCCAAACATTCAACTTGTGTGGATATTGTGTGTGATTGTCCAACATCCATGCAGGATTTGTGTCTGACCAATATCTACAATTGTGTCTGTTAACTTCACCCTTTAAAGTGAAAGTCTCCTCATCCGAAAAAACTATATTGTATAAAAATTGAGGATCTGCGTCTATTCTGTTCATCATCGCTTCGCAAAACTCGATCCGGCGATCAGGATCATCGTCATTAAGCTCCTGTACCAAATGGACTTTATAAGGATGAAAACTGATGCTTTTCAGAATTTTTCGTACAGTTTCATGAGAAACGTCATGCTCATGCCCAGCTCTACGTAAACTAAGATGTGGATTTTCAATAAATGCTTCAGCAATTTCAATCTGCTTATCCTCAGTTGCTACAGATTGTGGGCGACCAGTTCTCTGAAGATCATTGACAGTCCCAAATTCTGCGAATCGCCGTACAACCCTTTCGACTGTAGATTTTGAGATAGGTGTTTGTCCGTCTTCATTACGAAAATGGTTATTAAACAACGTACGAACTTCGAGGTAAGATCGGACTCGATCTCCCCAACCACGCATCATCAATAAACTTATCCTTTCTCGCGTCGAAAGTTTAGCATACGCCATTGACTTTTATTAAGATATGAATAATACACGAGTCAGAATATTTATGTATTTCAATTTAGTTTTAATTTGTTTATTCAGAGGAAAAAGAAGAATAGTGGTAGCGACTCGTCCGCAAAAACTAAGCTAAAAACTTATCAATTGCAAAGAAAAACGAATTGTTCAAAAAGAAATGTTTACAATGAAGGAAAATGTTTATTACATAAAAAAATTTTTGTTTAACTTGTTCTTAAATTTATTTTGAACTCATGAAAAGGTTAAGAAAATGAACAGTGACAGGAATTTTTTAACAAATAATAAAATAAGGACTATCAGTTACAAAAGAAATATTTAAAAGTTTAGAAAGAAATTTAAAAAAAAATCAGAATTAAATAAAAAAACTTCTTAGAAAAAAATCACAGAAATTTATTCGCAATTTATAAAATGAGCTAAAAATACAAAGAACTTGTTTAAAAAGAATAGGAGGTTTGTCGGTTTGTGGGATAATTTTAGAATTGATATTTGTAGGTATTTGGGTTTATTATCCATATGGGTGTTAAATTTATTGATTTAGGGTTCAAAGATTATGAGTTCAGGGTTCATGAGTTTGCAATTTATGGATTTGTTAATTAATGGGTTTTAAATCTACCGGATTGAAGTTGGACACATAAATGTCAACTCACGCTAACCAATCGCGAGAGGCAAGGGGACTCACGTTAATCAAGCACCCCAAAGGAAACAGAAGTTACTACGTCCACGTCATTGTTTCTGGGTAACGCTAAAAGTAAGAATAAGGGCGATAGTAAGGTTATTAATTTAACCTCCAAATAATGTGCAAAGCTGATCTCAAAGTCAAGGTGGTCAATGTTGTTGGTTTCACAACTTTTTCAAACATTTAGTCTTTCATAAATCCTCTAAAGTTTGAATACGACAATGTTTTGACAGTTTATCCAAAATTGACCTTGATTTGACCTTCTAAAGATCACGTCAAATACTATTTTCGAAATGAAATTTCCCACTCTATCGATTGCCAGTGTAAAAAATGAAGATTTCCATTAAAAACAATAGGTGTCCTTGAAATAACCTTGAAGGTTACGTCCAAGGTCAAGTATAAGGTCACCATTGAGTTCCTCGTTGAAAGTTACACGAGGAATAGCTTTACCGCTTGCAAAAATATTCAGAGGTATCTAAGAACCTTGCTGGAGTGTAAATAACCTTGGAGTAACCCTCAAGTTCAAACACTAGCTCTGACTTAATTACGTATCTGAATGTAAAATTTCCCGCTCTATCGATTACCAGTCTTAAAAATGGGGTTCCTATTTAAAAAAAAAACAGTTGACCTTGAAATTACCTTCAAGGTCAAGTCTAAGGTCAAAGTGAATGTCACCATTAGATTCCTCGTTGAAAGTTACTAAAGAAATGACCTTGACCTTTATCAGAATTACTTTACCTCTGAAAATATTCAGCCGTCCCGGGACTTAATTGACACCCTGTATAATGTTTCAGTTAATATTGAATTAATTTGTAATCGAAAGTAAAAAAATGCTATTTGCAAATGTAAAGTATACATTGTTGCATATATTTAAAATAAATATTGTAGATAAGACATGTGTCTGGAAATTTAGATTTTACTAATTTTGTTTTTTTATATATGTTCGTACATATGTCATATTTGTATTTACATGCTAGTTAATTGTTATCTAATTCGACAATATTTAAAAAATTTAAAACAATATTTAAAAAATAAATAGGTATTGCATGTATGTAAACAATAATTATTAGTGGGTACGTAGATAAGCATATGCGACTTCCTGACTTATAATTTCAATTCAAATATTTGTAGAGTGGATAAGGCGATAGACTACGAAATCTTTAAATAGGATTCAAATCTTCCATATTTTTTTTTTTTTATAAGCGTAATTTTTATTAGTACGTAATAAGCTATTCATTAATTAAATTCAAATAAATAGTAAAAATAAAGGATAATATTTTTTAAAAAAATAAATGTATAAAAATCAAGCTGCACGTGCGAAAGCATCGGCTGTCAACGAAAACTGGCGGCAGATGCAATTGTAAACAAGTGATAGTGTTTTGTTTTCGCGCGTTTCGCTGGACGACAGCATTACGAGATGCTGTTAATACAAATAATAAATCATTAAAAAAAAGAAAAGAGATGGGCGAATATTGAATAATTAATTATTTTATTTAAAAATAAATAATACAATAATAGTAAAAAAAAAATTTATTGATGCGAATTGAACCTTCGTGCCTAGGCTTACTAGCCAAGGACCTCATCCATTGTGCTATTAGTTCACTTGTGAGATATTGCTAAGAAATTACATATGTTCATCTACCTAATATAACATGAATATGTTAATGATAATAATAGCAATAATTGTAACAAAAAACGACAGAAATAATTATGTTAATTCTGTTTCAATAACAATAATAATAAAATTTAGTTGATAACAAATAAAACAACCCTATTGAAAGGGTCTTATAAAACTCCATAAAATGGTGCCAAAACCGCATAAAACCTGATAAATGATACGGATTTTATAAAATTTGTATATTTTTATAGTATTTTATAAGATCGTTTCTACGGGAAAGAACAGAAATAACAGAAGTTGTGAAATATTTTGTTATTCTCAACAACATTTTATTTTTCCAATGTTATAAAAATTATAAATTTTAATTATTACAAAGTAAAAATAATGGAGGCTAATCAGTCTGTTTAAAAGTCTCCTCCACCGCTTTTCGTTTGCATTCCCCTTCCCAAATCAAGAAGCAAGGAGTTATACACTGTAAAAAATCCCTTTTGTAAAATTACTACACTTAATGTATGGGTAATCAAGCGACCTACTTTGAATGTAGCGACTTTACTATTGCCTTTCGCAATTTTACTACCACAAGAGTAGAAGTACCACTCGTATAAGCATAAATACTGACCGATGAAGTATTTCGCAGTTGGCAATACAGCCAAGGTTTAAGGTTATAAATGCGAATCATTTTAAAATTACTGTGATAATTGCAAATGCTAGATAATTTGTGATTGTACTACATGAATGGCAATTTGTAGGAAGAATAATTTAGTAAAAACTAAATCAAATTGCATATAAAAATAACTTTATTTTATAATTAAGAATGAAAAACTAATATTTTCTAACCAAAGTTTTATTAAAATATAATTTGATTATATTCAACATTGTTGTTTAATATTTTAAATAATAATTCATAAAATAATAAATAGCCTGCACATAATTTTCAATGTTTAAATAATTAATTTAGTAAACTTTAACTTAAGAGGTGACTCTTAACGTGTGGACTCTCGACGTCTAGACGTGAGGAATTCCCAAATCGAAGTGTTCGTTGCCCAGGCAGTAGAGCCTGGAGCATGGGCGCTCGAAGGGATTTTTTGTGGTAGTAAAATTGCAATCGTACTTGTACTATTACTTGTTAGAACGTGAATTTACTAGCAAAGCCGTAAATTTCGCCGTCATTATACTAGTAAAATCGCGACATTGAATGTGGGTAATAATGCGACCTACATTAACTGTAGCGAAAATAAAATTGTGGTAGTAAAATCGCTACTGTCAACGTAAAAGTACTAGCACATTGTATTTTTACGTAATTTATCGTTGTAATTCACACCGTAAAATTACTAGCACTAGCGTAAAATTGCTAACGCTATTGTAATTTTCATTTGGGATTTTTTACAGTGTACATGCCGAGGCAAGCAGAGTGGGGGAACTCGAGCTAGATGTGTATGGTTCATACGCACACCGCCAGGAGCGCCGTTGTCGAAATCGCCACGCTTTTTTAACACGGCACTGGCAATCTTTCCCTAATCTCTGGTAGAATACAGTCTCTTCGTAAAATACAAGTGTACGTTATTCGCAAAACAACATTATTAATAATAATCAGTGGAAAATATCTGAAAACTCAAATGTGTTAAATAAATCAACATTAAATTTTTGTTACTTAAAACTTTAAAAAGTAGTTTTCGTTCCTTTATAAGAAAAATAAAAATTTTAGTTAAAAAATGCAGCCTAATTGTGATCCGAAGGACGAGAGTTCCAATCTCATTTAATCGACGAATTTTTTTCAAATAAAAATTCCGTATAATATATTCGTTGTAGCTTTGATTGGTTATTTACTACTATTATATACTAAATTAATGTATAACATTATTTAACAATTTTCAGCTATTAAAGCCAATACTTTTATTTTATTTATATATTATAATGATGTGAGACGTAACAGACAATAAAAAGTTGTAGCTACAAAAACTTTTGACCGAAATAATCTTGCATGTTTAGAGATTGAAAGAGATTTTCACGTAAACTTTACGTGGATTTCTATATAGATTTGAAGGAGAATTCCACATGTTTTCTTGTGAGATTAGTTGGCTATTGAAATTCGTCCTAATCATTTAGTCATTTTCGTTAGTCGTTATAAGCGTAGATTAGAAAGTTAAGATTTTGCAAGAATCGTAAATAAATATGTTTGGATAAGCTATATGCGCGTAAAATTTAAAAGCGTCTTGGCGCTAATTAGAATTTCAACTCATTAAACCCTTAACGGCTCAACTAGATGACTCAGAGAATTATCGATAAACACGGGAAAGTAGAAAATATTTTCTTAGATAAAATAGATGAAATTTTTTCATTTCCTTAATTTCTCCCTGGAAATATGATTTGTTACCTTTTTTATTACAGTACCGCTCAAAAATTTAGGAACTCGAATGTAATTTTTTAGTTGCACAGAAAGTAGAATATCTCAGCAAATATTGATCGGAGAAAAATTTTCGACATCGCATTTTAAAGGTCTTTCCAAGAACTTAAAAACAGTACATTTAAACAATTAAAATTCTTCTTTTTTGTTATTGATAAGTGTATTAAAAAAATGAAAAAATTTGAATTTTTTAAAAGTTACCTTATTATTGGCCATTTTTTTAGGAAATGTCAGAAATGAATTTTACTATACAGATTTGGAAAGTACTCGGAAAAACCTTCAATTTTATCATTTTTTAAAATTTTGTGTGATTCTCTTTCTGGAAGGAATACATGTTTACATTTAGCGCAGTAATAATTTTAATACAGTACCGCTCAAAAATTTAGGAACGATAATGCAATTTTTTAGTTTCACAGAAAGTAGAATATCTCAGAAAATATTGATTTCAAAAATTTTTCTCCGATCAATATTTGCTGAGATATTCTACTTTCTGTGAAACTAAAAAATTACATTCCCGTTCCTAAATTTTTGAGCGGTACTGTATATCCACGTAAAAGATGTCAAAAAGAAATATCCAAAGATTTTATATTAAATCCTTGTGAAAATTCTTATGAAACTGCGTCTACATTTTTTCTTGAATATTTTCAAGAAGAAAATACAAGAAATGCAAATAAAAATATAAGTATGTGGCATTTTCCAAGAGATTTCTTTTCTTTTGGAAATACTGCGCGTGGTCGAAACGATTCAACTAATTGGATACAATGTTTTAATTGTTTTTTTGGGCAGTGTAAGAAAGTGCGATATGTAGTGAAATCGTACTTTTTAAAAGAAGCTACGATTTTGGAGCTAATATGTTAATTTTTTATGTGATATTTTACCTAATTTTGTATGTAATATTTTACCTAATTTTCATGGCTTGAATGGATAAATACATTAAGTTAATACTTAAATCTTACTACAAGATATGTATTTTTAAAAATAAAACTTTTTTTCAAATTTTCTAACATTTTTGTGAACGTGAGAGTCTTTTTACATTTTGCATGTTGAAAATAGCATTGTGTCTGTTTCTGTGCTTGGCTTTTCAATATACACTGGATGTGTAAGTTTTTTATGTTTAAGCAAAAATCAAATTGAAGAATTTCCTTTTTGTTTAGATTGGCGCAGCTGCAGTTTCCAGCGCGTTTTCTCGCTATAGGCTCTCGTTGTTCATGTTGGCGCCTTGGCGGGATCGGGCAAGGTAAAGGACTGACGTAAAAGTACACGCTAGTAAATAAAAGTTGTAATAAAATAAGGTAAAAATGTGAATACGAAGCGATTGGAGATGTTTGGACGACTTTTAAAGAATAGAGATTGAGTTTGCGGAAGTAGTTTATTATTTTGGTTATATATATAGGTTTAGTTGATGCGCAAAGCGGCGACGCATGCATACAGCATGGAGCTGTTGGCTGGCACTGCTCGCAGGTACTTGGGGGAGAACGGAACTCGCGAAGCTCGCCGAGGGCCGAGGTGAACGGAAGGAAGCTTTAGCTCGGCTGCAATTGGTGAAATTGCTGCAATGAGCTGTACGTTGAAAGTGGAGGCCTCCTCGGGACGCGCCTAAGAGCTCTGAAGGGAAGCTTCGGAAGCGTAGTGGAGTTTGCAGCTGGCGGACGTTCGACGGAGGTTAGAAGGACGGCAAGGGGTAGTCGCAACTCGCAGCTCGTATACCGATGATTAAAGACATGGCGGACGACGAAGCCACCCAGGCCACCAACGACTCGGCCAGTGAGAGCAAGAAGAGCGCGGTGCAGCTTGGCTACTGGTCGGACAACTTCATCGGCCTCTTCGTCAAGCAGGCGAACCGCAAGGCGCCCGAGATCAACCGCGGCTACTATGCTCGCGTCAAAGGCATCGAGGTCTTCATCGACAAGTTTCTCAAGGTAGTTGCTGATTAGCGAAAAACGCCGCTGACCTTGGCAAAGCTCAAGAAAAGGGGATTGGGGAGGGGGCGCCGAACGCGCAGAGAGGGAAACAGCCACCTTGACCTGGCTCTGCTTCAATTTAATGGAGCACCGCGCGACTCTATGTAGGTCAGACGCGCACAATCCTCTATGGATAGCCACGTGCGCGCTCCGACTGCTCCGACTGACCGTCCTTCACATTTCGCTCCCTCTTCATTGCTTCACTCGTTAATTTATACCTTTATTCTTTGCTTTTCCAGATTTCCGGAGGCAAAGGTCAAATCATTAATTTAGGTGCTGGATTTGACACTTTGTATTGGAAACTAAAAGATGCTGGCAATACTCCGCTTAACTTTATCGAGCTCGACTTTCCTAATATCACCGCAAAGAAATGCTATCATATTAAAAGGCATAAACAACTCATAGATAGATTAAACACTGAAGGTCATTACATTTAATATCTAGTACATTCTCTTAATCAAACTTATACACTTTCAATAACATCTTTTCCTTTTAGATGGAGAGATTAGATTTTCTACCACAGATCTTCATGCGGCAAACTATCACTTAGTTGGTGCAGATTTAAGACATGTTTCAGACCTGACGAATAAATTAAAGCAGGCTGAAGTTAACTTTGCTTTGCCAACATTGTTTCTTGCCGAATGTGTTTTGGTCTACATTGACTCGAGTGCCACCTCTCTGCTACTCAAGTATTTTTCTGAAAATTTTTCCAATGCTATTTTTGTTAATTGTGAACAAGTCAATATGAGGGATAAATTTGGACAAGTTATGCTTTCTAATTTACGCACTCGTGGCTGTTTGCTCTCTGGTGTCGAAGAGTGTGAATCGTTAGAATCTCAACAGAGACGGTGAGTTAAAGCAGTTTTAATCTACGACTAAGTATTGCATTGCTTACAAGATTTTTATTTCTAGTTTCACAGTAAACGGCTGGGAAGGCTCTAATGCATGGACAATGGTTGAAGTATACGATTCACTGCCAGAGGCAGATAGATTAAGAATTGAACGAATTGAAATGCTTGACGAGCGAGAACTTCTTATTCAACTTTTACAACACTATTGTATTTCTGTTGCTTGGAATGGAAATATGTTCAAAAATCTTTCTATAGCTCAAGGCTAGGCCTACCTGTTCAACCAAGTTACTCCAGGTGGTGCTGCAGCTAAATTTTCAAGAGCTTTCCGTATCATTGTTTAAATCTAAAAATTAGATTGCAACATTGTTTACTCAATGCTCAAGTAACTTATTTAATAAGGAGCCGTATTTTTAACGGTTTTAAGTTATAAATTGATTGTACAATTCAGTACAGACTGATCTTAATTAGGTATTAGAAGAGATAAGAGTAAAACTCAAGAAAAATGTAGCATTTCGTTTTTTTTTTTATTTTTATGAAGAAAATCATGTGAAACATATACACTGCTAGTCAAAAGATTGAACTGGCTACTAGAAAAAAAGAAAATTTTTATAGTTTTGTATCTCGTCAAGTATTTATATCTCAGTTCCTTTTATAGCTCTTACTTAGCAATTCAATGCAGTTGCACTTTTTTGTTAACGCATTGTTTTCTCTTAAATTTGAATCTATAGAAAGGGTATTTTGAAAATCTCACCCTCCAAATTGTGAAAAATACGATGATTCAATAAATATTTCGCGAGACACAAAACTATAAATATTTTTATCTTATTTTTAATTTTTTAGTGCGCTTCTGACCGGCAGTGTATTAAATATATTAAAGGATATATTAAAAGATAGTGGATTAACAAAATGGAAAATACTTTAAACGAATCTATTGACTACTTTGTTAGAGAACTCTAAATTTCGGCTTAATTGAATTTACCTAAAATTAATATTTTATTTCAGTTATGTAAAAAATGTAATATAAATTATTGCAAATCTTAATAATATTTACAAGTATTTAAGGTAAAATCTAAAAAAAAAATTAATTTTATCCATGACTTTTTAAATGATTATTCTAGCGAAAAATATTAGTTAGACATCTCATTATAGGTAACACTCTTGAATACAGAAAACATTAAATATTTTAAGTTTAACAATAATATTAATTCATTTTGCTACATAATTGTTGATTTTGATGTTAATACTTAAAAAGGCAATTTTCTAATTAATTAAAATTTATAAGACACCATTAGCAAAAATTTGAGACTAACTGAAAAATTGTCTTGTAAATTAATTATTAAAAACCAAAGTAGAAAAATTATTTTACTAAAGAAGGAAAACTTGTTAATTGTCAAGAGAACAAAGAAAGCCAAATCTAGAAAATATCTTTAGCCAAAGATAAGCATTATTATGAAACATAATAACTGAATGACAAGAATGTTCTGTAATGATAAGAATATAAAGCAACGAAGTGAGATTGTAGTAAAAGAAGAAAAGTGAGATTATAGTCAAATCATTAAATTATGTTGTTAATTATAGATAGGTATGCACAAATATTTTTTGTAATTTTTTTATTTACACTTAAATAAGTTGGATTCCTATAGAATTTATTTGAAAATTTGACTTTAATTCTAAATGTCTAAAATCTTTTGATCAAGAACAAAACAGTTGATATAAATGTTCCTTTATCGAATTTTTAATCGTTTATTTTGTTGTCATAATTACGTGTAAATTAATATTTATAAAAAATAGTTTCCTTATCTAATTTAATCTACAAATAAAAGTGCTGAATTTATTTTAAGAATAATATACTTTTAACTGCTCATGCTTGCAACCTAAAGACTTACTTAATATATAACCTGGAGTAACAGAATACTATATTTTTCCTGCAAATTGTCAAGTGTAATTATTGTCATACTTAATAACTGTATGTATAACCGTTCACTTAACTTATTGCTAAATTTCCAAAAATTATTCTAATTTCTTTTATTTCTTGAATCAGAAGTGTTCACTAAAAATGCAATTATGATCTTGAGAATCAGTGTTAAGTACCTTTTTATTTTTTATTAACTGTTTACTAAAATTAGTTTAATATTTTTAAAAAGTAAACTGTATTTAAAATTATGCCGATAAACGTTATTTTTTAAAAACTTATTCTGTTCAATGTTCTGATTCTCAATTTCAAACGTATTTGTTTATAAATCTTAGTGATTAATCAAATACAATATAATACTTATTACATATACCCTTTGTGTGCTTCCATAAAACAAAGAAGTGTATTTTAAATGATTATATATTATTTTTCTAAGAACTTAGTTAAATACAGATAATAACAAAAGAAATTGATATTATATCAACTACAAAATAAAAACAATGAAAAAAAATTTAAATTACAGCGATTGTATTTATAATTTGGTTTCATTAAATTTTATATTATTGATATTTTCTAACTTGCATACAAAAAAGCGTGAATTGAATCGCACATTTCCTATTTAATTATATATAATGAATAATTTTTATGCGACTATCGTAAGTGAATAAGAAAAATTGTAATAATTATTTTATGCAGTACATACTTGTAAAAATGAAATAATATGTCTCAACTGTAATTGTATATTTAAAATTTTCTTAAAAATTCTCTTAAAGTATCTTGTAATTATACAATAACTATAGGCACCATGTAAGGGAAAAGGTTCTTTGTGCTAAAAGAAAGTATGAATATGTATAGATATATGTATATACATACATATATATAAATATGATGAGATCACTATTTTTTTAATTAAAACTATTAACTAAATATTTTACAGATTTTAGTTTAAACGATATGATGCAATTTTAATTTTTCGTTAATCCCGCATAAATATGTTTGAATAAAGCGAAAATTTATAAAACCAATTATGTTTTCTTTATCTTATTTATTTGTATCAAAACAATATAATATTCATTTATTAAAATTTTTTTATAATTTCATATGAGTACCACCAGTAGTTTTTATAAATTATTCTTAGTAGTTTAATTACTACTACTAATTACGGAAAACTTCAAAGTTATCTACTAATTATTATTAATAATAATAAAAACTTTCATTAACAATTATTAGAATTTTACAATAATTGTAATTATAAAAACTTTTTTGTAATTTTTTACATTTTATAAAATAGCGCTAGTTTAAGTTAAAAAGTTAATAAATCTTTCTTTCAAAAAGACTTTCTTTTAAGTAAATCTATTCTTACATGATTTTTGGACAGTTCAGTACTGCAATTATTTTTTGCTAGTTTTTACAGTATGTCACTCCTTTTTGGTGGATAATAGCACTTTGTAAAAATAAAAAATCTTTCGGATAATTCTTGTTTCTCAGTTTAAAAACCAAGAGGATTCTTGTTAACAACTCCACCAACATCACAGACATTCCTTGAGATTTTACTTAATTTTGAAAAGGAATCTAAATACTTTGAAGAACCTACGACTTTCAAATTGTATGCAACCCGACTGGAAGCCTAGAAAAGTAATTGTTATGTTTCTTTAAATATTCTATTACAATTATTTTATAAAGTAAAGAAAAATCTCTTTTATTCTGTACCTCTGTACACCAAACTTGAGCCATCAGAATTTCGTGTTCAGCAGTAGGTAGATTTTGGGTAGCAGACAAACTTGCTCGGCTTAAAACAACGGACATTGTGTATGTATCTATTGCTGCTTGGGCAAGTCTATTCAGTACAAATTGTTCATCAACAATTCCCCTTCCATATTTCACCAAAATAGATTCAATAGCTGAGCCAAAAGAATCAACACTCTGAAAACAAAGATGATGTTATTTTTTCTTTTTCATCTAGAAAAAAATTACCGTTTACACACCTTTGCACATAACGCAGCAGATTCTGTAAGGCTTGGATGAACTACGTGTGCCAAACTTGGAGAATTCAAACCAATAACTTTTGTTGCTCTTCTTGAAACTTCTTCAGCTATTAAACCCAAATTAGCTGTTGGATTTTTAAAAGCTTTTTGTAACTCTTTTAAGTGACTTCCTGCATACTGAATACCAGTTAATGCAACAAATAGTCTTAAAATATCGTTAGTTCCTTCAAAAATTCTAAATATCCTAAGATCACGCAGTACTTTTTCAAGTCCTGTTGCTTTCATAAAGCCCATTCCTCCCAGAATTTGAATGGCTTCATCACACACCCACCAAGCAGACTCTGATGCAAATACCTACAAAAAAAATTTGAAATAATGCAAAAGTTATCAAAATTATAATAAAATAATAAAATTATAATAATAAATAAAATCGAGGAAATTATTATTAATAGTAAACAATTTTTTATAACAATTTTATTAAAGTTATCAGTTATAAATTTTTTTTATGATAAGAATTCGTAAATACCTTTAACTTAAAAAATTTACAAAAGTTTATAGTTTAAAAATTGAAGATAGCGAGTCAGTACGTTTTCTCGGTATTATATTCGACTATAGAATCTCCTTCATACGACAAGTAGAAAATGTACTCAAGCGTTCCTCGAGTGCACTAAACATTGTTATATTCCTTAGTGGCACATGGTGGGGAGCTGACCCAGACACCCTATTAATATTTTATAAAAGTTTCGTCCGCTCAAATTTAGACTATGGCAGCTTTATTTATTTCCCAACGCAAAAAAACCGCATAGAAAAAATAGAAAAAATTCAACTCAATGCTATTAGATCAGCTCTAGGATTTCGCAACAGCACCCCCAAAAATGTGCTAATAGGAGAATCAAAACTCTCTTAAAACATCGAACGGCATTCCTATGCAAATGTTTCCTAGCGAGAACCTTTTCCAACCCCAACTCACAAACCCTTAAAAACCTAAAAAAACTTTTACTTTATCGACAAAAAAAAAACAATAGGAAAAAAAATAAAAATATAATTACCTCCTGCCTAGAAGAAACCTACTCAAGCTTCCTTAATAAAACCCATACGCAACTAATTTACCCTTATAAGTAAAAAACTTAAATCATCTAAATCCCCTAATAAAATGTTGGACGAACTTATTGTAAAAAGCTCTGCATTAGCCGCATATACAGACGGTAGTAAAATCTCTCAAAGCATCGGAACAGCTTGCATCGCCCCGCAAGTAGGAATACAAATTAAAAGAACAATCGACCAGCCAGCATCTGTATATACGGCTGAGTGCATTGCTTTAAAAGATGCTCTTGATGTAGCTATTCAACATAGCCATCGTAACATATATATTTTCTCCGACTCTCTCAGCGCTCTTCAAGCCCTATACTCTACTAAAAACCGCGTGAAAATGAACCCTTACATCTTAGAAATCAAACAAAAATATAACGAATTCCTAAACTGCAACGACAGCAATAGTACCTTAATGCTATATTGGATTCCTTCTCACCAAGGAATAAAAGGCAACGAAGAAGCTGACGCACTGGCCAAAGTAGCAGCAAACTCTGAAGTAACGGTCGTCTCGAAAATACCGTACACAGACTTCTATGAACCGTTTAAAAAACAAGCCAAAAAACAAACCGTAGAAATCATCATCAATCAAAGCTCTGAGACTGGAATAAATTATTTAACACTTCTGGAAGGACAGTCAACACCCATGGTTCGGCAAAAAGAAGCTTCCAAGGGCTCTAATCACTACGGTTAACCGCATGAGAGCAAACCACTATAACTTAGCATCCTCGTTAGCCCGAATAAAAATTGAACATATGATGTATGAAAATATTTGTATATGTATAACATGTAAACTACAGTGTAGCTGAAATGACCTAAGTGGTCGAAAAGCTTAATAAAAAAAATAAATAAAATAAAAACAAATTTGGTTCAAATATTTAGACTGTTGTTTATCAAGATGCAAACTCAATCTACGAAAAGAGACAGTGGAAAAAAAGAAATCTGCATTGTATTACAAATCAACTGAAAAACTTCAATAAGGACCAATACGCAATTTTATGTTACAATTGTTTTGAATAAAGTTCAGATGCAAAGGATCAATTTTGATAAGAAATTCTTGAAGCTCTGTATTTCTAAAATCTATGTTCTCCAATTTAAAATTTCGTTATTTTCACATCTTAAATTCATTTTCCAATTACCCTATTAGATTCAGGGCAGCAAAATCACTGTTTTTAAAATTAAAGTAAGATATGAAAATAATGAAAGTTCCAGTTGAAAAAAATTGTAGTCAATTCTCCAAATTCAAAGCTTTAAGAATCAATTGTAAAAAATTGATTTTTTGTGTGGGAATGTTGTTAAAAATAATTAGGTGCTTCACCCTGTTCATCCCTATCTACTTTTTATATTCTTAAGACATTTGTTCTTTTAATGTTGAAAAGCTTGCTTTGATAAAAAAAACTAATTAATTTTTTCAGGAATGAGTAAAACGTTAATTGAATTGTTTTTTAAGCAAAGAATCCAAGTGAAAACAAATTATGTGCCAAACCTGACTAAATATTTGCTCTAAATCATGTATTTGAAAAAATTTTGCCTGTCATTAATTTAAAATTATGCCAAAGATTGTCATACTGTACTGATATATCAGAATTTAACATATTAGGGCACAATTCTGAATACTGTTAATACGTTTTAAGCACAGTTTGCCACTTAAATTTACACTTATCTCCTCTTGCTAAAACCATAGTAAAGACGTGGTGAAATTACCAAAAGTGCATTATTATCCTACAACCACAGTACTTATTTCCGTATTTAGCAAAATTTTTAGCAAATTTTCCTTGTCTCAAATAAAAAATGAAGCTTTTAAGTATTTTCAGTCTATATTTATATTTTAAATTTTATAAAAAATAAATTTGTATTCTTTTATATTAATTGTATAAGAATATTAATTTTGAACTCGACAAAAAAATTTACCTTTGAAATTGCAGCCTCCAAATGGTAATCTTGGCTTCCCATATCCATGTTACCCGAAATCATGTATGCTAAAGATTGAGTGACATATTGTAACATTTGCATTCGAGCTAATTTTTCTTGAATTGTTCCATAATTGTCAATTGTCTTGCCAAATTGTACTCTTTGAACAGCATGTTCAGCTGCCTTTTTTATACAGCTTTGCATAGTTCCAGAGAGAGCTGCGGCCATACCAAATCTTCCATTATTAAGAATTTGCATAGCAACCTTAACAAAGAAAATATTTAGAAGATTAAAAAAATATTGAGAAAATTGTTTGCATTTGATGTAATTTTGAGACTTAATGTACCTTAAATCCTTGGCCTTCTCCTCCTAAAACATTTTCAGCTGGAATTTTAACATCTTCATAATATACTTCAGTTGTGTTACTGCATTTTATTCCCATTTTGTTTTCTGGTGGCCCATTAGTAACTCCACCAAACGCTCTCTCCACAATAAATGCAGTTACCTTCTCTTTAGTTTGACCAGTTGATGGATCTGTCACGGGTACTTGAGCAAAAACTGTCATGATTTCTGCTAGACCTCCGTTTGAAATCCAAATTTTGCTTCCATTAAGAATATAATGTGATCCATCAGCAGATTTTACAGCTCTAGATCTAACTGAACCAGCATCTGATCCACAACTGGGTTCAGTAAGACAAAAAGCAGCCATATCACCACTAGAAACTCTAGGAAGATATTTCTGTTTTTGTTCTGGTGTGCCAAACAAAAGTATTCCCTATCATAAAAAAGAATTGGTTCAGCTTAAATAATTAGTTTTAAAAAGAAAATATTTATGTAATAAATCTTATTTACCTTAAAGCCAATGCTTTGATGAGCACCTAAGGTAATACCAACTCCTAAATCATTACATCCAACGATTTCTACTAATCTACCATACTGTGTATTATTGAGACCAAGACCACCAAGTTCTTGAGGAACTTGAATGCTAAAAGCTCCAAGTTCCCAAAGAGATTGCATTGTTTCTTTATCAATTGAAGCGGTTTCATCATTTTTTAAGGGATCATTTACTTCCTGAAAATGGAAAATACCTTACAAATTTTTGCTATTTCCTAAAGATATCCTGTTTTAAAATACCTCAAAAAATTTTTCTAGAGGATCGATCATCATTTTTAAAGTTTCTTGTTGATCTTCATTCAATGCCTGAGGATAAGGAAATACTTGACTCGTTTGTAACTGTCCTCGAAAAATATTCATTGTAAAAGATTGGGAGTCTTTAGATGTAGCTTTTCCATCGCTTGATTTTTCAATTTTATTAGTTTTTGCAGCCGCTTGTGTTGCTAGAGATCTAGAATTTTTTAATAAAATGTATAGAAACTCTCTTTACAAATAGGTAGAGACAGATTAAAAAATATTCATTCACATGTAAACAAACTTGAGCGTTGTATAATAAGTTTATCTTATCCAATAAATGTTGAGAATAGCATATCTATATATGTGCATGAATATGTGATTCTACATGTATGTCCTTCTTATTATAAAAGTCCAAAGTCCACATCAACCAATTCATAAGACTAAAATTGTGAACAAAGGTCAAAGAAATCTTTATAACCTTTTACAATGCTGTTTACTATGATTTTTAATATAAGTTGACATTTAAATTTATTTTGTGTATAAAAAAAATTAAGATAATAATCATTTTTATTTTAAATAAAGTGCAAGTCATGGAATAGCCAGTAAGTAGGCTATTACTAATTTGACTGGTTTAATAAATAAAAAAGGTTTTAAATATTTTGTAAATAATACATTGGGCGAAATTGCAGTGAGGGTATTAAATAGTCCTGGCATGATCTACCGTTATTTGATGTAATTATATTAATAGCAGAGTTGTTTTAACTAAGAAAACCTTGAAAAAAACTAGCTGAATTTGAGAGATGAAATAAAAAAGAGTTTACCTGATATTCGAATCGAAAATTTTGTTAAGTTTTTTCGGCAAAACAGGAAGAATTTGTGGTATTCGAATCATGATTAAAAGAAAAAGTTTTTGGTGCAAAGAGTTGAATGTGCGTGGCGACTGGCGATGTGTATCAGCCTTGGGCAAAGTGCGGACTGTGAATCAGTGAATGTTAAACATGTGGGAATCTGGTGGGACAGTAGAACCTGTGGAGTCTCGACTTCTCGAGTAGTCCGAGACCGCCAATTTCAATTCAAAGTTGAGACGGTCGTTTGCTGTATTTGACTTTTTATCGATCGTTTTGTAGACTTTTTCGCACCTTTTCCAGAGTCCAGAGTATGAAATTTCATTCTATTATTTATCGATTTTTTATACATCCTTTTGTTATTAATTCTCTAAATTTTGGCGCCGTTTTTTTAAAGAGACCAAGCCTAGTATTTGTATCTCTAAAATATTTAATTCTTCTAAAAATATACTAAAGTTGCCACTAAATATTCGTTTCGCTCGGATACAAGCATTCCATTTTCATTTGATCAGAGTGAAGAAATAACAGACGAAGCCTTGCATAATTTTCAACCTGAGATGTCGATCTTCAAAGTTGCGCCCTTTTTTAGTCCGAGCTAGGTGTTTCGATAATTTTGGCCAAAACAAATAAATAAGAGGAAAAATAATTTATTTACCTCAAAATATGAATTTCAAAAAACACAAAAGAATTCAGAAATCGAAAAACATCATCTTCTTTGCGATTCTTTTATTAAAAAATTACAAATACTTTTAAATTATCTTCAAGGAACTTTAAATAAAGCAACAAAAATTAAATCAATAAATAAATGTCGTCATGGAAGTTTTTTTAATTATTAGGTCTCCAAACTGTCATATCGGCCAGGGCAATTCTTTTTATTGGAATAATACTGTGCACCTTTTTAAACGTTTTCCTCTCCTTTCTGATATTATTGTTAGCTTCGTACATGTTCATAGTTGGTCTCACCAAAAGTGACGAGCATCTCCCACTGTTCATCTGAAAAAAGTTTAAATAATAAAATAAAAATATAATATTTATTGTCATGATAACTATTAAAGTTTTATTTACTTACTAAAATATTACTTTTATTATTTGTTGTTTTTGAATCTTTAAAAGCAGTCCAGTTTCTATCCATATTTTTTTTCAAATTGTTAGGTCTGTTCAAAGTTTTAGTTATCAAATCTTCATTATCTTGGAAACATTCTGATGTCTTAGAAAATTTTTTGGATTCAATTATTTCCTTTGATGAGCGCTCACATTCTTCATTTGAAACATGTAAAGATTTACTTATCTTTTGCATCGCTTCTATTTTAGGCTCATCTTCAAAATCATCCAAATCAAAATTTATACGTCTATTTCCAATTTTTCTAAAGCCCAATTTAATTAATTGGTCTTTCTTTTTTTCTTTTGATTCATCTCTTCTCTGTTCTAGTTCTTCAAAATCATTTTTATTTGTGATTAGAGTACTTTGTTTCTTTATTATTTCTAAGGATTTTGTATGCTTTTTACTTTTCCAACCGCAGTGAATATTTTTGATCATTTCATCATTATTGGTCTTTTGTTTTACTTGTTTTTTGCTTTCATTAAATTCAATGGTAGTAGAATGTGGTCGTTTTAGCCTAAATGTTGAACTAGGCCTATTATTTGTTGAATTTTCAAGATCATTGTTTTCAATTGTTTGCATTAATTCTAACTTTTCTTTTTTTTCTATAAAATTTGTTACTATATTCATCCTTTTATTTGGAAACATTTCATCAATATCTATTCTGTGAGCAATATCTTCTTCAACTGAATTATTTTCTAAATTGACTTGCGGACTTACCATATATAAATTATTTGTTTCACTTTTAACAATATTTTCCTCTATAAAATCGTTAGTTTCAGGAAGACATACGTTTTTAAAATTAATATTCATTTGATTATTAGAATCAGCTATATCTTGCGTGTCTAAAGCAAGTATTGTGGATTCATCTTTTTTAAGACTTTTCCTTTTGATTAATTCTTTAAAATGATATTTTGGATTGCAATACTGATGTAATGAAGCGTACACTATAGCTAATGGTATTTCAGTTTCTGATATCATCCTTAACTTTTTTTCTTGCATTTTATCATCTAGAAACAATGAATAAATTTTATTAATTAATATTAACATTATTAAAATATACATATAATACTAGATACAAGACTTACAGACTAAAGTATTAAATGTAGCCAAGTCACTTGTCAGGCTTTCTTCTGTTATTTGCATTACTATACTGTTGTCAGCAAAGACATTTTTTGGAATATTTTCTAAATTTCCATTGTACAATTCTACTTTACCTCCTAAAAAACATACATTTTATAGATCACATTAATAACAAATGTATACATAAACCATTACTATACCTGCACTTTTAATCAGTTTGTTATATTCTTTGCATACTTTTTCAGAAAAGAATATAAATGTTTTCCCTTGGAATAAATTTTTACGATCTGAATTGGGTTTTAGCGACACACGCTGTGTATTTATTCCTTTATCTTGTAATGGAAGTATAAAATCAACAGGATCTGGTAACTTCTCATTTTTTTCTACCGCTTTCAATACAGCAAACCAAAAATTTATACTAATTACTGGTATACCAGCAATTAATGCAGAAATAATCTTAATGTAGAATAGAATAAATTAGAATGAGAATAAATTGTTAACCATAAAAGTTTTACTTAATATACCTTAGTAGTAGACGTAGCGGTTGTAGATGTTAAGTGTGTACAATTATCGTCAAATGTTTCAGTTTGACGACATCCAATTGTGTTCATAATTTCTTTTAATTGCTTGATATGTTCTTGATTTAAGCGAGATATTACTGTTACCATATGAATATATTCCACCCTAAAAATTTTAAAAGTTAATGAAAATAAATTCATGCTTTATTCATACTCAATTCATAGTGTAATTTAAAATATTAGAAAATATTTGTAATTTCTCACTTAAATACATGTTGTTGCAATCCAAATTGTAGATCATCAGAATGTTGCATTTTACAACCATCATTATTACAAATTTTGGTTTTTACACCATTTCGAATGATGTACGTTCCATATTTTGAATTAGCATCTTTAACAATACATGTTGATGCTTGTTCAGCTAACTAAAAAGAAAATTAACAGACAACCTATAGTACTACATCTAAAGATATAGAACTGACAAAAATCTATTAAAATCTTACCGTTGCATCTTTCTTGACTATTACCTCGATAAAGGAATGTGTTCTACTTATAGATGCATCATTATCCAATGCAATATTCGATTGTTTTCTGCCAATTGTAGTCCTGCCTGGTTTCAAATAATATATTTTTCCTGCAAGAGCATTAGTAACTTATTGAAAAAAGTACACGATCAATGCTGAATGTAGTGAAAAGTTTTAAATTTATTATATTATTTTATTAAATGAAATAAATAAAAAGCATTTTACCATTTGAATCCTTCAATAACCACATCTTATAAGTTTTAAAATCTTAGATCAAAATGGCAGCGATTAATTCTATAAATTATAAAAAAAAATGGTGACTACTAATTTTTTTTATCCTTACAGAGAGCAGTGCTTAAAAAGGCTAAATTTAAATTAGGTACTTAACGCTGCACTTTTAACACTTTTGACAAGTTCTGACCTGCATGGAAAGATTCTGCGCAGACCACCAAGAAGATAATATAATCGCAATTTCGCAAAAGTTAAATTCTGTAAACTGTTATAATCTTGTACAAGTTCGTACAACACAGAATTCGAAATGACCAATTGGAGGGGTTCGGCTATACGCGTATACGGTAGCAACAGAGATTAGGGAGAGATTGCCAGTGCCGTGTTAAAAAAGCGTGGCGATTTCGACAACGGCGCTCCTGGCGGTGTGCGTATGAACCATACACATCTAGCTCGAGTTCCCCCACTCTGCTCGCCACGGCATGTACACTGTAAAAAATCCCAAATGAAAATTACAATAGCGTTAGCAATTTTACGCTAGTGCTAGTAATTTTACGGTGTGAATTACAACGATAAATTACGTAAAAATACAATGTGCTAGTACGTTTACGTTGACAGTAGCGATTTTACTACCACAATTTTTTTTTGCTACAGTTAATGTAGGTCGCATTATTACCCACATTCAATGTCGCGATTTTACTAGTATAATGACGGCGAAATTTACGTCTTTGCTAGTAAATTCACGTTCTAACAAGTAATAGTACAAGTACGATTGCAATTTTACTACCACAAAAAATCCCTTAGAGCGCCCATGCTCCAGGCTCTACTGCCTGGGCAACGAACACTTCGATTTGGGAATTCCTCACGTCTAGACATCGAGAGTCCACACGTTAAGAGTCACCTCTTAAGTTAAAGTTTACTAAATTAATTATTTAAACATTGAAAATTATGTGCAGGCTATTTATTATTTTATGAATTATTATTTAAAATATTAAACAACAATGTTGAATATAATCAAATTATATTTTAATAAAACTTTGGTTAGAAAATATTAGTTTTTCATTCTTAATTATAAAATAAAGTTATTTTTATATGCAATTTGATTTAGTTTTTACTAAATTATTTTTCCCACAAATTGCCATTCATGTAGTACAATCACAAATTATCTAGCATTTGCAATTATCACAGTAATTTTAAAATGATTCGCATTTATAACCTTAAACCTCGGCTGTACTGCCAACTGCGAAATACTTCATCGGTCAGTATTTATGCTTATACGAGTGGTACTTCTACTCTTCTGGTAGTAAAATTGCGAAAGGCAATAGTAAAGTCACTACATTCAAAGTAGGTCGCATGATTACCCACATTAAGTGTAGTAATTTTACAAAAAGGATTTTTTACAGTGTATAACTCCTTGCTTCTTGATTTGGGAAGGGGAATGCAAACGAAAAGCGCTGGAGGAGACTTTTAAACAGACTGATTAGCCTTCATTATTTTTTACTTTGTAATAATTAAAATTTATAATTTTTATAACTTTGGAAAAATAAAATGTTGTTGAGAATAACAAAATATTTCACAACTTCTGTTATTTCTGTTCTTTCCCGTAGAAACGATCTTATAAAATACTATAAAAATATACAAATTTTATAAAATCCGTATCATTTATCAGGTTTTATGCGGTTTTGGCATCATTTTATGGAGTTTTATAAGACCCTTTCAATAGGGTTGTTTTATTTGTTATCATTATTGATACTAAATTTTATTATTATTGTTATTGAAACAGAACTAACATAATTATTTCTGTCGTTTTTTGTTATAATTATTGCTATTATTATCATTAACATATTCATGTTATATTAGGTAGATAAACATATGTAATTTCTTAGCAATATCTCACAAGTGAACTAATAGCACAATGGATAAGGTCCTTGGCTAGTAAGCCTAGGCACGAAGGTTCAATTCTCATCAATAATTTTTTTTTACTATTATTGTATTATTTATTTTTAAATAAAATAATTAATTATTCAATATTCGCCCATCTCTTTTCTTTTTTTTAATGATTTATTATTTGTATTAACAGCATCTCGTAATGCTGTCGTCCAGCGAGACGCGCGGAAACAAAACACTATCACTTGTTTACAATTGCATCTGCCGCCAGTTTTCGTTGACAGCCGATGCTTTCGCACGTGCAGCTTGATTTTTATACATTTATTTTTTTAAAAAATATTATCCTTTATTTTTACTATTTATTTGAATTTAATTAATGAATAGCTTATTACGTACTAATAAAAATTACGCTTATAAAAAAAAAAAAATATGGAAGATTTGAATCCTATTTAAAGATTTCGTAGTCTATCGCCTTATCCACTCTACAAATATTTGAATTGAAATTATAAGTCAGGAAGTCGCATATGCTTATCTACGTACCGACTAATAATTATTGTTTACATACATGCAATACCTATTTATTTTTTAAATATTGTTTTAAATTTTTTAAATATTGTCGAATTAGATAACAATTAACTAGCATGTAAATACAAATATGACATATGTACGAACATATATAAAAAAACAAAATTAGTAAAATCTAAATTTCCAGACACATGTCTTATCTACAATATTTATTTTAAATATATGCAACAATGTATACTTTACATTTGCAAATAGCATTTTTTCACTTTCGATTACAAATTAATTCAATATTAACTGAAACATTATATAATTGTTTACATTGTTCAAAAACTTTATAAATGTTTATGTTATTAAAACATATAGTAAAAAAATATATATAGGGCTCTCAAAATTGATCACCTGCCCGCATAAAAATTTATTCGCCTCCTCGTAAACAAAATGTTAAAAGCGTATAAAAGTCGGTGGGTAACAGCATGCTGCGTTGGTCGAGCTTCCCCTCCACCGCTTTAAACGCATATTCCCTCACCACCGAACCCCACGAAAAGAAGCGAGCGAGGGAGGGAAGGCTAGATGTGTATGGTTCTTATACGCATCCGTGAGGCGGCGCTAGTGCACGGCTGAATTGGACGGGCACGGGTTCGCTATACCTCATCAGCAATCTCTCCCTAATCTCTGGTAGCAATCTCACAATCTTCTACATTTATATCATAGTTTATGGAGTAAGTTAACCAATTAACTCTTCGCGGGATTTTTTAAATGAAAATTAGTACATTACAGTTCGCGGTATCTACAAATTTCATTAAATTTCATCATTTACTTGATTTTTAAACTTGATCTTTACGATATAACAAAGTTCTATAAAAAATATATTAATCGAACTGAGTATTGCTCTTAAAGGTGTGATATAGTATTTCGATGTCCCCGTACTATTCACTGACGGACCAACGGGCTGTACTTCTCTCTAGTTCACTTGCTGTCGCGGCACCGTCGGGCGACCTCCTGCTGAACACCTCTCTCGCGCTTCGTCATCCTCGCACTCTGTCTCTCTCTCATTCCCGCGTCTCGGCCTCAAGCACCAGGTACTCTCCATACATCCTTCTTTCTTCGTCTCGTCGAGCCTGCCTGCGTACATAAACATTGCAAGACAGCTCGACGGCGACGAATTCCCTTCCGTCTTCAATTTTAAATTAAATAAATAAAACTCCCTCACAAAGGGGACAATATTTTACAATTTTCTTACACTAGGCGCGAGATTAGGAATTTTTGTTTAATGTTTTTTTATCGAAAACTATTAATTATTTTAGAATTAATAAGAGTTTCACTAATTCAAGCTTGTGTTTTTATTATTTTAAAAACTTTACATAGAACTGAATCGAATTATGAAAAAATTATTTCGGCCTTTTCATTTAGTAACTTTTAGGCCTTGACCTTTATTACCTTTTTTTTAGTTTATAGCTTATTTTTTATTTAATTTTAACAAATTTAAGTGTAAATCAGTGATTATTTATTACTTCAGGAGTATTATTTTTTTTTTAGAATTTTTTTATATTCATTTCATATATTTTTATCATTAACAGTAGAAATTGGAAATTTGTGGTCACCTAAAAATATTAATATATTCAATTCTTATTTTATTTTACTATCTTCAGGTGTTTCTATTACTTTTTTAGCTTTAATTTTTTCATTATTTCAATATTTAGAATATTTTGAAGCTTCTCTTTCAATTTCTGATGTTGTTTATTGTTCTATGTTTTTATATCTACTAAATTTCATGGTTTACTAACTTATTATTAAAAATTCAAATTTTGCGTCGTAATATGACAGACAAAACAATTAATTTGCTATAAATGAAATATCGAAGAATCAACTTGTCCTCTTTGAGGTAACGATATACCTTGATGAGTAAAATGTGAATAATGTAAAAAAATCGTATTATTTAAGTTTTTCTCGTCAAGGATATATATTTTGAAATAAAAGCATAGATTGCAAAACAAGGGTTGACAATACATTTTTTTGGTTACCATTTTTTTTCTCTTAGTTTTTTCTTGTAATTTTAATTATTAATATATATTTAATCATTGACATAGCAGAAAACGATAATAATGAGCATTTAGTAAATATAATTTCAATAGAATTTTTAAACTCGTTAACTCCGAATGGATTACATCAAAGTAAATTAAACTTAAAAAATGACGCAATTATCGTGTTGCTAAAATTTTAAATTAAAATAATAGTTTTAAAATAAAATAATGGTTATAAAAAATTATTTTCTGGAATATGACTGAAAAAATAAATATATTGAATTATATCGCTAAAGCAATTGGGTAAATAAAGTTTCATATCGTATAAAGGTAAAAAAAAAGGAGAAAAATGCAACAATTATTTTCTAGAATTCGTCTTCTTCGGAAAATGGGGGGTGGATGAGCGGAGCGAGTAGGGGGGTACCCCCCTAGTTAATTATATATGCAGACTATTTAAAAACTAATATTAATTTCAAAAATTACAACGCAGATAATTATGAAGTTAAATTTATTATTTAAATTGTTCATAATGATCATTAGTTTTTAAAATTTGATTTTAAAAGTCCTTTTAACCGACGCTTTAAGAAAAATATAGTTTTCCATCTACAACAAAGGACGAAATTAACAAAAAAAAAAAAAATTCAGTTCTGCTAAGGAAGCGACAGAGTACAGACGTGTTTACATACGCTCCAATCACTCTCGCTAGTGTTAAGCACAACGCGTATAAGAATAACAGGGGAAGCCCTGCTTAAACACCATGGTCTATCCACCTAATCAGTCAAACAGAGAAATACCAACTTTTTTGATTCCACCCACATCCAACTATGCAGAAGCAACCGAAACACCAAAAAGCGATCAAGGACTGATAATGGACTGCGCTGATGGATTGACATTGACGGACTACGTGTGTGTCTTGGGTAAAATAGTGCAATCAACCAACATCATTAGTGCATCACGAATATCTAACAACAGAGTTTGTATCTACTTACTCAAAAAAGAACTGGTCAACGAAATTATAGATAAACATGAGTCCATACAAATAGGAAAACATAAGGTATCCATAAGACCATTAACGTCTAGACTAAAACAAATTATATTTTCGAATATACCATCTGAAATTCCCAACACTGTAGCAGAAAATGTACTTGATAACTTAAAAGTAAAACGAGGCTCACCGATCACAACATTAAAAGCAACAATTAATGAAAGCGAATACAAACATGTCGCTAACCTGCTAAAAATAGTCGATTGAAATCAATTAAAGAAATTTCAATTGCTTTCAAATGTAGAGCTTAATTTGACAAATGACCATTCAAATCTATTTAAATGAAATTAGTATATTACCATGCAATTAAAGTATATTGAAAAATTTTATGAAAGTACATTGAATGCAATTGAAATCATTCATAATTAATTGATTTCAATAAACTTTTATAAATCAAGTTCTATTGCTTCCAATAGAATATTCATATAGAAGTTTGTGTAAGTGCAATTGGGGTCGATTAAAATACAATTAAACTTAATACATTTTAATGTACATGAATGTAAAAAGTTGATTCGTTCACATTTAAGTGAATTAAATTTAATTTTATAATAATTACATTTAATTAAAGATTATATGTTAAAAAACAATTTTTTCTATTGTATTAATTTTAAATTAAATACAAGTTAAATATAACAAATTATATCCTAATAATATACTTTTTTGAGATCTGTTTTTTAAATATTTACTTGATACATACAAGAGTTTTAAATGAATTTTTCAAGTGTTTTTAACTTATCTAATGCCAGTAATAATGAATAGCAAAAAAAATTTTGATCCGACAGTTAATTTCTATTTACTTCACTCATTGCGCAAGGATAAATAAAAAAAAATAATTTTTATGATGAAGAGAAGAGCCCTTTACTGTTTAAGTGACTTGTCGAATCATGACCACTCGACTCGAATAATGTTTCATTACTGTCATAATGTTTCTCTTTGGGTTCTCGTATTTTCTTCTCTTTTGCATTATCACTTACAATATTCTTTGTCTCCTTTAACTTTTCTTCCTCTTCTTAAAATTAATAAGAATTTCTTCAATAAAACCTTTTCCTGCAGTAGATCAAATAGATGAAATTGAAAGTAAAAATTGTAATAACTAGATCACTGCACTTATACAAGAAGTTAAGTGCAAAATAATTAATATTAAATTTAATAATTTAAGTTATTTATGTTCTTTACCCAATAGAATCAAAATTCAATAAATTTTATTCGAAATTTATGTAATTAATCTGTATAATTAATTTAATCAGAATAAGCTATTTTTATATTATTAAATTGCTTTTATTATTTAAAGATTAGTTTAATAGTCCGCTTCCAACTCAAGCTACACTAAAAACACCTATTATCAAAATTTATCAAAATATATATAAATTAATTAAATATCTGCAGTTAATTCGCCAATTATATTTAATTGATATTAAAATGTATTATAAAATTCATTTCCAACTAATTAGGTATTATTTATAGTAAATTTGTCAATTCAGGTCAATTGGTTGGTATTTATTAAAGTTTATTAAACTTAATTGCGTATCTACTGTAAATGTGCTAATTAAAGTCAATTATTACTGAAATATATTAAGATCTAATCAAATCAATTGATTATTAATAGCAAGTTCGCCAATTAATGTCAATTGGCGTTGAAATATATTGAAGTCTATTAAAAACAATTAGGCATCTATAGTAAATTTATTAATTAAAGTGAATTAATATTATATTTTATTGAAGTAAATTGAATTACATTGAAATAAATGAGTAAATACATGATTAAAATCAATTTAAAACCAAAATCAATTCAAAGACATTAAAATCAATTCAATCTTAAGGTAATTTTTAGGAATGACTATTGAAGCTATTAAATCATATTGAAATCAATTTAATTTTTAACAATCTTAATTGATTTCAATCGATTATTTTTAGCAGGGAAGTTTCCGACGGCAAGTATTCATTAAACCGGAAGATACAAAACTAATCCCAGAAATATTTAAAATTAAATTCAACGAATTCAATTATATTATTTTTGTTAGTACTGACAATCTAAAATGCTTCCTGTGTAAATCAGACGGTCATCTTGCCAAAAATTGTCCAAACGCTACGTTAAATACAAATAATCAAACGAGTATAGACACTAACTCTGAAGACCCTCAGCACATTGAAAATCAAAATAAAGCATCCGCAACACTTACTAATATATCAGAAATTATGAATACTGATGAGCAAACGGCAAAACCAAATAAGAGAAGCCACTCTGCAATTAGTTCAAATGAATCACAAAGTGAGTCAAATGCCACTACTCCAAAAACTACCCAAGTATAAAAAAAATTATTTATCAGAAACGAGCCTGAAGAAACTCCCGAATTCCAAGATGATTTAGACAAAAAACTAAAAAATATTAAAAACTATTTAAACGAAGCAAACTGTCTATTAAACTATATTTAATTTAAAAGTCTATTGGAAAACGTTAAAGGACAAAAAAGTCCAACAGAAGTTGTCCTGAATTACACAAAAGACATGCAAGCATTTACAGAATTTATTTGAAAAGATGTATATCCTAATGTGCGTAACTCTAGTATCAAATCTCAATGTACGGCCCTACTAAAAAAGTTAGAGATTCCGCATTGCTACAATACTCCGACTGTTACACCAGCAAATTCCGTTTCTGAATAACATAAATCACTTAAAATAGTAAAATGGATCATATATTGCAATGGAATATTAACGGCCTACGAGGCCAATACGAAATCTTACAAAAATTGACACTAGAAAAAATTATCAGTATAATTTCCCTGCGGGAAACTAACTTAAAAGAATGTCAAACAATCAAAATGAAAAATTATACCTGTTACAACAAAAACAGATTAGATTGCAAAGCGGCAAGCGGAGGAGTAGCAATCCTAATAAAAAAATCATTTGTTCAACCAAGAAATTAAACTGTCAACAGAAATTGAAGCTGTCGCTGTAACCACTATAATAAACAACACTACCATAACAATTTGTAATGTCTACCTAAGCAACAAATACGAATTAAATGTTGAACAAATAGAAAAATTAAAATCCCAACTACCCCATCTGTTTTTGATACTAGGCGATTTTAATAGTCGCAGCCCCCTTTGGGGATCCTACAAAACAGATAAGAGAAGAAGATTAGTAGAACAATCATTAGATAACAGTGATCTAATAATATTAAACGATTCATCTCCAACTCACTTCAACATTTCAAATGGTAAATTTGACTCAATCGATCTAACATTGTGCAACAGCAAAATTGCGCCTATGTTTGATTAGCAAATCCTAGACGATATTCATGACGGTGATCGATTTCCTATCCTCATCACTATAAATCAGTCTGATCATTCCTGTAAACCTCACATGCCTAGATGCAAATACAACAAAGCCGATTGGAAAAAATATAAAGAAATAATAATCCAAAACATTACTAAAATAGATTAATATATAGAAAAAGCAACTAACACAAAGGAAATAGATATCAATAAAATAACAAATAGATTCTCAGATATAATTGTCCAAGCAGCAAACTCTAGTATACCCAAAACAAAAAAAAATAGATAAGAACATCAAAAGGAATCCTTGCCCTGGTAGAAAACTTAACTAATTTTTTGCTAATAATTAGCTAATTGTTGCAGAATTAGCTTACTTAAGCTAACAAAAATAGCTTACGCGTAGCTACTGGCGCTACCGTTTTTAAGCGTACGGTAGCTCCGCATAAGCTTCAGATTGATGTTAAGATATTATTTGAGGTTATTATTACTATTTATTATAAAAATATGCATAAAAAAATTTATTATTACAAATAAATAATGTAGATTTTTATAAAGTGCAATTTCATAATAAGTTAATATATATTTTTTTATTTTTAAACGGTGTAAACCTTAACCTAAAAATGCATTAGATTTAAGTCTTGGAGACACGTGCAGGCTGACCGGACGCTTTTACTAACACTACCATGCTCTACACCTATACATGTACATTCGACTGTATAGTACATTAGTACCTAACCTCATAAACACAACCTTTCACAACAATTCTCATGTTAGGCAAAATAAATAATTTTATATTTATTTTTAAGGAATGAAATAAACTTCCAATTAGTAAATAATATTTTCTTGCATAATTCAATTTAAGACATATTATAAAGACAAAGGTTGTTATTTATATTGCTTAATAGCCTAGTCGTACCGTAAGCTTATTAGTAGCTTAAAATCAGTTAATGCAAAGCTTATTTTTGTTACCGATTTTAGCTGATTGTTATTAAGCAAGCTAACTCGGAAGCTAACTTTTCTACCAGGGTGGTGGACAGAAGAATGTGAAATAGCAATTAAAAACACTAAAAGAGCACTAAATTAATACAAAAAGAACAAAACATTGGAAAATAAAATCGAATTCAAAAAATCAAAAGCTATCTCAAAAAGAACAATTAAAAATTGCAAAAAACAATCTTGGATAGAATACCTTAACTCCATTAATTCTCTCACATCAACAAAAGAAATCTGGAACAAAATTAAATCTATAGAAGGACAATCAACCCCTGTTAGAAAAGCGGGATTAAAAAGGATTAAAAATAGGCGATTCTTTTTAATGAAAATTTCAATGCTGAATCTTAATCGCAATTTCTAGTATTGAAATAGATTTATGAATTCCAAAAAAAATGTTCTAATTAAAAAAATTAAATTGAATTAAAATGGAATTAAAATTGAAACAAAATTAATTCAATTAAATGACATTTTAATTAATGTCAATGTGTATGAATGCTAATTACACAGAATCGCATTTTAAAAGGTATTAAAATTAATTGATATTATGTTGCGCTGACGTGCCTGCCCCTGCAGCACGTCAACCCGATCTACACGCAAGTCAAACTTGCCGCCGCGTCAACGCTTCGCGCCACCGCCGCTAGGCGGCGACGCGCCACCCAACATAAAAATGTACGCCCATGAGGCATATAAGGAGGCCCGAGGAGAGGCCTAGCAGCGGCTAGCTGGCCTCTCCCCTCCAGTGCAATACACTATAGGGTCGAGAATAAAGCCTGCTCAGCAGTTCACCTCGAAAGCTTTCGCCTAAATTATTTTAGTGCCCCAACCCCACCTTTTTCAGGTACTTTATGAGCTTCGCTCATCGGTGACCTCGTATCACTGGGTCTCACTTCTTTCAGAAATGAGACTCTAGGCCCGGAGAGGGCTAGGCGAGGGGGTTAGTGCTGTGTCCTCCCCTCACCCAACGAAGACGCCATCTCCTAGACCTTCTGGCTTCTACGGTGGACTCCTCTCCCTCAGGAGAGCAAGTAGAAGACATCGAGCATCACGACAACCGGGAAGCAGCTCACCGGCAACAAATGGCGCCCAACGTGGGGCCCTTCTTCAAGAAGACTAAGTAGGTACTCAGTGGACCTACGAGACTCTACAGACCGAGCAAATGCCGATCAGCAGAACTCCGCCTGCAACACTCAGGACAACGAGATCACACACCAGGGCACAGAGCGCAGACACACTTCTGGGAGTGTTAAAAAACCCAGTGGCGCCCAACAGACCATCACCGTCACCCAAGAAGAGAGGTCGACCACGAACTCGCTCCGACTCAACAGACCAAACACCGACGAACGTCGCAAGGAGTATCCTCATGCAGGAGAACCATCTCAACCAGGAGGTGGCTCCAGGCAACGCTGACCCTCCAGCACGCCCGCTCACCCAGGAACAGCCCAACGTAGCACCTCCACCACCGCTCCAAGTGCCGCCAGCCGTCGTCCTGGCACAAGCCAGTGCTCAGGACGGATCTCGCCCAATGCCTCCGGTCATGCAAAACTGGGAAACCTTCGCACAGGCCCTCTTCGGGCACCGACCCACCCTACCCGAGTTTCACGGGGAGGACCACGAGGACCCAGAGACATACCTGCAGCAGTGCCAGGAGTACATCAGAGCACACGACCTTCCCGAGCGACAGCAGGTACGTGCCCTTGAGAAAGGTTTAAAGGGTGCAGCCGAGAAATGGTGGCAGTGCTACAAGACAATGGGCATAGACTGGCCGCGGTACCAAGAACTGCTCCGAAACCATTTTAACAGCGACAACGCCAAGAGCACTCTGCTGGCACGGCTCTACGGGAAAAAGCAGGGAGACAAGGAAGCGGTAGGACCCTTCCTACAGCAAAAATACCTGTTATATCAGCGCGTTCGGCCCGATGAACCAGAGGCAGCACGCATCAACACCCTGGTCACGCTTTTACGACCATCGCTGAGGAAAAGTCTACGGGCACATCGTCTAAACGACTTCTCGGACCTTCTGTCAAGGGCTCTGGAGATAGAAGACGATGAAGAGGAGGAAGAGAAACAGGCCTCAAAAAAGCCTAAGGAAGTAGCCGCCAAGAACACTGCGGCGAAACCAGAGACGAAATCTCCTCCAAAATGTTGGCACTGCCCGGGTCATCATTTTCACCGCGACTGCCCAGTACTGAAGCAGCACCAGCTGCCGGAAAACTAGAGAGAGGCGGAGGCATCACCGGCAGCCCCCGTCCCCGATCTAGCAAGCCGGAGATAAACAGCGTCACAGACTCCGAGAACATCCTGCCAAGGATTAGGATCAACCTCGCAGGAAAAGAAGTGATGGCCGTGGTAGACAGTGCGGCTAGCCACAACTTCATCAGCGAAAGAATCCTGCCTAAGAACATAAGCGTGGAACCGCTGCAGACCACCACGAACCTGGCTGCTAGTGGAGCGTTTATGGACATCTGCGGCAAGGCCGATGTCACCTTCCTTATGCAAGGAAGGACTTTCAACATCTGCGTACTAGTGAGTAGAGGTCTCCGCGAAAACCTCCTCCTAGGATTACCCTGGTTGAAAGAAGAAGAGGCGATCATAGACTTCACCAGGGGTGCAGTATGCGTTGGCGGTATTGAGCAGATCACTGTGCTCTTGGTAGGGCATGCGCCCAACGCGTCCACCACACCAAGAACGAACATTCCAGAGCTGATGCACGACTCTCGAGAGCAACCAGATCCCGTTCATTCTATTCCGGTCGAGCAACCAGCTCCCGATCATCCCATTCCGGTCGAGCAAACAGCTCCCGGTCAGCCCATTCCGGTTGAGCAACCAGCTCCCGGACAACCCACTCCGGTCGAGCAATCAACTCACGGCCAACACCTTTTGGCCGAGCTCACCACCGCTCGCAGCAGCGAGCATCCCGCTCACGACCGGCCCACTCCGGTCGAGCAAACAGCTCACGGCCGACCCACTTTGGCCGAGCACATCAGCGCTCGCAGCAGCGAGCATCCCGCTCACGACCGGCCCACTCCGGTCGAGCAAACAGCTCACGGCCGACCCACTTCGGCCGAGCACACCAGCGCCCGCAGCAGCGAGCACCCCGCTCACGATCGGCCCTCTCCGGTCGGGCAACCAGCTCACGGCCGACCCACTTCGGCCGTGTATACCACAACGCGCAGCAGCCTGAAGGCTGTCTATACCCCGCAGGCACCAGAGGGTTGCCTAGTTCACCAGGAGGTGCAAATAAGCAAAGACGCCGCCGAAACCACGCTCCTACAGGCCAACCTCGCGATGAGGTTCATCCTCAACGACCCCACGACCTACGACCCAGGAGGGACGTAAATTACAGCAAATAAGTGAAAAAGTGAATTACAGTAAATAAGTGTTTTTAGTGAATAGTGATAGTGCCTACTCAAGCCAAACAAAAAAAAAAAAACTGAGAATGTGATAATATTAGTTTTAAGACACGCATCTTTAAGAACACAAAAAGACTTTTTGAAATATTATTATTAGCTATAAGCAATGCATTTACATTTTTTTTTTTTTTTTTATTTTACATATGTTTTATTATTTTTATGTAATTTTAAATGCCCGTCGCCCCCCAGTCGTAGACGCGACTTCAAAATGGGGAGGAATTGTTGCGCTGACGTGCCTGCCCCTGCAGCACGTCAACCCGATCTACACGCAAGTCAAACTTGCCGCCGCGTCAACGCTTCGCGCCACCGCCGCTAGGCGGCGACGCGCCACCCAACATAAAAATGTACGCCCATGAGGCATATAAGGAGGCCCGAGGAGAGGCCTAGCAGCGGCTAGCTGGCCTCTCCCCTCCAGTGCAATACACTATAGGGTCGAGAATAAAGCCTGCTCAGCAGTTCACCTCGAAAGCTTTCGCCTAAATTATTTTAGTGCCCCAACCCCACCTTTTTCAGGTACTTTATGAGCTTCGCTCATCGGTGACCTCGTGTCACTGGGTCTCACTTCTTTCAGAAATGAGACTCTAGGCCCGGAGAGGGCTAGGCGAGGGGGTTAGTGCTGTGTCCTCCCCTCACCCAACGAAGACGCCATCTCCTAGACCTTCTGGCTTCTACGGTGGACTCCTCTCCCTCAGGAGAGCAAGTAGAAGACATCGAGCATCACGACAACCGGGAAGCAGCTCACCGGCAACAATTAATTACAATTCAATAAGATGTAATGTGTCAATCAGAAAATACTCAACAATACCTATAAATCTATAATACAATCGAAAATTGACTACGGATGTATAGTGTATGACTCGGCAAAGAATAATATAAAAAAAAAAACTTGAACCAATATTAAATATCAGCATGAGAGTTACTGGTGGAGCATACAGAACAAGCCCTATCTACTGCATACTCAGTGAAAGCAACATGTTACCACTAAGTCTCAGACGCAAAAAACTCTCTATGAAATATGCAATAAAAATGACATTATCTCCAAAAAATCAAGCCAACGAAATAATCACTAAACAGTCAACCCAAATTCAACCCAAGTATCAAGCCTTCAACCACCGCATAAATAAATACTATGAAGAATCTGAAATCCCCCTTCCCAAAGCAGACTCACAAACCATCAAAGAAAACCATGTCCAAATTATAAATAAAAAAATAAACCGAGTATGGAACGAAATACGGAAGAACAGTACTCAAACCAAAAAAATACAAAAAATTAAGAAGAAATCAAGTTATTCTTACAAGAATTAGAATAGGCCACACAAAACTCACGAACACTTACTTAAAAAAACCGACAGACCAAATTGCGATCATTGCAACGTACCAATTACCATAGACCATATATTACAATTGTGCCCAAAATATGTAAATGAGCGACAAAAATACAACATATCAACTAACATACACAAAGCTCTTAACAATAAAAAAAATGTGACAATATAATCAAATTTATAGACGAAATGAATCTGCGAAAATTATTATAATATTAAAAATTATTTATTGTAAATAGCTTTGTATATAAACTTGTAACAACTTTCGGTCGCTAATACCTAAAACAGGGGATGCAACCATAAATAAATAAATGAAAAAAAAAAGTTTTGACGGTATATAACGTGTCTTTTCATTATATTGAACCTATATCTTAATGAAAAAGATGAAAAACTGTTTCTCTAAAATTAAAAAAACGCTCTAATAAATGAACAAATCGACGCCTCCTACGAAGAAAATCTCTTTTCAGTTTTGCGGCGAAGAAAATCCCTTCCAAAATTTGCGCCGAATATAATCCCCTCGCTGATTTTTCCGACGAAAAAGATCTCCTTCTACACTATTGCGACGAAAATAATCTCCTCGCTGATTTTTCCGACGAAAAAGATCTCATTCTACACTATTGCGACGAAAATAATCCCCTCGCTGATTTTTCCGACGAAAAAGATCTCCTACAATCTTATAAAACCATTTTCTACCAATACTATCCCATACTTTTTAATCGAGGGTGCATTTATTTAAACAAATTATTTTATTTTACGTTTTGTGTTATCCTTTTTTTATACAATTTAATGTTAAACGTTGGTTTATTCATGGCTTATTTTTGGCTTATTCGTTAACTAAAACCATAGCTACACTGTTAAAAAAAGCATTAAATTTAATGCACTTTTCAAGCATATGTGCACTTGAAATTTAATGTAGTTGGTACATGAATGTCAAATTAAGGTGCATGTGCCAAATATACAATGCATTTTCTTCAAAAAATTACAACTTTAACATTATAATTTTGTTAATAGTACATTAAAAATTAGAAACACACACATGACTATCACTTTAATGCATTTATTCCTCATATTTAATGTATGCGTACATTAAATTAAAAGTACATTCACAAACATTTCAATGTAAATTTTAATGCAGTCACATTAAATTTCAAGTATAAATGCAAAAAATTTAATGTTGAAATTAATAAAATACATTTTCTGCATTTATACTTGAAATTTAATGTGACTACATTGAAATTGTTGTGAATGTACTCAAATTTAATGTACTTCCATATTAAAATTCATGCAAACATTTATTATTTGTAGTCAATGCCTGAATTTTAATGTATGCGTACATGAATAGGATAGGTAGATGAACATATGCGACGTCCTGCCATGTAACATTATATGTTGTGATAGCTCAGAGGATAACATGCCAAAATTGTAATTTTTTGGATCAGGTTCAAATCCCTTATAGAACTTTTTTTTACATTTTTTTTTTTGTTAATAAATTAAGTCTTATTTATTTTATATGTGAATATTGACTATTTAATAATTTTAGTTTACTTAATTTAATTAACAAGAATACATTCACAACAATTTCAATGTATTTTAATGTAATCGCATTAAATTTCAAGGATAAATCCTGAAAATCTAACGCCAACATGAATAAAATAATAAATGTTGTACAATAATTATTGTTTAATAATAATAGCTTTTTTCTCATATAATGCTCAAACTCAATTTTGCGAATTTCTCTTAAGTGCGAAATAAATGTAATATACAAACAAGGACTCGTGGTCAAGTGGACTAGGTGTTGGACTCTGAATCGGAAGGTCGCAGGTTCGAATCTCATCGAAAGAAAAGTTTTTTCATTTAAGGGGATGCCGATCTTAATATATAATATTGTACATTGTATCATCAATTTAAAATATATTATAATATAATTAAAATATAATTAAACTATAATTAAAATATAATTTAAATCTATATAAAATAAAATTTGAAGTATAAAAATTGTTCATTGAATGTATATGGTCTTTAGGAGTTAAACTTGTACACGGAAAGATTCAAATTCAAATCCGATAATTTTTATTTTTTAAATTCAACCAAAGCATTTGAATTTTAATGTTATAAGTGCATTAAATTCAATGTACATTTACATTAATTTCCAAGCATATCTATTTAACAGTGTAACTTGAAAATTAATGTACAAGTAAATGAAATTTAATATTCCGAAAAGAAATTTGCTTCCAGTAATTTTACATTAAATTTCAAGTAGATATTTTTAACAGTGTAATTATTAGTATACCAGCGATTTTACTTCATTTATTTTATTTCAATAAAGCGCAAAAACGCCAGAGACAAGACAGGCTAGTTTTTGCCGGAAAAGTACTAGAAAGGATAGTTTTCGCCTCAAAAGTTCTAAAAAGGATAGTTTTCGTCGGAAAATCAGCTAAGGAGATTTTCTTCGTCGCAAAAATGCTAGAGGGGCTAGTCTTCGCCGCAAAATCGTTCAAGAAGATGCTTCGCCGCAAAAATGCAAGAAAGGATATTTTTCGCCGCAAAAGTTCTAAAAAGGATAGTTTTCGTCGGGAAATCAGCTGAGGAGATTTTCTTCGTCGCCAAAATGCAGACAGGGGATTTTCTTCGTACGGGGCGTCGAAATGACAATAACAAAAAAAAGTATCATCCATAAAATGATTGAGAAACATTGAAAAGGAAGTGTTGTAACGTGTTTTTGGAGAAACCTTTTTTACTATTACAAAGCTTCCTCTATATGCGAGGAAAGGCAAACTTTATTATAATAATAGTAAAAGAGGAAATACATAATAAAAAGTATACATATTCTCATCTTATTACCTCTGATGAGCGGGCCTCTATACGTTAGCACATTATAAAAAAAAAAAACTCAAGTCTTTTGTGAAGAGGAAAATGGAAACAATGTTATTTATAAACGTTCTCGCTCGTTAAATGCTCATTCTTTAAAAATTCTACTGAGTATTTCTTTATAAATTACTTTCTATACATTCAATAACATTTTTCCATAGAAAAAAACGTTTGTATGGCAAAAAAAAATTTCCAAGAAAATTAAAAATATGTATCTTATTAATTTCAAGTTTTTGTTTCATTATAATATATTATCCAGTCTCGATTGAGCGGTCGTAGAGTTCAGACGTGCCGTGTGGGCCCGCGAGTTTCATATAGGTGTTTAACAACAAACCGTCGTATAGTGAGTGATCTGTACATATCCGACACGCTTGGTTGGCGTTGTCGTATTTTCAAGTAGTGCACGTAAGTGCACCATGACCTCTGACTACAGGAGTCAAGCCCAAAATTCTCAAGATAATGTACCTACAGTTACAAATGGAACCCATTAACAGAAAACCTTCGTACTCAGCTGTCACACAGATCGATCAGTTCCCCAAAAAGAACCAAGGAATAATCCTTGAAGCTAAAGAAGGAATCGAATTAAAACAGTACATTATTATTGGCTCAGCAAATGTTCGTTACGCATCTAAAATTTCCAGAGGCAGAGTCGGTATGTTCTTGGCTTCCATGGGAAATGTCGAAAAGCTTGTGAGTAAACATTAATAACATTAATTAACTGTATTAATATCGATGACAACGAAATTGAAATCAGACCATACATTATTCAATACAAACATGTAATCTTATCAAACGTTAGCCTATTAATTCCACACGCAATTCTACAAGATACTATCCCCAAGTTAGATCCCCTTCTAACTTTGACAAATTCAAAGTTAGAAGGGGATCAGCTGTTACATTCCTGCGAGCAGGAATGCCCGATAATGAATACACGCACGTATTAAGTTACCGCAGGCAGCTCTACGTACATCTAGAAGATGCGCATATATTACCAGAATCAATGCAAATTCACTATGATGATACAGCACATAGAAATTTCCTGTCAACTGACGCCCTCGCATGTTTTATTTGTGAAGAAAAGGGACATCCGGCAAAACACTGTCCGAATAGCAATGATTCCCCCCGTAACACTCAGCTAAACAATCCTGCCCTCCTCGGCCTAAGTAATGATGGCATTTCAACAGAAACATTTCATGATGCAGAAGAGATTGTAAACGACACGATATTTGAAAGCGACAGAACAGAGGAAGACAAGCAAAACAATAAACCGATCCAAAAGCACAAAAGAACAAGTTCCGTTATCAGTTCTAAAAGTTCACTCGTGTTTGAACCCAAAAATACTAAGGAAACGATGAAACCTCCCAGTAAAATAAAAAAGAGGACGCTAGAAGAAGAAACTGAAACCGAAACAGTTGCACAGCCTCCTACAGCATTACCAGACAGAAAGGGAGCAAAAGTTCCGTCGAATAAAGCAGGTAAATCGGTTGCCAGTAGGTATAAATAGATTTGTGTTTAAACAAAAATGGTCAAAATCACGTTTCCTGCACTGTGCACGAACTAAGAATTAAATCGTGCACTTGTGCACAACTCTTTGGGATTTCAATATTGTGTTAAATAATTTTATGTACAAAATAAATGTGCACTTTTTGGTGTGTACAACTTTACTTTTTTTAATGTACGTGTACAATGCACCGGTACACAAATATTCCCGATCAGCTGCCTTAAACTAATGTGTACAATTTTATTGTGTTTAACTCTATTGTAAATGAACTTACCAATTGCACTTATTGTGTCCGATGAAAACTATCCTTTTTAGAACTTTTGCGGCGAAAACTATCCTTTCTAGTACTTTTGCGGCAAAAACTAGCCTGTCTTGTCTCTGGCGTTTTTGCGCTTTATTGAAATAAAATAAACGAAGTAAAATCGCTGGTATACTAATAATTGGCTAATGGTTTTAGTTAACGAATAAGCCAAAAATAAGCCATGAATAAACCAACGTTTAACATTAAATTGTATAAAAAAAAGGATAACATAAAACGTAAAATAAAATAATTTGTTTAAATAAATGCACCCTCGATTAAAAAGTATGGGATAGTATTGGTAGAAAATTGTTTTATAAGATTATAGGAGATCTTTTTCGTCGGAAAATTCAGCGAGGGGATTATATTCGGCGCAAATTTTGGAAGGGATTTTCTTCGCCGCAAAACTGAAAAGAGATTTTCTTCGTAGGAGGCGTCGATTGATCTTCAATTCCTTTATATTTTAACATTTTACAGAAATATTTTCTAACAGTACATTTTTTAAACGTTTCTAACTGTAGGATATTTCAACTGGTATTTGAAGAAATAAAAGCACCAGAACAATTATTTTCTTTACTTAATTATTTCATTTAAGTACAATAACAAATTAATTGTCTATTCAATTAGCGTAAAACAAAATGTAAATATTTTTATTAAAAATTTGATTAGCACAAATAAACAAGTTTCTTTTTTATTTTGATCATATGTACACATTTTTACAAGACTAATTTATTACTTACTGTGCAACAAGGATTATATTATTTTGTAAACATTTTTTATTAATATATTTCTTTTTATTAATCAGTCTCCCGAATCAAATTAAATTCTTGTTTAAGATTAGAACTTTACATAATGATTTGTGGTTCAGTGACAGAGGTTGCTATACTTTTGTGCGGCAAGACTTGTCCTCCATTGATATAAAGTTCATCCTTTACAATAACATCTTCTCCAAGCACAGTTGTATTTTCCATTCTTACCCAACGACCTACTATACTTTTCCATCCAATAATGCACCTGAAAAAGGATTTATTTCAATTATCTTTAGGAAAAAAATTAATACTGTTACTTTTAAATTTTCTATACTTGTCAAGCCAAGAATGTTCTTTAACAACTGCATCTTTTAAGATGGTAGTTCGTTTAACGCAACAACCGTCCGAAAGAGTAACACCAGGACCAATCGTAACATTAGGTCCTATTCTGCAATCTTTTCCTATTATCGCCGTTGAATCAATTAAAACATTTCCTACTGTACCAGGACCATTGTACAGTTTTTCTGGTGACTTTTGCCTAAGAGAATTCAGATACATACCCATACCTATTCAATATCCATTAGTAATTATTTTTATAAAATAACCTTTTCTTTAACAAAATTCTTAAATTACCTGTAAGAAAATCTTTGGGTTGTCCAACATCCATCCAGTATCCTGACAGTTCCATAGCATATAGCTGACCTTCTTTTGCCATAAATGGAAAAACTTCCTTTTCTATACTCATGGGACGTAAATCTATTCTTTTAAGTACACTTGGATTAAGAATGTACATGCCTGAAAATAATAATTTAATATAAACCTCTTTTAAAGTTTAATATTGCAATAGTTTTTTTTTAAATACCTGCATTAATTTTATTTGAAACAAATTCCACAGGTTTCTCAATAAAACTATTAATTTGACCATTTTCGTTACATACAATAACACCATATTTTGAAGGTTCTTCGACTTTAGTTACTACAATGGTACCTTCTTTACCATGATTTTTATGAAATTGTAAAAGTTGCTTAAATGGATAATCACAAATAATATCAGAATTTAAAACAAAGAATGGACTATCATCAGCTGCTAAAATTTCCCGTGCAAGTGCAAGTGGTCCAGCAGTTCCGAGAGGTTCAGTTTCTTGCGAGAAAATAAGATTAACTCCTAATTTTTCTGCCTTTGCACAAAGTTCTTTTTCCACTTCTTCGGCTCTATAAGAGACAGCCAAAATCACTTCGGTTACATTAATTTGCACCTAAAAAGATAAATTGATAGTATAATAATAGCGATAATGAATATTATTTTTCAATAAAAGTTTGTCACTTACTAATGCTTCTATCTGATGGAATAACATTGGTTTATTTGCAAATTCAACTAATGGTTTAGGACGACTGAGTGTTAATGGTCGTAGTCTTGTGCCATATCCTCCCACAAGAATAAGTGCTCGCATGGCATTAGGTTTCTTTTTCTTTTCGTGCATTGCCTCGTGCACCTGTTAGAGAAAAATAAAAAATTAAAAAAACAACAATGAAATAAATGAAAAATATTTACGTTAAAAAATAATTAAAATTGAGATATTAGATTTAAAAATGAGGAAGCTGTCAAATGGCAGTTCAAATGAACAATAAAAGATTGAAGTTTAATTATTTAAAGCTAGTTTTAATATTAATTTAATAAAATACTTACGAAGCTTTTGCGCGTCTTTGGCAGTGTGAGAGTAAAAAAATAATAACTTTTAAAAATTGTAAAAACCTATTACTGCCACGTACTCCTTTAGTACGCGTTTCTCTGACAATCTATGCTGTATTGCTATCGTTTGAGAATTGAGGTTCGCTTTGTGTACGTCATGTCATGAATGTAGTTTCCTATACGAATACGATCATATGATTGATGATTTGATAAGTATAGTAACTCCGTGCCACCAGTATATATACGGAAAAATACATACACGTAACAATTGAAAGACAATAGGTGTAAAAAACGTAGGAATAATGTAGTCACTATTATTGTATTACTAAGTATGAATGATAATGTGAAATAAGTAAAAAGTATGCAGCCGTACAGGTTAATTAAGTAGACGCAGTGCGCAGGCGTCGCCGCTAATGCAACCTACAATAATAATAAAAAATATTTTTTATTCAAAATCAATCATTGCCTTTGACTCGAAAAATTATTATACATCTTTATAAAATCGTCTTAAAATTTCTTAAAAATATGCTGAACATTTTTTCAAAATATCTCACCTATATTTGCTTCCATTTAGGAACAACATTTTCTGGATGTATGCAACATTATTTAAACCTTTTTAAAACGGTTCTTTCGACCTTGTAAAAAACGCAGTCTTTAACATGTTTTAAGAGCGTCTGAAGTTGTTTAGATAGTATATAAATTATGCTGACACGACATTAAGTTTTAATTAGAAGTAAACAATATAACCCTACAGAGAAAATGATTCGTCCATTAATTTTCATAAACATTGAGAGAAAAAAAAACATTTTCGAAAAATTTTATTTCACCCATAAAGAGCAAAATAAGTATGATCGAGAAAATTTAAGACCACAAATTCTCAAGAAAAACGTTAAAGTTAAAACTAAATCTCCAAAATTAAATGGACTTATATCATTAGTGCAAAATAATTTAATCAACATATTAAAATTTAATTACTTCAATAAATCTGCACGATTAAATACTTCTAAGAAAAGAGCCAATCAAGATACGACTTCGCGTACACTCGCTCAAAGTCAGCTCAGAGCTCGGCAAAAATGTTGAAAAACTTTGAAAATATCGTGCACTGTAAAAAATGCCAAATGAAAATTACAGTAGCGTTAGCGATTTTACGCTAGTGCTAGTAATTTTACGGTGTGAATTACAACGATAAATGACGTAAAAATACAATGTGCTAGTATTTTTACTTTGACAGTATAGCGATTTTACTATCACAATTTCATTTTCGTTACAGTTAATGTAGGTCGCATTATTACCCACATTCAATGTCGCGATTTTACTAGTATAATGACGGCGAAATTTACGTCTTTACTAGTAAATTCACGTTCTAACAAGTAATAGTATAGTACAAGTACGATTGCAAATTGCAATTTTACTACTACAAAAATCCCTTCGAGCACCCATGCTCCAGGCTTTACTGCCTGCCAACGAACACTTTGATTCGGGAATTCCTCACGTCTAAACGTCGAGAGTCCAGACGTTAAGAGTCACTTCTTAAGTTAAAGTTTACTAAATTAGATTATTTAAACATTGAAAATTATGTGCGGGCTATTTATTATTTTATTAATTACTATTTAAAATATTAAACAACGATGTTGAATTTAATCAGACTATATTTTAATAAAACTTTGGTTAGAAAATATTTGTTTTTCATTCTTAATTATTATAAAATAAAATTATTTTTATATGCAAATTGATTTAGTTTTTACTAAATTATTCTTCCCACAAATTGCCATTCATGTAGTACAATCACAAATTATCTAGCATTTGCAATTGTCACAGTAATTTTAAAATGATTCGCATTTATAACCTCAAACCTCGGCTGTACTGCCAACTGCGAAATACTTCATCGGTCAGTATTTATGCTTATACGAGTAGTACTTCTACTCTTGTGGTAGTAAAATTGCGAAAGGCAATAGTAGGGGGCGAGGCATGTGTGCAAAAGGACCCGCTCAAAACACGTGCTCACCATCCTTGTCTTCGGTTTAAGTGTCCATTTACATACCAATAACAAAAATAATGTTTTAAGTCAATTTTGTACAAAAGAAAAACGTTATAAGGTACATGACTTAATGAAATAATTAAAGTTGCCTCAAAAACTTTTTTCCATGACATATCGACGCCTCCTACGAAGAAAATCTCTTTTTAGTTTTGCGGCGAAGAAAATCCCTTCCAAAATTTGCGCCAAATATAATCCCCTCGCTGATTTTTCCGACGAAAAAGATCTCCTTCTATACTATTGCGGCAAAAAAAAATCTCCTTGCCGAATTTTCAGACGAAAAAGATCTCCTTCTACACTATTGCGACGAAAATAATCCCCTCGCTGAATTTTCCGACGAAAAAGATCTCCTACAATCTTGTAAAACAATTTTCTACCAATACTATCCCATACTTTTTAATCAAGGGTGCATTTATTTAAACAAATTATTTTATTTTACGTTTTATGTTATCCTTTTTTTTATACAATTTAATGTTAAACGTTGGTTTATTCATGGCTTATTTTTTGACTTATTCGTTAACTAAAACAATTAGCCAATTATTAGTATACCAGCGATTTTACTTCGTTTATTTTATTTCAATAAAGCGCAAAAACGCCAGAGACAAGACAGGCTAGTTTTTGCCGCAAAAGTACTAGAAAGGATAGTTTTCGCCGCAAAAGTTCTAAAAAGGATAGTTTTCATCGGAAAATCAGCTAAGGAGATTTTCTTCGTCACAAAAATGCTAGAGGGGCTAGTCATCGCCGCAAAATCGTTCAAGAAGATGTTCTTCGTCGCCAAAATGCAGACAGGGGATTTTCTTCGTACGGGGCGTCGATATAATCATAATAATATCATATGAAATTTGGAAGGAATAAAATATGAAAAAAATAATAATAATTAAAAGCAAAAAATATAAGTAAGGAACAACTAATTATTAGAAATACTTGACATCTTCAAGTAGGCTGCGAATAAGATAGGCTGTGATATTTGGAGAATATCCATATATAAGTACAAAGTGGATGTAGACATTTTGTAAAAAGTATTTTTTTGGACGCTATAGAGCTAAATATGTTTTTTTTTTCTAATGAAACATGCGTCGAAAGAGAAACTTTAAACATTTTATGGAATAAAATCAAACTCAATGAAAAACTTAGAAGAGTTACTAAATAATACTGATCAATGTAAAAAGTCCTAAAATTCCTCAAAAAAATAAAATATTTGTCACAAATTTAATTAACCGAATATAATCGAAATTTGTCTAACTTCTGTATCATAAAAATCATATGTACATATGTATATATGCAAATCCCTGGCTAAGAGGAAACAACTCCGTTTTGGAAGTTGAGTTTATTTTTTTTTTGAAGGCACACCTATACCAGACCAAATTTTTCTTATTGTTTAGGTTATTTTAGAAGATAATAAATAGGTTTGCGGTCAGTCCCTGGGCAAACTTTTTCCCGGGCCAAATAACGCAAAAAAATTGAGAAAACGTGATTTACCGTACCTATTCTTTTTTTGTGATTGATTTTTCAAAGATTTTTCAGTGAGTAATAAAACGGCGGAATAAATGTCTAAACTTTGAGAATCCATGCGGTTCAAAGATCGATTTTACAAGAGTAAAAAGTTCTTAGAATTAGTCAAGGAAAGTGCCTGAATGGCGTTATATATATTTTTTTTTTAAATTTTACATAAACAATTTTTACTAAATTCAAAACTTTTTCTTTGCTTTTTATTAGGGGATTCCACCTGCAATTACGCGTACCATTAGGAGGTGCGATTTTTAAATATAAGGATTGAATTATTTTTAATAATAATAGCTAATCGATTATATGGCAATTATAAGTTAATTGCCACGTGTAGAAGGTGCGCTTGAAATGAATGTTTTTTTAAAATCTTTTGTTTATCTTGAATGTAGTCTAAATACAACGAGGAAATATTGCGTACTTTTTTAAAAATTTTATATATTTTTTATAATACTTTTTTTTTAGAAAATTAACAAACAAATAATTAAACAAGCATTATTCACACTATTATAATAAAAAATTCGATTTTCTACGTATTCGAAGATATTATGAAGCATATAATTTAGAAAATAGTGAGAATCTGAAAAATATAAAAAAAAAGAAACCGTTGTCAACAAGATTGCTGAAAAGAAACCCACGTATAGGTTATATACAATTAACTTTTACACACGGAGAGAAGAAACTTAGTAAAAATTGCTATTTTTAATTACTATAAAAAATTGTAATTTTTAAAATTGAAGTAAGCTCTTTTTCGGATGTGAAGCGACATACTATTAACTCGGTGGTCGATATTCCTTTAGCATAAAAAATATAGTAATTTTTTGACAAAAGTTATGAAATTGTTTAACTTTTAATAGGAAAATTTATTATTTTAATATTGTCATTGCTTTGCTAGGAGAAAATAGTATTTTCATATATTTCTACTGTAAAAAAAACCATTGAAAATAGTATAATTTTTCGTTTAAAATTATTGTTTTTTTTGTTTTTATACATTTCTAGATTTAATACATTGACATATTTATACATTTCATGAGAATTATTATAAATGATTAGGATATTAATATTCTATTAATCTCTAATGTAAAATATCGACTGAAATCCGTTGAAAAATAATAGTCATGATTTTTGAGAAAAATATGGGGGAGATGCTAGGGTGACGTGGAGGAAAATATGGAGGTCCACGTGTTGAGGGCCGTTTAGCAGGGTTACTCGATTTTTTCCTTCTTGTAACGTTGCGGCGTCGCGGCGTTGCGGCGGCACATGTGCGGGTCGGGCTACGGCGTTCAATGGAGGAATGAATAGGCCGAAAGCACAGGCGTCCAAGATCCGGGCTCCCTCCCCCGATTCTCCGGTTCTCCGGGCTCTTGGAAAAAGAAGAAGGGGAGCGGGTGGAAAGCCCGAAGGGAGAGAAAGGAAGGACCCGCAGCGGCAATCTGGCCCTGCTGTCGGCCGCGTGCGTGCCACGCCGTGGGAAAGTGGCCGAAAATCCATATCCCTTGACAACTTTTCACTCGTCTTTATTCCTCTCCCTACACGCTCCCTCCCGCACAATGCCGCCCCTTTTTCTTTTTCTCTTTCATTTAAACGGAGCTGCAGGTGACTCCGATCACTTGCTTTCGCAGCAGCTAAACTGCCCACTGCACCGGCTAAACATTCATTCACTTTTATCATTCCTACTGGCCAAAACTGTAACAAGCTATTATAGAGAATTTGTTAAATCAATTTATATAACATTTTTTTAATATACTTCTCCATGTATAACAAACGAGGATAATTAACGAAAATTTTCTGACAGTAAATAATATGCCCTTTCTTTATATTGAGCCTGTCTAATATAAAAAAGAAAAAACTGTCACACCTCGAGAGAGATTTCGAAAAAACATGATAAAATTATTGAGAAACATTTAACTAAATAATAAAATATATGTAACCTTTAATTGTTACGACATAGTTTTTTCTATAGGGTCATTATTAGATACAGCGTATTGTTATTGAGATCTTTTTTAAGTGCTGATAAGCAAGTAATAGCAAGTACTGCGTCGATATTGATAACCGTATTTTGGTCCAGTCTTATCGTTGGCATATACAGTACTCAGTACTGCCGCAGGTCTTGGCATTGATACTGGTCGAATACTGGTCCGCATTTAACTTTCTTTCATTGGGTGTCAACACCGCTATTCTAATTATTAGTTTCATGCTATAACATTTTTTTATGTTATCATCTTCTTGAAGATTCTCCTATTCATCTTGTTAAAAGTAAATTAAGCGCTAATCTACTATTAATGTTTTTTTGCTGTAAAAATATTACCATTTACTCAAGAAACAACATGTTTCCTATAGACTTTTTTTTAAACGCATTGAATGCAGAAAATCTAATGTTGAAATTAATAGAATAAATTTTCTGCACTTCAATACTTCCATATTAAAATTCATGTAAACATTTATTATTTGTAGTTAATGCCTAAATTTTAATGTATGCGCATATGAATAGCATAGGCAGATGAACATATGCGACGTCCTGTCATGTGATACTAAATGTTTTTTTTTACAATACGGCAGATTTTGCGAATTGGATCATTCATCTTAACTCATACTCAACAGGTTCGAATATCATCGAAAGAAAAGTTGTTTCATAGGGGCTGCCGATCTTAATTGTATTTGTATTTGTATTAGCAATTTAAAAAAAAAATTATAATAGAATTAAAATATAATTTAAATCAAAGCGTAAAATTACTAGCACTAGCGTAAAGTCGATAACGCTATTGTAATTTTCATTTGGGATTTTTTACAATGTAGTGCTAATAATTTTACGCTGTGAATTACAACGATAAGTGACGTAAAAATACAATGTGCTAGTATTTTTACGTTGACGTAGCGATTTTACTATCACAATTTCATTTTCGTTATAGTTAATGTAGGTCGCATTATTACCCACATTCAATGTCGCGATTTTACTAGTATAATGACGGCGAAATTTACGTCTTTGCTAGTAAATTTACGTTCTAATAAGTAATAGTACACGTACGATTGCAATTTTACTACTACAAAAATCCCTTCGAGCACCCATGCTCCAGGCTTTACTGCCTGGGCAACGAACACTTCGATTCGGGAATTCCTCACGTCTAGACGTCGAGAGTCCAGACGTTAAGAGTCACTTCTTAAGTTAAAGTTTACTAAATTAGATTATTTAAACATTGAAAATTATGTGCGGGCTATTTATTGTTTTATTAATTACTATTTAAAATATTAAACAACGATGTTGAATTTAATCAGACAATATTTTGATAAAACTTTGGTTAGAAAATATTAGTTTTTCATTCTTAATTATAAAATAAATTTATTTTTGTATGCAAATTGATTTAGTTTTTACTAAATTATTCTTCCCACAAATTGCCACTCATGTAGTACAATCACAAATTATCTAGCATTTGCAATTGTCACAGTAATTTTAAAATGATTCGCATTTATAACCTCAAACCTCGGCTGTACTGCCAACTGCGAAATACTTCATCGGTCAGTATTTATGCTTATACGAGTGGTACTTCTACTCTTGTGGTAGTGAAATTGCGAAAGGCAATAGTAAAGTCGCTACATTCAAAGTAGGTCGCTTTATTACCCACGTTAAGTGCATAATAATTTTACAAAAGGGATTTTTTACAGTGTATAATATATATTGAATGAACAATTTTTACACTACAAATTTGATTTTATATAGATTTAATATAATTATATTTTAATTATACTATAATTTATTTAAAATTGATATTACAAATACAAATATATATTAAGATCGGCATCCCCATGAAAAAACTTTTCCTTTCGATTAGATTCGAACCAGCGACCTTCCAATTATGAGTTCAAAACCTAGTCCACTTGATACTAGTCCTGGTTTGTATATTACATTTATTTCGCACTTAAGACAAATTCGCAAAATCTGCCGTATTGAGTTTGAGCATTATATGAGAAATAAGCTGTTATTATTAAACAATAATTATTGAAAAATTTATTATTTTATTCACTTTGGCATTAGATTTCCACGATTTATCCTTGAAATTTAATGCGACTACATTAAAATACATTATTGAAATTGTTTGAATGTAGTCTTGTTAATTAAATTAAGTAAACTAGAATTATTAAATGGTCAATATTCACATATAAAATGAATAAAACGTAATTTATTAACCAAAAAAAAGATGTAAAAAAAAGCTCCATAAGGGATTTGAACCCGATGCAAAAAATTCCAATTCCAACATGTTATCTAATTAGCTATCACAACATTTAATATCACATGGCAGGACGTCGCATATGTATTAACTGCAAATAATAAATGTTTACATGAATTTTAATATGGAAGTATATTAAATTTGAGCAGATTTACAACAATTTCAATGTAGTCGCATTAAATTTCAAGTATAAAAGCAGAAAATGTATTTTAATTCGAAATTTAATACGACTACATTAAAATTTACATTGAAATTGATGTGAATTGACATTGAATTTAATGTACTTTCATATTAAAATTTATGTAAACGTGCATTAGTTCTAGTTAATGCATGTCGTTGAATTTTAATGTATGCCTACTTGAATACAACATTAAATTTCAATGTTAAATACATTAATTTTCATGCAAATGTACATTCATTTCCTTTCATTTACCAACTACATTAAATTTACAGTACACTTGTCGTTGAAAAGTGCTGTAAAATTAAAGTTTTTTTTTAACAGTGTAGTAGTATATGTTAGAAGTCCGTTTTGAGTATTTTTAGATGATTTTGTTTTTTTTTTTAACTGTCTGTATGGATGTTAGTGAGTGTTCCTACTGAAAAAAGTCACATGATCATCATGTGTTGATATCATGCGGATCATATGATGATAATATACTAATTATGTGAGATTTTATTGCGATAATGGAGTGATAATCAAGTACATTCACGTGATTTTTATTTGATAATCACAAGGGAAAACTGCTTAATTACAATATTTTATCGATATCTACAAATCACGAAGATTATATGCAGATAACGTGATTATTACATAATTGTCACATGATTATTGCGTAATTTTTCATTAGTAAAATGAAAAGCAACTTCTCCTGAAAATCACGTGACTCGCGTGGCTATCAGGCAGTGATTACATGAAGATCGCAGCCATATTTAATTTCATTTACTTATTTGTTGTTATATATTCATCTTCTTTTTTCTGGCGATTGTTTGATGAGTTTGATAAAAGAGCGCATAATTTCCTATCTTTTGCTGGGAAAAGTTTTAGATTAATTAACTATATAGTTGTTCAGCTATGTTATTTTTACCACTGCTTTGTCTGATAGAATCGTTAAGCAGCACTTAAATCTTTTGATGTTGCCAGTGCAGCTTCTTAATTTTAATTTCAAGGATAACTTAAAAAAAATCCTATTTTGAAAGATAATTATTAAAAACTTTTTTCAAACTAAATCTCGTAAAAGTTTTAAATTACTTTCTTCATTATATAATTTGTAAGAAAAAAAGAAAAGGGTTTTTTTTTCGTTTTCCTGATTATAAATGTTGTAATTTGTTAGTATTTTTTTTATAATTCATTCATTTTAGAGAAATTTAATATTCTTTTTTTTTAAAATTCACTGTATGGAGAATAAATTGAAATGAAGTTACTCAAAACGCGTTTAATTCACTTTCATTATAAAATGTTACAAGAGAGCAACTTGAATAATACTTGTTAAATATTTGTTTGAATCTATAGTAATTAATTTAGAAATGAACAAATTCTATTGAAGTAAATATTTCATAAAAAATAGCAATTTTTTTGTCAGTGTACTAATACATATAATTGTAAATAAAATAGGAATTTATTATAAAAAAATGAATGTTACTATTATAGAAAAATCTTAAGGCCATTTCTTCGTATGTAGAAAAAAGTAGATGCAGTGTTGTTTTTTGGCGGACATATTTCCTGGCGTTTCTACCTGTATAGGGCAAAGAGCCGAATATTTTCACAGCTACCTGACGAAGGATCCCTCGGAGTTTCTATTTTTCTGTCCATTTCTAATCTCCCTTCTTGGAATCTTCCAAAGCTTTTGAATATTTGCTGATCCTTTGGAAGGGTCCCGTAATACTTATCGAGTTCTAGTATCTACCCCAACGTTTATCTACATCCTTATCCTATTTATTCAGTACTTAAACATACTTCTGCTTCATATTTTTACGAAGAGAAATTTTAAATCAAAATTATCCTTACATATAAAAATGTTTATCAATACTACGTACAAGTACATCTCAATCGATAAGTTATTAAGAACAAAAATAAAAATTAAATTTTATTTCATTCCCTTAATATTACTTTCACGGCAATTCTTACGGAGATTTTTAAGTTAATTTTAATTTTATTAAATTTCTCTCCATGCAATGATGAAGTAACTTAAAATAGTTTGTAACTTCAAGACTGGAAGACTACAGTCATGGATTAATTTATGCATAGTTAAATTCCTCACGAGCTTCCTTTAACTTATTAATGCACTTATTGATAAAAGATAGCCAAATCTGGGTGAATTAAAAGAATAGTTATACGTTAATTATTGAGAAAATGAAGATTTTTATTTTTTTTGAAAATTTCTTGAAATTGACTACTTTGCATAAAATGGTTTTAAAATAATAATTATTGGAGGAAGCTAACTGCCAATATATTGAAAGGGAACCTTATGTAGAGTAGGATACTTACGCATTCTTTGGCTAACTAAATAAAACAAAAATATATATATATTTATCATTGGAAGACTCTTAAAGCTCCGTATTTTGGGCTGACTTAATGCTACAAATGACTATATATGATGTTCTTGAAAGATGTATGCGTGTGTGTGTGAAGTATTCTGAATTAGCTATCGCCATTCTTTTATTATAGGTGAAAATTGTAAAAATATCTTGGAAAATTATTGTCGTAATGCACTTAAAAATTCAGGATTATCGATAATTAGTCAAATTATAATTGAAAAAAATTTTTAGATTATTTAATTTGTTAATCTTCAAGGAAAAAATTATTTCAAATTAGTTTTGAAAAAAATACATTTTCCTTGTTCCACTATTATTGAAGCATGAAACTTTTGAGCTTTTAATTTTTTGAATAACGTAATAAAACATAATTATAAATTAATGAATGGTAAGAATACATTTTATTTGAGGAAGCGACATGCCAAAACATTGGCAGCAGTTTTTTTAAATCCGATAGATTTTCAATTATCGTAAATGTATGATATTAAGAAGTGGTTTAAATTTTATTTTATAAATAATTACGTTTTGTTATTGTTCGTTCAATTGTAAAGAGAAATAAATGTGTATAATTGAAGAGATTTTTAATGTTTGAGAGTGCTTCGGAAAGCGGGAGTATACACTGACTTGTTTGTAATTGCAACAAGGAAAAAAGCTTAAAAGTTCAATATAAATTTTGCCACTTAAATGGAGCGAAGCTTTCGTTATAAAATGAGCGGAATAATTGAATAGTAGGAGAAGATGCTGCAAGTTAAATTTAGAGTAGTTTAGTCCGTTCGTCAAAGCTTGGCGTGTAAAGCCGAGCGTAATCCCAATAATGCCCATCGCCTCGAGAGATGGCAGCATGTAACTTATGCCAGCAGCAAATACTTTTTTCTTGCTCAAGAAAAAAATGCCATTTGAGAAAGTGAAAAGAAATGTATAAAAAGAAGGAGCTGTGAGCGAGCATAAAATTTCGTCGAATCCGGAAGAAAGCGAGAGTGGCTTCCCCTTTCACGCGAATCAAGCTACGTACACGGAGAGAAAAAACTTGATAAAAATTACTATTTTCGCGTAGGAAAACAGTGACATTCTTGATCTGTGAGCATTTTTTATATTAAAATAATAAATTTTCCACACCGACGGAGCCGTTATGGAATACTGAAAAATCTGCAGTTAGGTGGCGGGTTGAAAAAAGCGTAACTCGCAAGTGGTTGGAAGTCATGTTGATTAGTATAAATAACTTTCTGTTATACCTATATCATATTGGAAACGTAGCCGTAGAGTTATGTAGCTTAGATCTTTTGTGTGTAAAATATTTATAAGTTTTTTCGCTGTTAAAAAAGAAAATAAAAAAAGAAAAGGTTTGCGCGTTTGTAGATAAAATCATAAGGATGGAAAGCGAAAGCGCTTCCGAAAGATGCTTGGTGCACAAGTGTCGGCCAGATGGAAGAATACTACGAGGCCTCAGGCCTTTCCAATCGGCCTGACGGTTACGTCTTATATACATGCACTCATCCATCACATACAGGCAGCATATTGTCAAGAGTCCACGTTCGTTGTTGGTCCGTAGCTTTCTACAGTATGATGTTGGTTAACAAATTGGGCGCTCAATACCGAAAGAAAATTTAAAGCGTCTGTTGGCCGGTACTCGTCAAATTACGAAACGCCACAAAATCGATAGCTTTCTTTTTTTCCTAATCTTTCTTAGCTCACGCTTTTTCAAATGGATTCAACAGCCGCACGCTGCACACTAAACTTTTTTACCCATGTAAAAAAAAGGACTTGCCAAAATTTCTCACTTTAACCCTGTAAGAGTACATAATATTCTGAAGGTGAGAGTGGAGCCACAGCAACTCGTAACTCTAAACCTCAAGTCAACGAAAAAAGTAAACGAAAAATTTAGTCATTTGAGCGAATACATATATTTATCTATGTAATTTACTGTGTTCTATAAATACACACGAGGAGATTATAAAATTCTCTCGTTGTTTAATAATTCCAAATACTTTCATATCATATAAGTAGAAATTTTTTTGATCTTTTTTTTTAATTTCTAAAAAAATCGAGATTTATCTGATTTTTTCCGATATTTTTTCTCTTGTAACGTTTCGGTGACTGGGGATCGATTGCTTTTCTTTTTGTAATTACTTGGCGAATTGCACACGCTCTACGCGCCCCGCCTAGAAATTTGTAGGTTACGAAAATCTCTCTACCTCTCTCTCTCTCTCTCTCTCTCTCTCTCTCTCTCTCTCTTTTCATTTTTTTCCTCGAAATCAAAATCACTTGGACATTTTCAAACAACCATCGGAATCTCGATCGTTTAATTTTTAGAGGTTAAAGTATATACCTATATTCTATTCACTAGGGAAAATAATCTAAAATTCAATCTTAATGACCCCGCGTTTATTGCGCGTTAATACAAAATAATAAAATATATTTATAAAAAAAAAAGAGTTGTTATTATTTCGATCTTTTTTATTTCTGAAAAGTGTTTGTTTACATATTTTTTTATCAAAATCAAAAATGTTTATCTTTTCCACGATAATGGTTTTTTATAAATATTGAGATTCTTTGTACATTTTAATGAGTCTTGCAAAGTTATCTTATTTTGATAATGATAATGTGCTATTGCATCCGTGCGGTTTATCGTGCAATGAATTTTTTACAAAACTAATTGTATGCATATAGAAACCATTGAAACTAAAAAAGATATTTATCGAAAAAAGCATTATGCTTATAGAATTAATTGTTTTATTGCGATTATGTACGAGTTTTCATGACTCAGGAGATTTTTAAATATATATGTTGCTTGAAAATTGTTTAAATTTAAGTACAAAGAACGTTTTAATATACTTGAAATTAATGTTAATATTAAATTTATTCAATATTTTCACTCTTACTTTAATGGAAATTTAGAATAAATTATTTTTTATTCTTTCCATTTCGGCTAATGCGGTTATTCTAGGCTACATTGTATGCTTTTGCCTCGACTCTAACTATTTTTTATCAATTAATATCGTGAGATAAGTTGGTAACACTGGAGTAAGAAGCTACATTTATGAAAAAACAATGATATCTTTTTGAACTTACAATTTACTAAATGTGATGCTGTGAAAAAATCTTTTTGTGCTTTTAATCAAGGTAAGTGCATGTATACAAATAAGTTTATTTTTAATGCACATTTTAAGGAAAGTAACAGCTTATCTTTTTTGAACTCGTTATTCTGCAGAATGAAACAAACAAACGTTGTCATTTTTAGTAAATATATGTAAGCATATTAATTGTACGTTATACTTAAGCCTTATTATTTTTAGCATAAAATTTTACTGAGTTAATATTTTCTGCTGCTTCTAGGAAAACACTATTTTCTTCAAGTTCAGAATTTGCTAACATCTTCTATTTTACCACTTTACACTGCTAGAAATTTCAAAGCTTTAATGGCCATTTTTGAGCCATTGATGAAACGCTTTTTTTAATCCTTACATTTAATGTAAATAATTGAAAAGAGAACATTATAGAGACTGAAAATATCCGCCACGAGAGCTTGAAATCGAGAATAAAAAGGCTGCTTATAGGTTATGTCGAGCTCATTTTTCTTCCGTCAAAAATGTTTATTTTTTAGTAAGGTTCGGAAGCTAGTAGTTACCCAATAGGGCTGCGTTCGAATAAATATGCGAATGATGTTGAAAAAAAAAGTTTCATCAACCACTAAAAACAAGCCATTTCTTAGGTTCATGATAAGCAAAAGTAATTTGGCCGATTTTTGTAAATGCCATTTGCACTTTTTAGCCATTTGTAATAGCCAGATATTGGTTATTTCAGATGTGGGTCGCAATAGAGATATTTAATGGCATTTCTTGGCCACGCGAAATGGGATGGTTTAATCCATTTTAAGTTGCCAGTTGTTGTCTGAGCATTTCTAATGGAAACATTTGCTCGTACGATTACGATGGGATACGAGGGAATTATGGGGGTATGGTATTATTTGCCGAGCGGAGGTGTCCAGGATCGTCCGAATTTGCAATTATGCACATTTGCTGCAAAGAGCCGAAGATGAAGATTCATCGATGGAGAAGACGTTGAAAAAGATCTGAAGTTTGCAAAGGAATTGAAAAATGGTATAGGAAGAGAGCAGATAGACTTGTGTATTATATAAGCGTAGTTGGAGGTAAAATTCGTGCAGAGCAACGGAAGGGATCCAGTGAGAGTCCCCGGACAGGCGCGACGAAAGCTCCTGGGAAGAAAAAGCTTGGCTATAAAGAATCGGATGGAATGAATGGAGCGACAAGTAGAAGAGCAACGAGGCGGTGCACTCGCGCTTACTCGGTTTGTATTTAATGAACGGCGCCCGCGGAGTTACGGGAGAGTTACGAGCATTGGCTATTGCAAGCGTCGTCATTCATGCGCTCGGCCGCGCGATACGAACATTCGACTGCCGGGACTCGGGCGGCAGTACGGGCGGCAGTACGGGGGCAGTACGGGGGGCAGTATGGGGGGGGGCAGTACGGGCTGCAGTATCGGCCGGCCGCGCCATGCTGAATAATAATTATTAAGCGTGGTAAAAAAGTCAAGAGAGGCTCGGCGAGCGGAAAGAATAAAAGCCGGTTCTCGGGGCTCCGCAATGTTTTTACCGATCTCGCGGAGCGGCGTTGCCAGCTCCACTTGACAAACAGCGCGGCGAGGGACGCCGAAGGCCAGAGCGCCGAGAGAGCAGCGGAGACGGACGAAGATGAATCGAAGGAGCGGGCCCCGGACTCCCCGGACTCCCCGGAGCCGGGCGCATACTTGTCGGAGAGTGAATCGCAGGCCTCTCGAGCTGCAGCGCCTGCAGCGCGGCGCTGGTCCCCGGAGCGTCGCAGCAGCGGCGGGGGCGGTGCGGGGGAGAGGGAGCCGCCGCGGATTGGCCGGTCCGCCGACGCCGCCTTTCGCGGGAGGAGGGAGAGGGGCGCCGAGTCGGCTCCGCGTCCGTCCAGTCTCGGGCGCGCAGTTCGCCACCGGGCTAGCAGGCCTCCAGACCAAACGGCGGCCCTCGATGCGTCCTGCCTGAAGCCCAGCAGCGGAGACCAGGCCCCGAGCGTTCCGAGCATGTCGACGGCAGTCATGAGCAGCCCGATATTCGATTGCGGCGAACTTTTCAAGGTGAGATCGGCGCCCACCTCGGCGCGGCACGTGCACGCTGCTCCAAAACAAAGCGAGTCGCGGCAGCGGCGGCGGTGGCGGCGTTCTCGCTCTCGAAAGCCACGAGGCGTGTCGCCGCGCGCCGCGGCGTTGCCAGCTCCCGACGAAAGGAAAAGCAAGAGCAGCGACGCGCACCTGTTGCTTTGTGTGACCCCCGACATATTTTTACGTTGCAGAGCGGTGGCGCGGCCAAAGCGAAGGAAGGCCCGGGCGGGCTGTACCTGCCCCTGCGGCGCAGCTACAGCAGCTTGGTGAACCTGATCGAGCAGCACCGCAAGCTGGACCGCACGGTGAGCGAGCCGACTTCACGCTACAAGACCGAGCTGTGCCGGCCCTTCGAGGAGAACGGCAGCTGCAAGTACGGCGACAAGTGCCAGTTCGCGCACGGCTACAGCGAGCTGCGCAACCTGGCCCGCCACCCCAAGTACAAGACCGAGCTGTGCCGCACTTTCCACAAGATCGGCTTCTGCCCGTACGGGCCGCGCTGCCACTTCGTGCACAACTTCGAGGAGGCGCGCATCCATAACCTGAAGGTGAGCGCCCAGCTGGGCCAGCCGCAGCCCGGGCTGCTCGAGCAGCTCGGGCTGCCGCCCCCGAGGCAGCCGCTGCACCGCAGCCACTCGCTGGGCGTGGCGCCGCTGCCCCTCGCGCCCCTCGCGCCCCTCGCGCCCCTCGCGCCCCTCGGCCCACTGCTCGCCAGACCCAAGCCGCTCAACCTCTCGCCCACCTTCTCACTGGGCAGCGCGGCCGACTCGAGCTCGCCATCGTCCAGCCTCAGCCAGTCGCCCACCAACTCGATGGCCAGCTTCTTCAGCGACGAGGCAGCCGCGGGTGGTCTGGCCTTCCCCCCGGAGGAGCCGAGCCCGCGGACGCCGTCGCCGCTCTCGCCGGGCGCCGACTCGCGGCTCCCCGTCTTCAACAGGATCAGCAGCACGCTGCCGGACCTCCAGCTCCTCAACATCTAGACTCTTACTTTCGCTTACTTGCGCGCCGCCGAGAGTGAAAGCGGCCGGGCGCACTTTCTCTCCGCCGGCTCTTTCGCAAGCCGCCGCACACCGATTGTCTTCCAGAGGAGCGGGCGCGCCCGCGAGTTTCTCCTCTCCCCCTCCCCCGACAGCTTTTGCGACGGCCACTCTGCGCTCTTTCCCCTTGTGACAAATGTGATATGTAACTACTGCAATAGCCGATATAAAGTGTGTACTGCTCTAAAGATCGGGGAGATCCTCTCTCTCTCTCTTTCTCGCAAGCGCGTCCATCCTTTTTTACAGCCAAATCTCAGTTGGGGCGAAGCGACCCATCGCGAAAGAGAGAAAGCCAATATATAATGTGACGTGGTTTTTTGAGAATCGAATACATTTTGTATATACTATATATACTCTTCCTTAGCCGAGGAGAATGTTTTCGTTTAATTTATACTTGAAAGCAAATGTTATTATAGATTTAGTTTATTATTATTTTTTATCATCATTATTATTTTTATTATTATTATTATTATTATTATTATTATTTTTATTAATATATTGCTATTACTATTGATAATATTATTTGATTCTTTACTGATTATCCTCTAATCGCGAAGAGTGGAGTTTTAGCGTGCGAAAGGCCTTGTCGAGTCTTGCTAAAAAATCATGTGTCTTTTTACGGGCGGCGAAGCAAAGTATTGGCCAGCGAGAAGCAGAAGGAAAAATGCTCAAACGTTTAATTAATTTATTGTATCTGCTGTTAAGGTTATTTTTTCGATGAATGGCCATTGTTGCGTGAGCAGCGTTCCCCATGTTTCGGCGAATCTTCCGAAATTAGAAAGTCTAATCGAGCACGCGCCTCCTGACAGAATTCACTTTTGTTTTAGCTCTCGTTCTTTTAATCAGTGCCGAAATAGTTAGGATGAATTCTCATTGCACCGGACGTTTCTCTTTTAAATGCAGACACCGCGACGTTTTACACTGTTGCCTTGAGGAAAAGTAATGAATTTTCTTGGATTTTATCGAAAAGAAAAGGGACTCGCGAGTACTGGAGAATCGCTACTTTTTCATCCTGTTGCAAGGCCTTGGTTTTTCACAGACTCTCATCTCACACGCAAAGACGCGATCGCGAGCGCGCGCACGCACACACGCATACACCTAGGCGTGCCCGCGCGATTACGCACACTCACACGTAAAATATCAATCAACTTACTTTATCGTGTACGTCTTTTTTTAATTTAATATATTTATTTTTTTTCATGCGTATTTATATATTTATATCACATTTTATACTGCGTTCTTCAGATTATTTACAAATGTAACGTGCGCCAACGTGCAGGTCGATCTCTTGGCTCTCCAACGAACCCCGTGTTCTTCAAGTTATTACTTTTTTTCTTTTTTTATATACTATATATATATTTTTTTCATTTGAACGATTTTCGCCAAAGTTCCTCGCGTTTTTCTTTGTATCTGTACACGTGTAGCACCCGCCGAAGCCCCCAGTCCCCAGTTGAAAAAAACATCGGCATAGATTTTCTTTAGCCTTTGCACTCAAGAAAAATAATGATTTTTTCTTTCCAGCTGTGATTCAGCATTAAGTTGATGGTAGAATTTTTTTTACAAATTCAGGTCCTCGTATAGGCAGATCATGCGATGCGATTGCGTTTATTATGTAATTTATTTATTCCAGCAATTGGTTGAAGAACACACGCATACATTAAGTTATTGAAATGAAAAAAAGCGCATACTTAATTTCTCCTTGTGATAGTGAACGAATATAGCGAAGGAACGAAACTTATTGTTGTTATTAATATATGTGTAAATCGCGTGCTTCCTTCGATTTCTTACGAATCAATACGATATGCAACTCCAAAAATACGTACTATATGGAGCCAGCTGATAATGAATTGGCAGAAGCCGTTCGAGCGTGTCTTTCTCACTGATTTTCTTATTATATACTTATTTTTCTTACGATTAGTGGAGAAAAAAATGCTTTTTTTAGTTATCGTTTGAAATTTTCTTTTAGTTTTACGTATGAAAAAGGGCTTTCGCCGAGAAAAAAATATTTATAACAAATGAATTTTTGTAGACATGTAAACGGACGACTTCTAGCCTCTTTACAATGGGACCAGAAAAGTGATAAAAGAGCATAGATTTTCGTTGTTAGCCAGTAAATTAAATGGCGCAAAGGAGAAAAAATGTAGAGATATAAAAGAATACACAAGAGTTTTGTAAACTTAGCCAATGTGCCTTATTCTTTAGTATCGGAAATTATTTATTTGTATAAAGTGCCTCCGTCGAAATTGACAGTGCGTAAACTGCGTTGATTCCGACCCATTTGTTTTGGCTAACATTTTCTCCTTTAGTGAGCCTTCAGAAAGCATCTTATGCACAGACACACAGAGCCAAGTCTCATGTACCAGAAAAATTGTAATTTTCGTGCATACACGCATACATATGTATAGTGGCTATAGGCGCGCACGCAGCGCTGCCATTGTATGGACGCGTATGCGTGGCTATACATGCAGTACATATGTATACATATGTATAAGTATTGGCGACAATACACTATTTAATAGATTTTATTATTACAAAGAAAGAAAGGAGTTGTTTTTTTTTTCTTTCTCACACATCCATCCTTCGAGTAGCCACTCCCTCTCGCAATATTTCAAATTGCTTATGCACGCCGAGCGAGTCCGACTGGCTTGGAGGCGCGAGAAGACAAAGAGAAGCAGCCATAAGGAGCGAGAAAGCAGAATGTACAAGGCGCGCGAGTAGAATGTACAAACGCTCGCGCACAAGGACACATCCAAAAGAAAGCAGTGAGTATATATAAATATTTATTATTGCCGGGCTGTTGCGCAAAATTCTCAATCGGACGGAATATTAATGGAAGGACACGCAGAGCTTGTTATGAAAGTCCGAATAATAAAGCGACATCGGATCTCTTTTTCAACTTCCTGTCGGGCTCTTTCGTAAGGCCAACCAGAAGCTTTCTACCATTGTATCATCGACGCCTTATCGCCTTGTGGCCGCCGACTGAGAAAAGTGAGAAACGCCTAGCTCGGCTGCGGGCTCAAAATACTCGTCTACTCTAGGCCGTCGCGCCATGCGCAATATTCTCGCGAGACTATCTCTTGCGCCGCGGCGGCGCTGCAGCCTCCGACGGGGGTCGTCGACCCGCTGCTGCTTCGCCGAGTCGCCAAACAAGAGCCAAACATTATTTTAAGGAGCTTTCAAGGCCTCTGCGTACTAACGCGAAATAGCACACCTCCTCTTAAAAACCCTATTGCCAGTTAGTTCAGTCCTTTTCCAAATAAAAAATAAAGTCCTTTCCAAGCGTAAAATCTAACGATTCTTTTCAAAGAGGAAAATCAATATTTAAGACAATATTTTTCTCGCTTTTACTCTTTAGACTTTAGAGTGTGATAAAATGATTGAGAAACGTTGAAAAGCAAGTTGAAACTTGTTACCATAGTAGAAAGCTTGCTGTAGGAGGAAGCAATAAGATTAAATAGGAAAATTCTGGTCCCTCCCGCTTTTTTCTTCCTTAATTCTTCGAGTATAAAGTCTCGCAGTCTCTATCTCGTCGGCGCCTCTCCGAGCATCGATACGGCACGGGCGCCTTTATCGGCAGCAGCTCCTTATCGATGCGATAAAGCAATGGACTTGCGTAAGTTACGCTTCGGCCGAGTCTCCCGATTGTGAGCGCGAAGGAGGAGCAGCCGAAAGTCTAATTACGAATTTCCAAGATTTTGTGTAAAGAAAGCGAGCTCGCGGTTGCGAACTTTCCAACGGCTTTAACCGAAAGCACGTATAAATTTGCAAGGAAACTCCGCGCTTACTGCAACTGTTGAGCGGAGCGGAGCATTGGTGGGGGACGCAACCGGTTTCTATCTTTCCTATCTTATATAAGTTCTCCCACTCGGCGCTGTTGGCTTACTTAAATACGCCGAGGTGACACCACTGAGCTGCACGCTTCTGGTTATACGGACATTATTTTTTCACCAGTCGACTCTGTTAGCTAAAAGAAAGCACATCGGTTAATCAGTAAAGATCGAAACCTGGCATATCGGCTTTCTGAAAGGGAAAGTTAGCGCCTTACTGCGCCCGAGTCATTCCGCAGCTCGGCTCCCCTCTCCTCGGCTCTGCGCCAGTACAAAGAGCCTCCTTCATAATTCCATATTTATTCGCAGCGTTTCGCGCTTATTTTCGTTAAAGAGAACAGCTTTGGGGGAGGAGCATTGGGAGGAGGAGACAAAGAGCCGGGAACAAGAGAAAAGTGCGAGAAGAGAATTTTTTACCAACCGCGCACAAAGGAAGCGAATTCTGCGCGGCCCAGGCCTTGAGGCGCGCTCGCCTCTTTTGCCTTCGTCTTCTCGTTTTGTGTATTGCCTGCAGAGACATCTAGAGAAGCCCTTTACTGCAGACCGACTGCCGACGCAAATAAAAATTACTTTTCGCTAGTCTTACGATGATCTTTTTTACCGACAATTGCATATTCACACTTTTTTCATTTATAAATCAATATAACTCTTTTGTAAAAAGAAAAACTTGACGACCAGCAAAGTACCTTAGTTTTCCTATTTAATTCTCTTACATAGTGCAAATGTGCAGGCTTTAACTTGTTATTTCCTCCCGGTAGCAGATCGAAAAGGTTAGAATGTTAGGTTCACTGCACGAGAGGTAAGAAAAACAGACATAAATGTGCGTAAACCTGTGATCTGGCACCATTCTCACTTTATTTTTCTTAGTCTTAGCTTAATGTCAGACATGTAAAGATATTTTCATATCTTTTTTTATCTTATATAAAACTTTAGTTTTATCTAAGCTAAACTGTCTCCATAGATTTTTAAGATATCTTGCGCTTAAATTTATTAAATCGTCGCATAACACAAAGGATACGTTGTTTATATCATGAATTAGCCTAACGACTTGTTTGTCATTAAATCATGTTACTATGCTGTCGAGCACTTTAGGGGCCTAAACGATGAAATAAAATAAAATTCCAATTTTCTAACTAGGGTTCATCATAGTCAGATAATTTTTTAAAATTCGTCATTTTGACCTGCTTTACGACTATCATAAAAAAGGAACTGACAACGCTGAAGAGAGGACGGCTGATAACGTAGGCAGGCAATTTGACTCTTGGATTTATTGAACAGCAGATCCGGGCTGTTTCTGCTTAGAGGACCGAGAAAGAAAAGGGCAGGAGCGTCTTTTTGTTTGTTTATTTTTTATTTGTTTGTTTATTAACCAGAGAGAGAAATAAAATAGACTGTGTACAAATCTACGTACTAAAACAACTTAAAATGTGTAGAATTTTGAGAAACTATAATATTTAGATATAACAGTAATTTTTAATACTTAGTAATGCTCTCTTGTACTTGGATTCTTGTATTTCATAGAAAATCAAATACTATCACTAGAATGGTTTGACAATATTTTCGGAAGATATTTCTTATAATCCATTCTTTTAATTTATGGCTGTATTTTCCAGGAAAACATGTGTTCCTCTAGCAGAAAGTGCTACAGCGGCTTTTCGATGGTGGTGAGTCTGCAGTGAAAACGGTACGAAAAAAGACCTCTGGCAATCCTCTATCGGTATACTATATTGTCTGCACGGGTCATATATTTATTATCCTTCGAATTGTTGGCACCCCGGGCACTGTCGTTTTCTGTTTTTCCCCTCCACGGTCTCCAACGCCTCCACGTTAATGCTTAGAGCGAATACTACTTTCATCTGTGCAGTTTAGAAGCGCTTTGGCCGCTCGCAACTTTCGACTTTATTAGCAAAAGGGAGGGGATGGAAGCTGCTGCAGGTACACCGCAGAAGCGTCTAGTAGTTTCTACGCCGATCTACCGACGTGGCGCCGGCGGCCACCTCTCCAAAATCCCTTTTCGAATAATTACTTCGCATGAGCGCAGTACGCGCAACAAGGCTTATTACGCGTTTACACAACCACTCCTTTCAACTTGCCCTCCACTAAGCGACATAGAAATCAGCTCTATGCTTTACTTAGTAATTATAGCTATCACGAGTCGCTGGAAACTAGACTATTTTTCACCTCGCACTTTTAGAGAAGAGGGACGAACGAAAAATTAATTTAGCATCTCAATACAGAATTCGATAAACGAATTTTCGCCCGTGTCAGGACATCGACTTTTATATATAGGATTAGAAATACTTTTTCCAATTTCTGTAAAAGCAAGAATATCCCATGCGAGACCTGCTGGTTGCTTCACGAAATACGTAACTGGCGCCTGGAATCTAGTAAATTAGTATAAATTTATAATTGCGAAACTAGTATAATAGAATTTTTATTCCAATACCGATAATCGAAGCGTTAAAATTCGTCGGGTGCAGAACCGAGAATGCCATTGCAGCATCACCCGTGGCGCTACTGCTAAGTAATCGTGTAAATTTGAAAAATCAAAAAGTACATCCTGTTAATGAAAAATAATAATAATGTTGGGTCAAATCCACTTTTAATAATGAATTCCATTTCAGAAATGTAAACAAACCCACTAAGAGTAAATACATATATACACAAAGCATCAGGCAAGGGATTAGCAGATTATCTGATATCTACACTAGCTATGTACTTCTCAACTTATTTTAACTTTATATCTTACTAAATAATTTTTAGTTTCTGCAAGATTTCAGTACAATCCCTGCTAGAAATCCGTCTAGTTGAAATAACGACGAAACTAAGAAAAGGCTTTTTTCCTATTAACACTATTAGAAAGACAGTTGTCCCGCGTAGAAATCGAAAGGATTGGCAAGATATTGCTAATGTATTGGACATATTGATTGCGCATATATTGCCAATACATTGGAACAACAATATCCAATTTATTGGCAATACTTCGGCAAAGCTACATCCGCCAATGCTTTGCCAATACGCTGCCAATATTTAAAAAAAAAATAATTTAGCTATTGGAACTGCTTTGGATATATCGATCGTCAATGTATTGCGAGTACATTGGAAATAGATTATCCAATACATTTCCTGTCAATATTAAGCTTGATACACGGAGAAAAGTATTATACTAAAAATTACTATATTAAAATTACTATAAAAATTAGTATATTTAAATATTTATTAATTTTTACTAAAATAATACTAAATTTTAGAATAAAGCATAATAATTTTCTCATATTACAAGTATATCATCCAATTGCTAAAAAATATAGTAATTTTTAGTATAACACTTTTCTTCGTGTATCTTTATTAAATCACACTAGACATTAATTATTATTAATTATTCACATTAATTACTAGATTCTGATTTAAAAACACGATTCATCATGAGGTTAAAAATGCTCTCTATTTTTCGTCCATTTTTATTTCTCCAGCTGTTAAAGTACCATCAAATGTTTTAAATTTCTAGCATGGAGTTATTACATTAATAAAAATTATTTTCATTATGTAATTTTGTACACGTAAAGTTGACATACTCGCCAGCAGGCGAAGCATCTGAGTTTTCGGTCCCGACGAATTTTTCGATAACAGTTCAGAACTTGCTGAGAGCGATAAACTGCAAGTGGTAACTATAGAGGGACTTGCGATGTGTTTAGGGCTTGTCTATTGGTGACCAAGTCGCTGGGTACTCACAATAGGCCTGTTTTACCGAGCCCCACTTACAAGCTACCACAAAAATTATAAACAAACATGAATGGTGACATATCGGAGTTGCAGAGACTATCCAAGGCAAATAAAAGTAAGAAGGAGAAGCTTGCACTGTAGATAATAATCGTACCAGAATTCACTACTTTCTTGCGATGGTTTGGAATTCGATAACCTACAAAGTGCTTCTAATAATTCTAATAATAACATTAGCAGATCACTTTCCCACACATGCAGCTCACCAGTCGAAACAGTAGATTACACAACAAGTGAGGTAAAATAAAAATGTCCTAGATTTTTTAAGGACGTTTTTCGAAATTTCGATTTTTTCATTTTTAGAAAAATCAAAAATTTTGAATTGCGGATAACGATAAAAATCTTTGAAGTCTACGATACTTAGACCCGATGATCACGTGTTTATGATATTAAAAGTTGCCTAGACATTCGGAACATCGTTAAAATTAGGTTTGAAAAAAAATCCAACTGCAAAAAGTGCATTTTTTTGATATTTTTTTGAAAAATTCGAAAGAGCGACCTCGAAAACAGTGATATATACATATATCATTTAAAATGCGATTTCTAGCCTGATTTTCATATTAAGTGTAGGATGCGTGTACGCGAATTTTGAACGTACAACAATTTTAAATTATATCATGATTAAGACGATTATTCATATTATCTATTTTAAAAAATGGCTCTAAAATCTTAAAAGCAGAATGTAAGAGCTAAATTTCGCTAGTTTATTAAAAATTGCGTGCATAATTTACTATTGTGTAATGGTACTTATTCACCAAGGGAGAAAAATAGGCGATTATTCCTGTCACCTGTCTCTAAATTTTTTTCACCCTAATTATTTATAAATCTACTTTATTTAACAAAAAAAAAAATACAATGTGATTACGAGAAGCAAAATAGGTCTATCAAAGCTAAATGTGTCTTAGATGTAAAGTCACTTTAAGGGGAATAAAGTTTCTCTCCAGAGATAAAATATGATATTACTCCTTTTGAAAAGGCCAATAAAGTGGGCTTTACGAAGGTTAGGAAGAAAATTGAACTGGAAAACTCTTTAAATAGTAAAAAGCAAATAACAAATAAATTGCTTCCCGTAGAGGAATTTTCGTAATTGTAAAAAGTTTTTCTCAGTTTTTATTTTGCACATATAGAGGTCCCGAGTGTCAGAAAAAGTACTTCTTAAAAAACGAGTCTCTAAAAACTATGCTGCACATGTTTTTGTCCACCCAAGTCAAATATTGGAAGATGTTTAAAGTTTTGTATTTAAAATTCTGACAGCTTTATGAAAGCTTAAAAATAAACTTGTAGAAAAGACAAAATAAATCTAATCTCACGTAAAAAAAAATAAATAAATGAAAAAATATTTGTTTTTTTCTTATCGTACGTACCAAATCTAAAAAAAAGATATTTACGATATAATTTTTTGCTTCTTTTGAGAGAAATACAGTGGCATTTTTATTTATTTTTCTTTAAAAAGTTGAAAATTATTCTTTTGTGGTGATATAAATAAACCTTTATTTTTACTGAAACATATTTAGGTATTCACATAGCAAAAATAAATGACAAAAATTTTTGAAGAAATATCATTTCCATCAGGCTTTTACATATTCGCATTAGTATAATCGCGCATTTAAAATAAGAATGATAAAAAATATACTTTTAATAAATAAGGTTCTAGTAAAAAAGTTAGCTACCAAGTCAGCTTAGTTAATAATAATAAGCTTATATCGGTAGCTACAAATACACTTGGCATGAATGGATCTCCGTGGAAACTATCTTATAAAATACTATAAAAATGTAGAAATTTTATAAAATCCAATAAATTGTTTATCAGGTTTTATGCGGTTTTTGCACCATTTTATGGAGTTTTATAAGACCCTTTCAGTAGGGATTGTAAGCTACTAATAAGCTTACAGAACAAATCTATATAATTTATTATAAAATTGCAGTTAATAAAACTGTAATATCTTTTCTCTACACATTCACATAGAAAATAACTTTGATTTTAATAATTTTTAATAAAATCTTTAATAATATTTTAACATCTGAATTAGCTTATATTGAACTATCGTACGATAGCTAATTCTGCAACAATTACCTAATTATTTGGCTTTTCTACCTGTGAATTAATAAGAGTAGATAAATTAAGTGCAAGAAAATTAGCTGTCAATTGATTGGCAGCGATTTTCAGTTTCAATAAAGTTATTTATTAATGCAGTAGAATATAATATGTTATGACTTTTTGTAAATTAATTCCTGTTATTCACAGTATAAACGTTTGCTACACTTTACTATTCTTTTGTATATAAAAAGTAAACTGATATATGTATAAAAGACAAAGGTTTAAATGGAATGTTTTGATATTCGTAGGAAGAAAAGAAGTACAAAGAAACACCGCTGCCAATAGATTGGTAATACCTTCATAAATTATGTTTAAAAGCATTTTATGCAGAACGTGAAAGACCACACTGTTCTCTACATATACTGAATTTAAAAAGAAAATTCACAAAAATTTATGGTCTTTCTGTAAAGCAATTTGAAAAAAAAAGAGCATAAAGTGATTGAGAAAGACTGAAAAGGAAGTTGGAACATGTTTTTGAAAAAACTGTTTTTTATACTACTACAAAGCTTCCTCTAGGAGGAACAAAAAAATGAATAGATAGGCTTTCATGAATATTGAAGAGTTTGCCGCGGAGACAACGTGCGTCCATTTACAAAATTCTGTTACGTTCCAGAGATTTTTTGGTCGCAAGCTGGCGAGCAGAACCTTGCTTTTGCTTACTTGATAAACAGTGAGAGTGACGATGACAGAGAGGGGGAAAGGAAAGCGGTGGGGGCAGCCATACGTAAGCAACTTGTAGTTTATAACACTCGTGACGTTCTCGCATCTTATATTATTTTTTTATTTTTAATTCCTAATGCCAACATCTTAATATGTTTCCGCTACGTACTCAAAGCTAAACGTTTTAAAGACTCATTTAAATATCAACCGGACTGAAGTAATCGAAATTTAAAAAGCACTTTTATTTCATTGAGTCAACTGGTGTTTTTTTCTTTTTATTTTCTTTACGCTAAGTAATTTCATTAACGTTTTCATGAACACGAATTGCTGTCAAATTATTTGAGAAAATAAACTGATGGTTAATTGGCATCAACTTCTTCAATTCGAAGCCAAGATTAATCAAGCTATTTTTATCTTTTCTTGCTCATTCATTAAGAATGCATTTTATTTTTCACTCGTTACTGATAATAATAGCTTTTTTTCCAAGTTACGAATTCCGTCTGCTGAGTAGAGATAAAATGCCAAACAATTTAAAACTAACTCCGTGAAAGAGGTCCCAAAAAATGCAATAAATAGTTGTAAAACCTGGTGCAAAAATCTATTAAACTATATGGTTTTTGTACTTTTTCTATTGGGTTTTATGGGACCAACCAGGAAGCATCATTATAAATAATAAACATCTAGCTTTCAGTAATTTTATTGTACAATATATCGACTGATAACTTTGCTTTTTATATATTCAAAGATCATATACCTCATACAAATTTAGTTATACTGACATAGCTAAATTTTACATTACCGCGTAGCAAATTTTATTTATATTCTTACTTCAATTTTAAAATGATATTTTTCAAATTTGCGCCTTTACATTCCGAGTTTTGCACATTGTCTTGTTACTAGTTTTGACTTTCGGAGAAACTTGTTTTTATCTGTTAACCATCGCTTAACACAATTCACTTCATTATTATGAGACACTGAGTTTCGTTCTATTTACATATGCATGGAAGCTGTTCACTGTACATGGCAAATTATTTACACACACATCGCAACCTATACATCATCGAAATCGCAATTCTTTTGTAAAGATCTAAAATTCTGTTATACCTATAATAATCGTCGAGTGATCTATCCACTCACGAGCTGATTTTATGAGACGCCTCCTAACGGTATCGATGACCCTTCATAGCAGATGTCTGTAGCCTTTTATCGACATAAACATAATGTTAAATTCTTATACTGATGGTAGTATCAACAGAATGCTAATCGAAATTCATACATTTGACAGAAAATCACCTAAATTTTACTATGTTGAATACCAAAGTTTTACGATACCACATACTAAAAAGTACACGTCGATTTTTGCTATATTGTATAGTATTATTTTATAGCAGTATGTACTAAATATTCATATAAGTGTACTAAATTTATACCTAAAGCCAGTTTCGTGTCTCAACTCCTCAAAAGTATAGTAATTTTAACTTGAAATTTTCTCTCCGTGCAAAAATAAATCGGCACTTATTGCATTATTGTACGGAGTTTTTAACAATAATTAGAGAGATTATTGGGTTATTGATAAATAAAAACATATTCGTATAAAAGCATTTAGATTCTTACGCACTTGTGAATTTTTAAATTTAAAGTAACTTTCAGTTATAAGTATTATGCTATAATATTACTCGTATTTGCAAGTGGTTTTCATAAAGAAATTATAAGACAGTGTTCATCTAATGCCTTGTAAATTTCATAATTAAATTGAACAATGCACCTAATCCTTTTTTAATTCTTGCCGCGATATCATATATAAAATCCAGGTGGGTTCTTTTGGAAAATACTGGACGTTGTTGTTTTTCACCAGAGTCAGATTCTTTAAGCAGTTCACGTATGTTTTTCATCGGGTGTTTAGGCAGAGACTTGCAAAGGTCCGTAATTCGGAAACAAGTGGATCTAATCAATAAGAAAGATCTTAGGTCTGCGTGCAGAGACAATGTTCTCTTCCTGACAGGCTGCTGAGGCTACTTCATTTGACAATGTCAACAGCCTCAAAGTATGAGAGCTCTTGTACGTAAGAGGGAATGGTTAGACTTATTCCCTCTTGATCCTGGCAGCATGTCGGAATTCCTCCATATTTCTAGCCTAATCGTTCCTGTACAAACATCACGCATACGTGGTGATGTTTTCGTGATGCCTTTCTTCAATGTTAGCGAAGCCCTCTATTCTAATCTACCAGTCGCAGTCTCCCTTTGTAGTTGCGTTACCATTATCACCATTATCACTACCAGATCATTATGCCTTTCGCCAAATTATTAGATAAAATATTTCTTTAAGCTGGACTTTTTCTTTCATTTTAATTTTTCTATGTATAATTGGGAATATTTCTCAAAGCTTCTTTTTTCGAAATTTAATTTAAAAATATTTTTATATTTCTGAATACAAGCTTACATAAGCCACACAGCGTATATGCATCATTTATTATATACCGCATCGTTATTATTTTTGTCGACATCGCATCGCTATCGCATATTACATTATATTAATTACACATACAGGAAACATTTACAATGATACTTGTTTATTTTCACAATAATGTAAGAAAACTCCAGTTGCCTACTCAACGCAACTCAGTTAAGAAAGTCGAATGTGTATGATTCCCTGCATTTCTGCCAGGGATTCGAACCTGGGACCACTTGGACAGTATTGCTCTAATAGCTTAAGCATTTAGATTGTCGGAGCATAGGTGGTCCCCTTTGTTAAAAAAATTTTTATATATATTTTTATTGGCTCTTAGATATAAGCTTATACAAGTCACAACGCAAACATCATGGTATTTTTAGTACTTCCGTCGTCGTATCGCATCGTTAGCGCCCATTAAATTATATTTTACACACATTCAGGGTTTGTTAACAGTAACACTTTTTATTAGAGACAGTAAAGTCAGAAACTCCAGGAGCATACTGAACGAAGACTCAGATAAAAAGGCCGAACATATAAGGCTTCCCGTACTTTTGCGAAAAACCGTACCAGACGAGATTCAAACCTGGGTATGGGTCCAGTTGGGCAGCGTTACTCTGATAGCTTTAAGCATTTAGACCGTTGGACCACCGACCGGTCCCTTTGTTCGAAAACTTTCAAAGCCCCACTAGTGACCTCTATTAGGAATGGATGTGAATTAACAGAATTTCACAATTTCTCCATCGGTACATGCTATAGTGCAGCTTATTTTACATACATTTCTTATACCTGCAGATCACTATTTAATATATTTAAAAATTAATTAATTCTGATCTGCTTTTACGTTAAACTATATCTTATACTTATCGAACTTGCTACATACGTTTGTCTTGTATATTAAACATGAGCTATCTTTTGTTTGCCAGTATTTTGCAATGTAAATTACATGACCCGATGACTACTTCGATTATAGCACGATGTGATTTAAATTTAAGAAAAAAGTATTTTAAAACTACTGCAATACTTATTTCTTTCGCTTGACAAAAAGCAGAATTTCCAAACAATTCTTGCAACAATCGTAGAAATGTTGAAACTCGTCATAACACAAAGAATTAATAATTGTTTACGAGTTTAGTAATAAGATTAAGCGGTTTTACTTTTAACTTTTTAGATACTGGAGATTTTTTTATTTTAGAGTTGCATTCACTTTTGTCCTCGTACAGAGAATTTATCAAAACTGAATATAGAGTAATTTTAAAGTTGGCTTAATACGTTTATCGTATAATTCTTAAAGCGAGTTAGTGTTAATTATGTGTGGAGAATAATTAAGTATTCTACGCATAGAAATGAAATCGAAAGGTAAACAGATTTGAATGTATTTCAATGGAAATTTTCCGATGGAACATTCGAATACGCCTTAAGCAGAGACTCTTAAATGAAGGGACGAAATTGCGTAAAAAAGATAATGGAATATTTCTAATCAAAGTAAAGCTTTACTTGCTGTATAACGTTTTATTATTAAGGGCAAATCTAAACTATAATTTTAAAGTTCCGCCCAACTTGTTTTATATATAATAGACTTACACAAATTATATATATATACCACAAAAGACTGTGTATTTAGTAAGTTTTAAGTAAGACCTATGCTCAGCTAATTTATTTATCTGTAGTCGGATTACAGTGCAATTTTTCTTATTTAAGTAAATAAATATATATTAAGTTAAATGTACAAATTATTAAATATCTAAATATATAAATTGTTAATACCATCAAAGTAAATATTACTCGTGTATGGAGAATTTATAGAAAACATGTTTTCTTTAATATAAGGAGCTACAACTAGTTTTCTCTATAGTAGCATCTACTTTTCGCTTGAAAAACTTAAAATTTATTTCTGGAAAAAAATGTTTCTGCTAATGATTTAAATTATTTAAATTTTTTAAAGTTTATATTTGTGAAAGCTGCGGTTTGACCGTACGAGCCGTGGAGAAAAGATGGGTTTGTTGTCAGCGAGTATATAGATTAAAAGGACGACTTGCCGGGTAAGGTTACGGGCCCGTAAACGACGGTATCGCGCGTCTTGTGCTTAACAGCTGCTATAGCTAACACCGAGCGAGTTTCTTCTGCAGTTGAGTGTCGACCGGCATCGTGTCACAATGGCGCAGCTGATAAACACAGCAGCCAGATGTGAGGTAACATTCCCTTCATTCATTACATTTTTTTACTTTTTACAATATTTTTATTAAAAAAGAAAGAAAAAAAAAAGGCAATCATGATAATCAGCTTTTTTTAATTTCGCTATTTCAAGCAACACGATCGACACTTGAATTCGATTCGATTAGACTATTGTTCGCTATTTCATTCGCTATCCGGATCGTTTATTAAAAAATCTTCAGTCTCACCGTCCAATCGTACGATTACGTCATCTCTCTTACTTGGCACATATTTTAGTAGAGTATTTATTTTGTTCGTAATACAACTTTATTTATTTTAGAGATTTTACAGAAAATGGGCGAAATTTATAAGTGCGGATATTACTTGTGAGTTAAAGTTAAAAAAATCTTTTCCACAGTAGAGCGCACATTTGTCATTTATGGAATTTAGTAGAAAGCCGATAGTTCTCGAGCTTTTTCAAGGGGGCATGTAGCTGTAATGCAAAATGTATTTATGCGTACAGAAATGTCTAAACTCATTTGATGTTACGCTAAGCCTATTCAATGGCATACAACTTTTGAACGTAATACACTTCATTTCCTCTACTTTTCTTTCATTTCTTAATTTAAAGTTTTAGCAAAAAATAAGTGTAGGGATCTACTGTGTCAAAAATTTTAAATCTTTATTTTATAAAGAAAAGCTGATTTTTAAGGTAAAATTCCCAAACGGCTTTATTATTTTTACAAAAACTCTCTGCAGAAACTACCGCCAGCTTTTTGTATAAAAATAATACAAAAAATATTGTTTTTTTTTATTATTTACATCGTAATTTTTTCATAAAATTATTTTAACGCTCAATATAAAAAATGTCAATAAATAGTAGAAAATCTTGAAAAATTATTTTGATAAACTTTCAATTGCTTGGGAAAGAAGCTTTTAAAAAATTAACTTCCGCAAATTCACTTTAGTAACTTTTGACCTTTCAAAGTTGTCAGTATAGCGCAATCGCAATTTCACAGTGTTGATGATTATTCAAATTATCCTTATGTGTTAACTGACTGAACCTATGTCATACCATTTTGGAGTTACTCTTAAATGGCGCTAAAAGAGCCACTTACATTCTATACTAAATATAAATTTCCGCAAAATTTATAAAATTTTAATTCTTATATAATGATACTTGTACTTTTTAATTATAATAAATATACAATATAATTACTGTCAATTAATCAGTAAAATTGCTCGTATATAATATATATAGTAATTTGACATACATCCTTTCTCTCCGTGTATAGTTTTCATGAATTATTCATAAGTTATGTATTATCTTCTCTTTTCAAACTACCTTCTTTGGAAAGAGTTTTTCTTCAGCCCTTTTTTAGTACTGTTTCTATTAATTATGTAAATGCTCAAATAATTTCGGATGCATACAATGCGGAATAGTAATTGTGTTGCTCTACTTTACGATATACTTTGATAGGTGCTATACTAAAAATCATTGGAAATATATAGTAAAGTTAATATTTTTTTCCATTCTGTGACCAAATTACTATACACTGAGAAAAATGAAAAATAAAATTTCTAACAACTTCTACGAAAAATTACAAAAAAGTATTATAACGAAGCGACCTACCCGATTTTTAATAAAAATTACAAATTACTTTAGTTAAAATTAAAAAATTGCTTTTATCAAATCTTGTTAAATATGCTAAGAATATATGCTACTTTATATTCGAATTTTTACTAAAACGATTAGTAAATTTTGTATGCAAAAAATAATATTTCAATTGATTTGAATTAAAATTCAAAAGAAACATTTATCTTTAAACTTTTTCATTTTTCTTCGGGGACGCTCCCGCGTAGAAATCGAAAAGATTGACAAGACATTACCAATGTATTGGACATATTGATTGCGCATATATTGCCAATACATTGGAACAACAATATCCAATTTATTGGCAATACTTCGGCAAAGCTGCATCCGCCAATGCTTTGCCAATATGCTGCCAATAATTAAAAAAAAAAATTTATTCAGGTATTCGAACTGTTTTACCAATATATTGGATATACTGATCGCTAATTTTACACATATTATATTTATTGATTTATTATTTACATATTTTAAGTAAATACAAAACATCTCGCGTAAAAAAAAAAATTTCCTTCTATCTGGATTTGAACCCACGCACTTCTGCTTTCTAGGCTAACGTTTAGCCAAATGAGCTATTTGATTGTTTTCGTTAAATAATTAGATTCAGGTTAAAACAGAATTATTTGACTTAACCTTCCAAATTTCGTTATATTTGGAATTTAGTCATTTAATAAAAACAATCAAATAGCTCAGTTGGCTAAACGTTAGCCTAGAAAGCAGAAGTGCGTGGGTTCAATTCCAGATAGAAGTAAAATTTTTTTTTACACGGGATGTTTTGTATTTACTTAAAATATGTAAATAATAAATCAATAAATAATATGTGTAAAATTGGCGCTCGGTATATCCAATATATTGGTAAAACAGTTCCAATAGCTAAATAAATTTTTTTTTTTAAATATTGGCAGCATATTGGCAAAGCATTGGCGGATGTACCTTTGCCGAAGTATTGCCAATAAATTGGATATTGTTGTTCCAATGTATTGGCAATATATGCGCAATCAATATGTCCAATACATTGGCAATATCTTGCCAATCTTTTCGATTTCTACGCGGGCTATCACAGCTATGTAAAGTTTTACTTTTTAACTCACGGTTTTGGTTTATTATTATAACAATCATCGCTTTTACTATTAAATATTACACGCATTATTAATTCGTTCACCCTATCGCACTAGTTTAAACTACTTATACTACCGTCGGTAATATCGCATACATTATTAAATTTTTGATAGTCAATCGCCCTTATATGTATATTAACTGAACCGGTTGCTGAACACTTGCGAGTTACGAGACGCCACCTAGTGTTCTGAATGATTTAAAGTTATCTAAGACTGCGGTGCGTCTCCAACAACTGACAATCACTGTATGGGTTATGTAGCGATACGTATTTTACATGCCGATTTATAAAATTTACTCATGTTTTTGTAATATTTACTAAGTAAATATCAATTTTTATTAAAATCTTTGTAATTTTACTAAATAATATATTAAAATTTCTACGATATTTGAGTTATTTTTACAAATAATAAGTTTTCTTAAAATTGTGTGTATATTATACTAAAATTTTTAGTAAAATTTCAAAAAGCATTATGGAAATTTTATAATGTACAATTTTTACTAAGCATATTAGTAAAATTTGACGAAGGGTTTGTAATATTTTTAAACGAAATAAAAAAATTTAAATCATTTATATTAATTTTTCTTAAAACTAAACAAAATGTCGAGTAGGTCTCCCCTTTCATTGGGAAAATAGTAATTTTTGCTAAAGCATTTTTCTCAGTGTAATAAAATGTCCTAGAATTGTCATAACTTTTACAAAACTTTTCTCTTAGTGTGTACACTCCCAATCACATGAGCTAAAAAGTTTTATTGCTCAGCAGCAAAACGTCGTAGCTCAAAAAATCTAACGGCATTCGAAAGAGCAGATAAAAATCTTCGAAAAAATGCTACGACGGAATTAAATAAGAGTTAAATTGAGTTTTTATAAGTATCAAAAAGAGTTGAAAGAACACAAAAAAATCTTGCCATTTTTGACCCGCTGCTAATTTAGTTCCCGTAATGGTAGCTTAAAAAATCCTAAAGTTTTTTTAAGACGTTTTATAATAAAGTTACACCATTTTTTATAAAAAAAAAACACATTTTTTTTAAATGCGATTAATTAAAAAAATAAAAGAGATAGAAAAAAACTTCAGAAAGAAAAAAGTGTTGTTTTTACTCATTGAACATATTTCTGCAGTTATTTATGCAATTTAAAAAAAAAAAATTTCATGTTTTAGCATGTCAAAAATTTAAGCTTGGTCGGGCTGTTATAAAATTTAAAGGATATCATTTTGATGAGAAAAAAAAGGAAAATAGTGCATAATGTAAATAGAGAAAAAAAATGTAAATAGTGCATAATCTTTCAACTCTTTTTGATACTTATAAAAAACTCAATTTAACTCTTATTTAATTCCGTCGTAGCATTTTTCGAAGACTTTTATCTGCTCTTTCGAATTCCGTTGGATTTTTTGAGCTACGTCGTTTTGCTGCTGAGCAATAAAACTTTTTAGCTCTTCCAATTTTTGCGCGGGGTGTGCAAAAGCATGTGATGGGGAGTGTACATACACGAAACTACTGAGGCGTTGATGCGTAGTTGCTCTTTTCAATAGTTTAATTGTAAAATTTAATTTTATCAGGACAGTATGAAATCATTGTTAATTTTTAATTAAGACTCACTGCTGTAGACATATAGGTGTATGAGATTATTATTTGAAAATCTTATTATTCAGTCTCCTTTCATTTCGTTTATGAACTACTTATAAGTAAAAATGTTAAAAACGTAATTAAAAATTATTTAGGAAGGAAGATCACACTGAGAGAAATAGTATATCAATAATAGCTGGAACGCCGGGATATAGCTTCATTATAATAATTTATTTCACAGTAATTCTTAACATCAAACATAGCCAATGAAAAGATTCTTTTTAATGCACACCATTTGTTTGTGAAATTATATTTTCAAAGGGCTTTAGTATCCCTCCCAATTACAGGTCCGTCGCTCTACCGATCGAGCCATCGTAGACCTTTCTTTGCGTAAGCATACTGAGAAATTTTTTTTATAAAATTTATTAAAAATATAGTAACAATTGCTATAAATATTGTAACGCGGCGACATAGTCAGTTTTAATAAAAATTACTATATTATATTGTAAAATTTGTATCATTCAAATCTTACAATACAATGCTTGTAAATTTTACAATCCGATATTGTAAATTTTACAACTTCGTCTTATAGTTTTTACAACAAGATTTTATAAATTGTCAATATTGCATTTATTGTAGAAAAAATAATTTAACTTCTTTCTTCTGAAGACCTTATTTGTCCATCACTTTTGAATCACAATTTACCGACGTCTGAAAGATATTTTTATTTCGCTCACATTTCTCGCATAACTAACCTAATTACAAACGCTGTATTATAATAATTCGCTCGTTTATGATCACGCACGCATGTACATATTATTTCGCTTACGGAATTTGATTATATTCAACATTGTTGTTTAATATTTTAAATAATAATTAATAAAATAATAAATAGCCTGCACATAATTTTTAATGTTTAAATAATTAATTTAGTAAACTTTAACTTAAGAGGACTTACGTCTGACTCTTAACGTCTGGACTCTTGACGTCTAGACGTGAGGAATTCCCAAATCGAAGTGTTCGTTGCCTAGGCAGTAGAGCCTGGAGCATGGGTGCTCGAAGGGATTTTTGTGGTAGTAAAATTGCAATCGTACTTGTCTATTACTTGTTAGAACGTGAATTTACTAGCAAAGACGTAAATTTCGCCGTCATTATACTAGTAAAATCGCGACATTGAATGTGGGTAATAATGCGACCTACATTAACTGTAGCGAAAATAAAATTGTGGTAGTAAAATCGCTACTGTCAACGTAAAAGTACTAGCACATTGTATTTTTACGTAATTTATCGTTGTAATTCACACCGTAAAATTACTAGCACTAGCGTAAAATCGCTAACGCTATTGTAATTTTCATTTGGGATTTTTTACAGTGTACATGTACACTTGTACTTTTTGGATACAACTTGGCGGCATATTTGAAATAAGCATATGAATTATTACACTGAGAATACAATACAATAGCATACATCACTCAATCATTCAAATATTCATTTAACTTTTAACTTTTAAAATATTGATAAACGTATACTTACTTTTCGTTAATAAGTTAATGATTAACTAAAATCGATGCATTCCCCGAAACAGTAAACAGTAACACAGAGCGAGTTTTGTCACTCGGCTAATGTTAAAGCGGCGTTGCCATATCGCGCGGATCGTAGAACTTAGCGTAAATTTACAATATCATGTAGCAAAAATTGCTATCCGATAGTAAATACTTATATATTTAATAGGAAAAATAGTAACGTATGGGATAAAATTTAATATAATTTCTTTTAAATTCTATAATTAGGCATATTTGCTATATTACATAGTAATTTTTATTTAGGAGTTATAATTTTTATAATAATTTAATTTAAAAATTGTTAAATTTTTGCAAATTATTAAAAAAAAAAAAACGATAAAATTTATCAAGCTCCACTATGTCTCCGCATTGCAATAATTTATAGTAATTTTTACTATAATTCTAATAAATTTTACAAACAATTTTTCTCAGTGCATTTATCCTATTTACACCTTTATTGCAACATTACTATATTCTTGATGATAAGGATAAATAATGGGGAGTTTCATTTTTATCTTTTTAATGTGTTTATTTTTGTCCACAGGCTTATGAAAAATGTCATCATCCATGTTTTAATTGACAATCAAATCATTTAATTACAAAATTGGAAAAAATGCACTTGATTTAACTAATTTTCGGCTTTATTATTCATATTGCTTTTCTGTTTGTATAACAAACAGTTTCTTAGGAACGCGCTTTGGAAAAAGAGAAGAGCTAGATAGATAGAATGTGCTTATTTGCACTTGGAACTAAATTTGCATTCTTCACTGAGAAAAAAATTCAGTTGGATCAAAAGACTCGTGCCTATAAATGCGAGCAACAGTATACTCTGTCAATTTGACAAATTTTGATTTTGAATTGAACAGCTTCGTTCTGTTAAATTAAAACCTTATGCTGTTGATTCAACGCCCCATACCGTTGATTCAGTACTTGTAATTGTAGTTTAGAATATATTTCACTTAAATTAACCATTCTATACATATAATTCAACCGAATTTCCGAATCTTGATAAAAAAGAAATTAAAACTTTTTTTATTCTCAGAACCTTAACGCCTTTTATTTCTGTCGCTGTATTCTAACTGCAACTTATTTGCTGGAAACTGAATGTAATTTATGAAGGTTTCTTAAACAACTGCACATTTAAGCGGGAACACATTCGATGTTTTTTCACATTAATATTATATGTCGGTATCACACACACACTTTCTCGCAAGGATGCTTACAACAAATCTAAATTACGCATCGCAGTTATATGTAGTCGCACGCATAGTTACATATGTACGTTTGAATTATTTTCTTCTTATATACACTGTAAAAAATCCCAAATGAAAATTACAATAGCGTTAGCGATTTTACGCTAGTGCTAGTAATTTTACGGTGTGAATTACAACGATAAATTACGTAAAAATACAATGTGCTAGTACTTTTACGTTGACAGTAGCGATTTTACTACCACAATTTTATTTTCGCTACAGTTAATGTAGGTCGCATTATTACCCACATTCAATGTCGCGATTTTACTAGTATAATGACGGCAAAATTTACGTTTTTGCTAGTAAATTCACGTTCTAACAAGTAATAGTACAAGTACGATTGCAATTTTACTACCACAAAAAATCCCTTCGAGCGCCCATGCTCCAGGCTCTACTGCCTGGGCAACGAACACTTCGATTTGGGAATTCCTCACGTCTGGACGTCGAGAGTCCACACGTTAAGAGTCATCTCTTAAGTTAAAGTTTACTAAATTAATTATTTAAACATTAAAAAATATGTGCAGGCTATTTATTATTTTATTAATTATCATTTAAAATATTAAACAACAATGTTGAATATAATCAAATTATATTTTAACAAAACTTTGGTTAGAAAATATTAGTTTTTCATTCTTTATTATAAAATAAAGTTATTTTTATATGCAATTTGATTTATTTTTTACTAAATTATTCTTCCCACAAATTGCCATTCATGTAGTACAATCACAAATTATCTAGCATTTGCAATTATCACAGTAATTTTAATACGAAATACTTTATCGGTCAGTATTTATGCTTATACGAGTGGTACTTCTACTCTTGTGGTAGTAAAATTGCGAAAGGCAATAGTAAAGTCGCTACATTCAAAGTAGGTCGCTTGATTACCCACATTAAGTGTAGTAATTTTACAAAAGGGATTTTTTACAGTGTACTAACCATCATGTATGCTGGTCGCTTGCGGGGTACTAAAAAAACAGTCGCCTTCTAGCGGTTTATAGACGAATTATCACTTTGCGACTCCGAAGAAAACAAAGTCGAGAAGCCGGTATTAGGAATACCGGCTGGGTAGCCTCATCGTCGTGCGTCGAAACGTGGTTATAAAGACCTATCGTAGGCTTAGGCGCATACTCCAAGTAAAACACCCTATTGAAAAATCTTACGTAAAATCTTACGTAAGTTCTTAGGTAAGTTCTTACGTAAGATCTTACGTGAGATCTTATGCCAAAATCTGATCTGAATTTTTTTTATTTATAAAGGACTAAATACCGTGCAAAATGAGGATAAACTTGTTATTAAAGAATTTTTTTTCGATGGGACTTAAAATTTTTTCAGATGCGGAACTTAAAAATTTTGCTACACATCTGAAAAAAATCGAAAAAAAATTCTTTAATAACAAGTTTATCCTTATTTTGCACGGTATTTAGTCCTTTATAAATAAAAAAAATTCAGATCAGATTTTGGCATAAGATCTCACGTAAGATCTTACGTAAGAACTTACCTAAGAACTTACGTAAGAACTTACGTAAGATTTTTCAATAGGGCAGCACTTACGCGACAGCGAAGGCACGAGAGGCCCACGTGATTGGAAAAAGGGAGGGAAGCGCGATTTGGCCAAGTGATCGACGAGCTCATCTCTCTCACTTAGAAATTCTGTTAATTGAAAAGTTATTGTCTGTCATTTGATGTATTAAATAATTCATTCAACAATAAAATAACTTTCAAATTAACTTACTCGCGCCTTCAAAACAACAATATATGCCACTGTTCATTGTCCATGGCGCTGAGTCTGTTGAATCAACAGAATATTCTTATGTTTCAACTAGATTTTTTTCTCAGTGTAAAAGTGTTCAATTGCATTATAGTTTAATGTAGGGTATTCTAAAGAAACGATTTTCCGTAGGATAGCCCTGCAGGTATATCCTACAGGAAATTATTCCTGTGACTCGCGTCTCATAGCTCGGTTGGTAATTCCTACTCGCGGCGTTATGACGTCACACCGCTCGGGGTTTTTCAATTCTGGAAATCAAAAAAGAGAGACTAACTCTTTGGCCTATATGGATCTGACATGCGAAAGGGGCAAGTCTAATATGGTCGGTCAGTTTCAAATCGGCCCCACTAGGATAATATGTTGCGTTTAATAGCAGATTTCTAATTTACCGATCGATATATTTAACGACGTTCTTCGTCTTTCTCATCCATTCCCACATAGCATGAAATATTTCTACAAGGTTTCTGCAAGTTTTCTTTGCAAGGTTTGAAACCTTGCAAAATCATTTCGTTCTAAGGTTTTTGAAATATTGATATGTCCGCGCCAGAATCATACAGAAATATTTCAATGAAATATTTCTAACATATTTCCGGGAAATATTTCTAGAAATGTTTTAGAAATGTTTCTAAAACATTTTTATAAAATATTTAGCAGTAGTATAAAAGATGCATAAAATATTGTTAATAGTATATTATGACACTGGTGCGGACGATGATTATCTAAGTCGTGCGATGTTTTGCGCCCGAGCGAAGCGAGGGTGAAAAGTCGCACAACTTAAATAATCACTTCCGCACTAGTCTCATACGATATTTTATAGCACGAGAGCCGAAATTTGGTATTAAAGTAGCCATTTTGAGGTTAGAGTGCTATAAAATCTTTTAGAAACATTATTAGGAGTAATTGAAAAAAACCTTGCAGAAATATTTCACCGAAAGGTTTCTAAAATATTGATATGTCCGCGCCCGAATCCCACAGAAATATTTCAATGAAATGTTTCATACATATTTTCAGGAACTATATTTTAGTTATATAATTAATTGCAATTTCGCTTAATATTATATCGTGCCTGCTTGCACGTAAAGTTATTTCGAAACTTCAAAATTCAAATTGCTCTACTTTAATGATGGTAGTTACCTTACACCTTATACACGGCTCAAGTTTTAATTAAATTTTTCTAATGTCTATAAAGCGGGGAGGACAAAAAATGTTTAATTAAATTTTCTTATTTTAATACAATAACCGAATTATCGCTTTGAACTCCACGGGAAAGATCGATAGCAAAATGTCGCCACTAAAAATAGTCGCAACAAAAAGAAAAATGTCAATTACCAGATATTTCGTTATTCCAGCGACGGTCACCCGGAACCCGTCGAACTAGTATGGCGTCAGAATTTATTGCTTAATGTTCTCCCTATTGAAAAATCTTACGTAAGATCTTACGTAAGTTCTTACGTGAGATCTTATGCCAAAATCTGATCTGAAATTTTTTTATTTATAAAGGACTAAACACCGTGCAAAATATGGGTAAACTCGTTATCAAAGAATTTTTTTCGATGGGACTTAGAATTTTTTCAGAAGCGGAACTTATAAATTTTGCTGCACATCTGAAAAAATTTTAAGTCCCATCGAAAAAAAATTCTTTGATAACGAGTTTACCCATATTTTGCACGGTGTTTAGTCCTTTATAAATAAAAAAATTTCATATCAGATTTTGGCATAAGATCTCACGTAAGAACTTACGTAAGATTTTTCAATAGGGCTCTAATTAAGAGATACGATTACGCCTTGGGACGAGTTAAGTAAGCGACTCAGTAGGTGTCCTCGATCGGAATAATAAAATTCCTCCAGTCGTATTCCTATGCGCGCACGGGGTTATACATACATACATATATATAAACCAGCTCGTAGGCGAAAAAAAAATTCGATATCGTGCGTATCGATCTAACCGACGCCTCGCCTTCTTTTCCCTATAGTTCCTGAATTTAGGATATATATTTTCAGGAAGGGTTTTTTTCCAGTTTTTAGTAAGGTTTCCATGATATTTTTAGTTGTCAAAAATAACCTTTTGTGGAAATAATTTTAAAAGGTTCCTAAAAGGTTTCAGGAGAATATTTCATGAAAGATTTCAAAACGTTTTAATGAAATATTTCTTGAAGAGTTTCTGTCAGCTTTTAGCAAGGTTTTTACAATATATTTAATTGCCGAAATGAACCTTTCATTAAAAGAATTCTAGAAGGTCTCTAAAACGTTTCAATGAAATATTCCATAAAAGATTTCAGAAACCTTTTATGATATATTTCATGCTAGGTTTCTGCTAGTTATCAGCAAAGTTTCGTGGATATGTTTAATTGTCGAAAATAATCTTTAATTGGAATTATTCTACAAGGTTTCCGAAAAGTTTCTCTGATATGTTTTATGTAATATGTCTGAAACCTTTCATGAAACATTTCTTGAATGGTTTTAGTAACTTTTATAAAACATTTTCAAAAATCTTTAAAGAGAATGCTTGTGAAAAGGTTTCGGCCATCTTTCAAGTAATATTTCTTGAAATTTGATGGTGAGCTTTTTTGAAATATTTTTTAAAATATTTTTGCAACGTTTCTGCTTCGTTTCCTTAAAAGGTTTCATATTTTCTAAAAAAAAATTTAGTAAAACCTTTCTAAAATGTTCCTGAAAGGTTTCAAGAAATATTTCTATGAAATGTTTTTGCAAGGTTTAGATAAACTGCAGGCAAGGTTTCAACAAGATTTTTCGGAAACCTTTCTTTGAATCTTTCTCAGAAATATTTCATGCTATGTGGGTTACTATATATAGAATAGTCTAAGACCTCAATACCTACAGGTGCTTATGCTTTTCTTCCCTTCACGCAGCAAACTCTGCTTAGAGATTCGCGTAACCTGGAATCGCGGCAAACTTCGTCGAATTTAACAAAAAATAAAAAATTATCCCATATTTGCAATACAGGGAGAAAGATCTATATATCATAGCGACTGTAATGTTTAGTAACGTGGGGATAAAGTGGTATTTTATTAAACTTTTACTATAACCGCATATTCTATTTTAATTTCAAAATTATGCTGGTTTTTACCGAAAATTTCTTTAATAGTGCATTATGCCCCAAGGGAAGAAAGTGCAGTATTATTCGCCGAAGGAAAAGTTTTCAGTATGAGCGAAGCGAGGGCTAGTTGGAACTTCCTCGAGAGCATAGTGTATTCTACCCCAGTGTTTCAATTAAATACTAAAATATAGCTAGACAATTCCAAACAATATCTATACAGGGAGTAAAGGAATCTTTCTCTCCTAAGGGATCTTTTCCTACCTTGTGGGAAAGAAAGAAGTTTTTATAGGGGGGTCAGTAGTAAATGATTTATTTAAATTTACTACAATAATCGAAATATTTTTAATAAAATTAATTAAGAACTTTTTTCTTTGTTTCAGAGAATGTTGATGAGGAGGTCGTACAGTTCTGCTGTACCGACCGTCAAAATGTTTATTGACGGAAAGTTCATCGGTAAATCTGCGAAAACTATACTACTTAACTCTAAAGTAAAATATATAAAAAATAAATGATATCGACAGAAATTATTCTATTTAAATTCATTTCAATTTAACTGCTCTTGGATTTTTATTGAGAATTTTTATAATAAAGTTGAAAAAACTGAAAAGTGGCTACACGGGTTTTAATGGGTAGGCTCAACGAATATTTTTCCGTAACTTAATAAAGCTGACTTTAAACGAATGTGCAGATTCAAAGAGTGGAGAGTTCACGGAGGTGCACAATCCTGCTAACAACGAGCTAATTGGCCGGACTCCTAAGAGTACACCATCCGAGATGCAAGATGCCGTGACGGCGGCCAAAAGAGCTTTCGATACTTGGAAAAGCAGCAGCGTTCTCACAAGACAAACCCTAATGTTAAAATATCAGACGCTCATCCGCGAGAACTCGGTTAGTCAAGTCATCATTGCCCTTCCATATGCACGATTAATTCTTCCAAAACATTTCTTCCTGTGCAGAAGGAGCTCGCGATGAATCTGGTACGAGAGAACGGGAAAACCTTGGCTGACGCTGAGGGAGACGTGCTGCGCGGCCTTCGTAAGTCTTCAGTTCTTTACACGGAGAGAAAAAATCGGTAACGGCGACAGTAATCAATAACAAAAAACTTGATATTCATGACACTTATTTCCAAACTTTAATAATAAATACTTTTTTATGAGTAATAACAGTTTCAAGGTGGTGCTCAGCACTAACCACTGTCGAACTGGCAGCTTCCTCGTTCATCCCGAGTAAAAAATCTAAAGAGAGATCTCATGCCAAAATCCTCCAGGAACAACCCACATAGCATGAAATAATTATGAGAAAGATTCACAGAAAGGTTTGAATGAAACATTGCTGAATACTTTCCCGCAGCTTACGAATAGCTTGCAGTAACATTTCACAGAAATATTTCTTGAATCCTTCCAGGAACATATCAGAAAGGTTTCACTGAAATATTATTTTCAGCCTAGCGGGACGAAACCATAACCTTTCCTCCCGGCGCGCGATCGAAAAGGTTACGATTTCGTCCTCGCTAGGCCGAAAAATAGTATACGCAACATGGGAAGTAAACAGAATGCCTTAGATCACACGTTTGTCACCCTCGCCTTCGGCTCGGGTGCCAATTTCCGTGTGCTTTGGGACCATTTCTATTTTACCTCCCTTGTTACGTAATATACTATATTGAAAACATAAAACCTTTCAAGAAAACAAAGTAAAATCTTTGCAAAAATATTTCAGAAAATATTTCACGAAATGCTTGCAAGCACATTTCAAGAAATATGATTTTAAAGATTGCAGAAACCTTTTCATAAGCATTCAGCATAAAGGATTTTAAAATATTTTATAAAAGTTACTTAAACCTTTTAAAAAAAGTTTTGTGAGAAGTTTCATTAAACATTTCACAGAAACCTTTTAGAAATGTTTTAGACTCATTTCAGTGTAAGATTAATTTTCGCAATTAAACATATCACAGAAACCTTGCTGAAAGTCTGCAGGAACCTTTCATAAAATAGTTTGTGAAAATTTTCCAAAATTTTTAGTAAAGTAATTTACAGTCATATTGAAAAATCTGCCGTAAGATTTTATGTATTTTAGGTATTAGATATTTCTTTTAGTCGACTTTCTTTAAAGAGTAATAAACCATTTCTTATTTGTAAGTGTTCACTAAATCTATCATGGCTTGCTGGTGTCACATCTGAATACTTCTACCATATTACACACCTTTAGTAATCGATTTATATTCACTGTACTTATTTGTGATAGGTAGCAGGCATGATGTTGACAAACTTATTTTAATTATCTTTAGGTAGATATGTCGAATATCCAAAACCAGAAGATAATACTTATAGTAATGTAAAAATGCAGTAAAATTTTAAAAACACATGCATGTTCCCTATTACAAAATTAATTACCCATTTCAATTTCCTACATAGAGGTTAATAAATTATTTCATTGACGATAAAGGTAATTGGAGGCGAAGAAAGTACACTGTTTTAAAAAAGACTCGAATTTTACAGCCCTTTTCAACGACAAGTGTACTGTAAATTTAATATACTTGGTACTGGAAAGGAAATTAATGTACATTTGCATGAAAATTAATGTAGATATCCAAGTAGGCATACATTAAAATTCAACGACATGCATTAATTAACTAAAATTAATGCACGTTTACATAAAATTTACTGTGAAAGTACATTAAATTCAATGTAAATTTACATAAATTTTAATATGAAAGTACATTAAATTCATTGTAAATTTACGACAATTTGAATGTTCATTTTAATGCAGTCACATTAAATTAAATGCAAAAAAATTGATGTTAAAATACATTTTCTGCATTTATACTTGAAATTTAATGCGACTACATTGAAATTGTTGTGAATGTACTCGAATTTAATGTATTTCCATATTAAAATTCATGTAAAAATTTATTGCAAATGAACATATGCGACGTCCTGCTACGTGTTACTAAATGTTGTGATAGCTAAGTGGATAATATGCTGGAATTGTAACTTTTTGGATCGGGTTCAAATCCCTTATGGAGCTTTTATTTTACATCTTTTTTTTGGTGAATAAATTAAGTTTTATTTATTTTATATGTGAATGTTGACAATTTAATAAGTTTAGTTTATTTAATTTAATTAACATGAAAACATTCAAACAATTTCAATATAGTCGCATTAAATTTCAAGGATAAATCCTGAAAATCTAACGCCAAAATGAATAAAATAATAAATGTTGTACAATAATTATTGTTTAATAATAATAGCTTTTTTCTCATATAATGCTCAAACTCAATTTTGCGAATTTCTCTTAAGTACGAAATAAATGTAATATACAAACAAGGACTCGTGGTCAAGTGGACTAGGTGTTGGACTCTGAACCGGAACGTCGCCGGTTCGAATCTCATCGAAAGAAAGTTTTTCCATTTAAGGGGATGCCGATCTTAACATATAATATTTATATATTTGTATTATCAATTTAAAATAAATTATAGTATAATTAAAATAATAACATAAATCCTATGGTTCCTATAATAATATGAACTTTACATTATACAAAATAGTTTTAGTATTTTATTTATTTCAATGTAATAAGTAGCTTTTTAAACATTGCAATAAATAAATCATATGAAATACTTATTTTGTATAATAAAATAATTTAAAAACCTTTCTTCTATTTTTCATGTAATTGCTAAATACTACCATAAAATATTTAAAAAAGTTTACAAAAATATTTCAAGAAACTTTCTTATGAAATATTTTACGAACATTTTCTGAAATATTTTTGCAGGATCAATGTCGCGGACATAAAAATATTTCAAAAACTTTTCATGAAAGATTTTTGAAATATTTCAAACCCTTCATGAAATCTTTCAGAAACCTTTTAAAAAATTTTTATGCTATGTGGGAGTAATCTCGTCTAGCCATCTAAGTTACTTAGATTGGAAAAAATATGCCGATAGAGTATTTTAGGTTAGGATTTAATCTCTGAAATGGGATAGGGAATCATTCGAGTTGAATATTATTGCCATCAGTTTAGCGAAGCGTTAGATAGCGGTTAGCAAATGTTTCTCTCCGTGTAAGTTCCTAACGTCGGCAGTTATGAACGTTAAAGCCTTCGTTAATGATTGCAGAAATTGTAGACATGTGCGCTGGCATACCAAGTCTCTTGCTCGGCGAGTCAATGAACAACATCTCTACTGACATGGACACGATCTCGTACCGGGTACCGCTTGGGGTCACCGGCTCCATCTGCCCCTTTAACTTCCCTGCCATGGTACCGCTTTGGACTTTTCCGATCAGTGTCGCTTGTGGCAATGCGACTGTACTGAAACCATCCGAACGAGTACCCGGTGCCTCCCTCATACTCGCTGATCTCTTTAACAAAGCTGGAGCACCCCCGGGTCTTCTCAATATCATTCATGGACAGCGCAAGGCAGTTGATTTTATTTGCGAGCATCCCGACATCAAGGCAGTTTCCTTTGTTGGCTCGGATCAGGCTGTCAGTTTGTCTTTTACTTTATTCAAATTACCCAACAAATTTCAAAAAGCCAATGCATTAATAACACAGCCCCACCAAAAAAAGTGCTTTGACTTTTAAATGAGACCACACTGAGAAAAAAGTTAGTTGGATTAAAAGATTCGTGCCCATAAATGTGAAACAGAATGTTCTGTCAATTTGACAGACTTTGATTTTAATTTGAACAGCCACGTTCTATTAAATTAAAATCTTATGCCGTTGTTTCAACCGCTTATACCGTTGATTCAGTGTCTTGTAATTGTAATTCAACCGAATTTCCGAATTTCGATGAAAAGAAATTGAAACTTTTTTTTATTCTCGGAACGTTAACGCCTTTCATTTATGTCGATGTATCCGGCTGCAACCTATTTTGCTGGAAACTGATGAAATTAATGAAGGCTTCTTTTAAACTACGCACATTTAAGCGGAACGCATTCGATGTTTTTTTACATTGGTATTACATGTCGGTATCGCACACTGTCGCAAGGACGCTTATAAATCTACATTACGCACCGTAGTTGTAGTTATATATATATATAAACATTAAGTATATATATATATATATATATATATATATATATACTAGGGGGGTCCCCCCCCCTACTCGCTCCGCTCGTCCACCCTCCATTTTGCGATACAGACGAATTCTAGAAAATAATTGTTGCATTTTTCTCATTTTTTTACCTGTATACGATATGAAACTTCATTTACCCAATTGATTTGGCGATATAATTGAATAGATTTATTTTTTCAGTCAAATTCCAGAAAATAATTTTTTATAACCATTATTTTATTTTAAAACTATTATTTCAATTTAAAATTTTCAGCAACACGATAATTACGTCATTTTTTAATTTTATTTACTAAATGCTCATTATTATCGTTTTCTGCTATGTCAATGATTAAATATTTCATAGACTGTATCGGTATACGATTGTATCGTTATACGATTTTGAAGTTTTAAATTACACTTTCATAAAAATGTCTTCTTCTTCTTGTTTTATTAGCTTTGGGTTGCCCCGTGATGCCACCATAAAAATGTCGATTTTTCATATCTTTAAGTATCCAAAAATTTCATCTATAATATTTTCGTTTGTATAATTGATTTTGGGATTTTTGTTACTTTACTTTATCGATCATAGTTTGATAAAAAATTGCCATTGGCTACATTTAAAAGCCAAAATTTAAATTCGATATCATTTTCCGAAATTATTTTATTTTTCTTTAATAACATACATTTAAAATTTTGTCGCAGTATACCTACTTTTTATAATTCCCAATAACTCTTAGTAATTCGATTCCCAGACGGAACAATTAGTAACATATGTCGAAAATCTCTTGATGCAAGAACTTCTTTTGCTCCAAATATTCCATTATAATCAGATAAATCAATTAAACATTTTTCTACAGTACTTAAAATTTCTTTATAATTTTTATTATTATCTTATTCAAACCTCCTATTTTTTATTTTTTTCCCCCTCTTTGTTCATACACCTTTGCTTTAGCGATACAATTGAATCTGTTTACTTTTTGAGTCATTTTTCAATTTTCACTTTTTTCCCATTAATCTACTCTATTACTTTACCGATATCATTGAATTAATTTCTTTTTGAGTCGATTTCTATAAAATAATTTTTCACCTTTTTTATACCTGTATATACGATACAAAACTTCATTTACTCATTTGCTTTAGCAATATAATTGATTTTATTTTCATTATTATCGTTTTCTGCTATGTCAATGATTCAATATACCGTAGACTGTATCGCTATACGATTAAGAAATTTATTGTAAATTTTTTATCCACATTTTTTGGAGCTAAAATTACAATTTCATTCAAATTGAGGAGGGGCTGAGGAGGGGTTCAATAATGAGGATGTTACTGAGGAGGGGTTGAGGAATATCACTGAGGAGGGGGGAGAAGGGGGGAGGAGCGGGGAGGAGGGGGGAGGAGGGGGGAGGATAGTTGAAGAGGAGCAAAAATATGTTTTAAATATATGAAAAGACATGATTAAAATGATAAATATAACATAAATTAATGAAAAAAATGAGGAGAGGAAAAGAAGAAAGAAGAGGGGTGGAGGAGGGGGATAATTTAGGTTTTGACCTTATAACTATATAATATAGAGAGATATATATAACATATATATATATGGATAATTGCACGCATAGTTACATATGTATGACGGTCGTGTCTTTAAAACAACAGTAAATGCCACTGTTTACCGTTCATGGCGCTGAGTCAGTTGAATCAACAGAATTTCCTCTGTTCCAACCACATTTTTTCTCAGTGCATGTGTCTTATGTTTTTTGGGTCGCTGATTTCAAATCTGGGATCCGTTTGACCTCATGAGGTTAGGTTTAAGGACATTAAAAGGTCAAATTGTGAAACAATCCTTGAAATATCGAAAAATCTACGTACATGTTTTTGACATCGCTGAACTCGACCTTATGGGGTCAAACGGATCCCAGATTTGAAGTCAGCGACCCTTAAAATGTTTAAGACATATAGTCTCATCCAAAGGTCAGAACACTTTTTTTGGTGGGTCTGTGTAATCAATATTACACTAATTTCTTTTAAACTTTATAAGCTAAATATCTTCAATGACAAAAAATTTATTTATCCATTTCAGATCAGTTGGTAACAATATTCGATATTTTTTCACATAAAAATATTATTGTATATATTATAATGTATACAATACCCGGACAAAATAACTTTGCACATCAGTAGTAGAGATAAAGAGCACTGTTTAATTTAATAAGAAACAAAAGTGCCATTAATATTTTTGCTGTAAAGTTCTTTTAACACAGGGGAAAAACGAAAAAACTAAAACAAGTGCTCACAAAGCTCATAAATAGTTAAATAACAAATTTGGCTCACCTTTTGGTCAATGCGGATAAGCAGATTCTTAATTAGGAGGCTAAAACGAAGCTAAAACCGAAAAAGAAACCAGCCTGTAGATGATTCTGCCTATTCCAAAAGTTTATCGATTGGATTGCAGTCTTCTACATTGCAAGCTGTAGTCCCCGTCTTGGCATCCATTCGTGTACCCGCCTCATTGTCTGATTCAGTCGCATATGAGCCAGCCGTGGGTTTTTTGTCATGATTACTATGATGAGATGGTCCGCGTACGCGACAATGTAGACCTCCGACGCCATTGAAAGGTTCAGCACTATATTATAAATCGCGTTACATATATCGGGCCCAGGATCGAGTCTTGGGCGACACCCGCCGTCATTTTTCTTGCCTTGACCCCGGTCTCCGTTACGTAAGTGATATAGCAGTCCCACAGGTAGTACTTCAAAATTCAAGAGCGCTATTGGCCTGTCATTGTGGGTCTAGTCGAGTACTTTGTCGAAGGAGTCGATCACTTTTTGGATCACTCCCATAGTCGACCGTCCTTGTCTGAATCTTTATAATTTGTCGCTCAGACCGACAACATTTTGTACCTCACGTAAGATTTGTCAATAGGGCTCCTGCTGGATTCGGATTTTGAGCAGCATTTCGAACAGCTGGCCGAGCGTATTCAGCAGGCTCAACGGTCTGTAGGAAGACGGCAGTCTATGTCGAACACCTCTTCTACCAAGCATGTGTTGCGCAAGTTTAGGAAAATTTCAGGAAGGCGTTTTGCAACTATCCCGAGGAGTTCCGCTGGGACGCCCTCCGGAATTGGTGTCTTGGCCGCCGCGAGTTGAGCAACAGCCGTTCCTAGCTCCCTCGTAGTGAACACCTGCATCTCATTACCGTTAACTTCGTCCTCCTGCTACTCTTGTTCAGGATGCGTAGGAAAGAGTCCATCGACAATTCTGTCTATTGTCCCCTCATCTTTGATGACTGGTGGCTCGTTCAGTTGTTAAATCACAATCTTGTAATCCAGTCCCCAGGGGTCTGAGCCCACGTCTTCACAGAGCCGTCGCAAGAGCCCTGCCGTCAAACCAACTAATTTTTCCGCTCTTCCTTTGCTCACGTCATTGCGGGGGAGAACAGTTGCCGGGCTAGGTGCCATGTCCAGTTTTGCCGTCAGTCATTCTCGGTCGAGTTTTAGTAATTCGAGTAGATTCCATCCCACAGGGGAGACGCAGTTTTCTGTTTTGTCTATGTCTTGTCCTTCAAATTGAAGATGATGTACTGATGATCGCCGGCCGTATAGTACTCAATTACTCCCCTATTGAAAAATCTTACGTAAGATCTTACGTAAGTTCTTACGTAAGTTCTTATGCCAAAATCTGATCTGAAATTTTTTTATTTATAAAGGACTAAATACCGTGCAAAATGAGGATAAACTTGTTATTAAAGAATTTTTTTTCGATGGGACTTAAAATTTTTTCAGATGTGTAGCAAAATTTTTAAGTTCCGCATCTGAAAAAATTCTAAGTCCCATCGAAAAAAAATTCTTTAATAACAAGTTTATCCTCATTTTGCACGGTATTTAGTCCTTTATAAATAAAAAAATTTCAGATCAGATTTTGGCATAAGATCTCACGTAAGATCTTACGTAAGAACTTACGTAAGAACTTACGTAAGATCTTACGTAAGATTTTCAATAGGGTCGCTATACCTCGACTCTCGGGAATAGTCCATCCGTCGCGAATGCATGCTCCGTATATAATAAATGTCAGTGTGTTTCCATTACGTCCGTGTATTACCACAATTTATAATATTATTTTTAAAATTCTAGAATAATGTTTGAACGAGTATTTTTATCAGAGTAGACATGTGTGCATATTGAAAAATCAGAAATAACGATCTATCATTTTATAAAATTCCAAGTTCATATAACAATATCTCGATGAAAGAAACTTGAATAATGTTAAAAAATCATATTACTAAAGCTTTTATCATTGGGATATTGCTATATGACGTTAAAAATGTAGAAAATGATTTTTGATATTTTATTTGCACTCTTTCTTATAAACAAATTAATAGTATTTCGTCTGATATATAATGGCCCAAAATTTAAATTTTTAACTGATTCTCTTTAAGGGGCCCAGCCTGGTTTAAATTGACAAAAATACATTTTTCAGTATATAATAGCTATGAAGATTTTATGCATCACTTTTCCAGGATTCAAAAGTGATGCATAAAATCTTCATAGCTATTATATACTGAAAAGTGTATTTTTTTCAATTTAACCCAGGCTGGCCCCCTTAAGCGGAGTACATACCTGCCATTTTTAGTAAAATCGTTTATAAAACCAAATTTATCATTTAAAATAATTATTGTTCAATATTGCAGATAAATATATATAATTGCTTACAAAATGAGCCTACACATAAGTTTCTATACTTATTTCATGTTAGACTACGTTTATTTCTAAAAAAACATCTGCTATAATCTACAGTTACCATTAGTGCATAGATTTTCATGAGTCTGAGCTTAGATTGTTCACAATTTATATCACTGTGGTCTGACCATTTGTAGGATTTGATTATTGTTTAATTATTTGATTAAGTAGTTGAAAAAGCTTAAAAACTACTTAATTTTTTTCACTTTAGTTACTTCTTAAATTTGTTTTCAACTTTTTGAAGTGCTTTCAATAAAATAGTTTCAAATTTTACAATTTTTTAAACCAGAATTACATAAATTACCATTAATTTAAGCCCAGAGTCATGAAAATTCAATATTCAACTACATTAAGAGTAGTTGCATCTAACAATTACTTATAAGCAAATTAAAAACATTACAAAACTTCTATTACATCTTAAAATCTTGACAATCAATAATATTCTCAGTATGAGGTAAAATTCAGGCAATATAAATATGATTATTTGAAGATAAAGGCATTCGTATATTATGATTAGATGCAATAAAATGTAATAAAATATATTTAGATGAAAATTGTTAATTCTTCGGACATTTTATCTTCTACAGGGCAAATACATTTACGAGCACAGCAGTGCTAACGGCAAACGCGTGCAGTGCAACAACGGCGCGAAGAACCACTGCGTTGTCTTGCCAGATGCAAATAAAAACAAAAGTATCTCGCAAATAGTGGGCGCAGCTTTTGGTGCTGCTGGTCAGCGATGCATGGCCCTTTCAGTTGCGATTTTCGTTGGAAAGTCTCGCGAATGGATCCCCGAAATCGTTGAAGCAGCCAGCCAGTTAAAGGTAAACGCCGGCCACGTACCTGGTGCCGATCTCGGTCCCGTCATATCACCTCAGTCGAAACAACGCATCTTTGAGCTTATCGAGTCGGCTGGTAAGGAAGGTGCTAAACTACCCCTCGACGGCCGATCCATTAAGGTTCCTGGCTTTGAAAAGGGCAATTTCGTCGGGCCAACGGTCATAACCGATGTCAAGGTTCGTTTAATGCAAATATTTGCTATTATACAACTCCGTGCATAACGCAGTGCGTGAATCACTTTCACGCACGGTTGCGCATTGTTACACTTTATAAGTCAGCACTTTAAACTAGTATTAATTTTATACTGGTTTAGAATGCTAAACCAATATAGGATAGTAATAAAGGGTACCAACTAAGCATAAAGTTGATACTAAAAAAATACAGACAATATTTTAATGCAGAAATATATGTCAAAAGAGAATAGTATCGTATCGTACTAAATCTGCATAGTCTTGATACCATAACGGTATAGAACTGATATAACAACGGCCCAACGTAAACAATTAGTAGTGCGCGCGATCAAAAGAAGCGGTGCATGCACATTAGGCATGGCTTTGTTACGTTGTGCGAGTTGATGCGTGCATGAACGGGAATTTTGGATAGGAAGTACGGCAGGTTCCTAAGCACGTTGCTAAAGTAACTCTCGTTTTGACTTTAATTAGATATATTACAATTACTCATACAGGTAAAGTATATAAAGTTTGCGTAACCGCTGCAGCTGTCGCGAGAGGCAACATATGTGAGCTCGTCGGTTGCTCTTGCTGGTCTAATTGACAGCTCTCGGTCGAAACTCTTGTTTGCGTCTTCCCGCTGGTTTCGGAGCGTCCGGTAAGTGGCGCCATCTATCGTAGAAGCTCGAGGTAGGCTGCGGAGCCGCCACATCCACCCTCCCCACAGTGATTTGACGTGTGCTGGCTTCAATTGTTGTATACTCTGTCGAAGATTTGTTGCAGTATTTTGTATGGTCCTTGGTACGGTGGTTAAAGAGGTGCTTTTACGTGGTCGCTGCGAAGAAATACATGTGTACAAGATTCTAGATCTTTACGAGTTCTCGAGTGATTCGATGTAGGAACTGATGCTATTTCACGTATTCGTGTCCTGAAGTTCCTAAAGAAAGTGGTTACACCTGTGTAGAGTTGTGCCTTTTTCTGTTGGTAAGACGTGGATTCATGAGCTTGTTTTGCACATTAAAGCTGTTTTTAGACTTAAATTGTGGTCCCTGATCTGTCGCGATCATTAGAAGGGTTCCATAGTGACTTGCCCACTGGTTAAAAAGCTCTGTCGCTGTAGTTTCAGCGGTGCAATTTTTTAGTTGTACTGCTACTGGCCATCGCGAAAAGCGGTCTATTATAGTTAGGCTGTATTTAAATCCGTTTTCAGGCGGCAAGATTATTACGTTCAAATGGATGTGATTAAACCTTGCGCCCGAGACGTATATATTGATTATGAAATTTCCGCATTCCAGTTGGTGATCGAAGTATTTAATGGATGAATAAAAAGCAAGTAATTCTCTATCGTCTGTACTGTAGCATTTCTCTGTGTCAGATACTTTCCTGGAGAAAAATACTGTTGGTTTCCAGTTTCCCTTTATTAGTTGTTCTAAGGATGCACGTATTGTATAGTTGGATGCGTCTTAATGCTAATGGTACTGAAGGAGAAGGATATTCTATACGTGCGATTTCTGCGAGTGCACTTTTGCATAGCTGAAATGTATCTTTTGCAATGTGTGTCCGTTTAATATTTTTTCGATCGTTTTTATATGAGTTTTTTTAAATAGTCGCAAAGTGGAGCTTGAATGTTTGAAGTTTGAATAATGCTTTCGCGATAGTAATTAATCATACCTAGAAATCTTCTTAGGTCTTTGATAGCCTTGGGTTTTGGGAAAATCTAGGATCGCCTGTATTCGGTGCTGTGGATGATTATGTCCTTCTGCGTTGATTTCAAATCCGAGGTAAGTTACTGCTGACTGGCCGAAATAATATTTACTGAGATTTAACGTGAGGCCTAGTTGTTGCAGTCGCTCAAATATTATGCGGAGCTGCTTTTTATGTTGTTCATCATTCTCTGAAAAGATTATTATAACGTCAATATATCCAAAAACAAAATCTAAATCTCGAAAAACCAGTGATCATTGAAATGTCTGTGCTGCTCCTTTTAGACCAAATGTCATGACGATAAATTCGTACAATCTGAAAAGAGTTATTATTGCTGTTTTTATGTTCTCTTAAGCCATTAATATTTGTAATAAGCTTCGTTTAAATCAATAGTTGTAAACAATTTTTTACCGTGAAACCTGGGAAACAAGTCGCGGATGAATGGCGGAGGATACATATTCCTTATAGTTTTAGCGTTGAGTCTGCGGAAGTCTCCACAAGGTCGCCATTCTCCGTTTTTTACGCTGCATGTGGAGTGGGTTAATCCATTGACTGGTCAGTGGATGAATTATTCCCTTTTTCAGCAGCATGTTGATTTGTTGTCTGGCAGCTTTTAGCTTGGGTCCTACGAGTTTGCGTCGTCTTTTCACTACCGGTGGTCCCTCAGTGACGATGTGATGTGCGATTATGATTACATCCGGGAATCTTTTTAACAACTCTGCGTACTCCGGCTGCATCGTTGTCTCGTGGTTTAGTGTTGAGATTGTGTGCTGTGACACCCCTATGACCTTTCCAGGTGAGTGTAGCCTCGCACATGGATCAATGATGCGTTGATGCGTTCTTGACTGTAAGTGCTTATTTTCGTACCGTTAGCTGCGTACAGGATTTTCTTTCTTTTCTATATGGAAACAATATTCTTTTTGTATTATCAGTGTTGCTAGTTTTCCTCCAAAAGTAATGCGCTGGCTTTCGCGCACGGTGGTTTGAATCTACGCGCTGCGTTGCTGAATTCTCGGTAATAATAACAAAGATCGGACAAGTTGTTGTTATTATTTCGCTCTTTCGATTTACTTGCCGAGCAAGAATTTTGACGCGAGCGGTTATTTTGGAGCTTATTTACGCTGCTTATAAGCGATGATATTTCCTTGGCGATATGTTCAAGGGTGTTTTTGAGGTCGGCTATCTCGCGGCTTTTCGAAATATAGTTTGTAACACCTACCTCCAAAATTGACGGTTGGGTAATTTCGTCGATGTTTTTCACTTACATAGCCCGCTCCGAGATGTTCGTAACTGTACTCACAACTACTATTGTTGCACAAATAAACTTATTTGTTGAGTGCAACGCCGCAGCCGCTCTAGTGAGCAGAGATTACAGAAATTTTTCTGATAAACATATGAAAAAAAACATATGGGTTCTTATGTGACCGTGTAGATTTTAAATGTGAAAACTGAAAATTTCTAACAATAGCTGTGCAAATGGATTTAATTATGGAATTCCAAAACGTTTGAAGAAGGGTCAAACTAGTAAAACTTTGATTCCTTACGTAGTTGATTCGCTTTTGAGGTTCGCACAGATCGACTGATTGAAAAAAAATCATTTTGAGAAAAAAGCGAATGAAATTCAATAATATCAAGTTCTTACCGACTAATCAGCTATTACTGATCCATACAATAACTCCTCTTCTTTATAAGCTTTATTTTGAGCTTGTAGGGCAGCTTTTCGAGCTACCCAAGCTTCTTTGCTTTCGAAGGAGCTACGTCGATTTTGTCGTTTAATACGTAGTTCATTCATTTCTTGGGCATAATAGTAACTGCCAACTATTATTTTGCCTCGTTCATTACCATCAGGAGGGTTGAATTACCCTCATTGAAGAGACCTGTTGCTAGATAGGAGGCCACTTCAATTACTTTTCGACCGCAATGTAGATGTTTTGGCGCCAATCTCCAAATGGTTGAGTTGAAACTCTCGTTTGCATTTTGTGTATGCCCACGAAGGCTGTTCTTTTTTGCCACTCGCACCAACTTTCTTCTCCCTCTGGGCAATACTTATGACGAAGATTTTCATGTTTCGAAATCATGTTATACTACGTAGCCGTTATTCCCTTTTTCATGTTCTCGACACTATCTAAGTTCCTCCGAAATTGCTAATCCCTAGTATGTGCAGTGCTTTTTCACCAGAGAGAAAAGTAAAAAATCCAGTGATCCGATAAAAATGTAAAGGATGTAAAGAACAATCAGAATTAATTATTTTCAATTTTATTTTTCTATTATTTATTTACAAAGTTAACTACTATATTAAAAATTACATTATTTAAAATACTAATTTTGTAAATTATTTAAAAAACTAATTTTTCGTTTCAGATTTTTCATGTTACTAGGATATTTTATCTAATGTTTTATCAATGTTTATTTATCACCTGTATATTGTTAACCCTTTCGTGCATATAAGGAACTGACAATCATAACGTTTCTGAAACTAGAAAATTTCAATGTCCGGCATCGAGCTAAATCCAAATCTGGAGTCAGATTTTCGAAATTATAAGAATTGGGCCCAATACCAAGGAGGCCCACTCTCAAAATGCAAAGTTTTGAAAAATAAAAAATATCATAGTATTCTACACAAAATTTTAAGAAGAAATTATTCCTGCCGTTTTTTTGATAAGACACACCAATATCGAGTAAAAAATTATTGAATTTCTAGGATATCGGACCCCTGAGTAAAATCCCGTGCATACAAGAGACTCAAACATCAAACCAAGCGAAATAAAGTTTTTCTATAGAGTTTTGGGGTAGCTGATAATGAATCTGTGGTCATATTACCGAAATTACAATAATTGGGCCCAATACCGAGGAGGCCCAATCTTAAAATTGAAAATTTCGAAAAACAAAAAATACCAACGTATTTTGCGTAGAATTTTAAGACGAAATTGTTTTTATCATTTTTCTGATTAGACACACCAATTTCGAGTAAAAAATTATTGAACGTGTAGGATATTGGGACCCAGAACAACTCAGGGGTCCGATATCCTAGAAATTCAATAATTTTTTACTCGAAATAGGTGTGTCTTATCAAAAAAATGACAAGAATAATATCTTCTTAAAATTTTGTGTAGAATACAATGGTATTTTTTATTTTTCAAAACTTTGTATTTTGAGAGTGGGCCCCCGCGGTATTGGGTCCAATTCTTATAATTTCGAAAATCTGACTCCAGATTTGGAATCAGCTCTATGCCGGACATCGAAATTTTCTAGTTTCAGAATCGTTATGTCTGTCAGAGGTGAAGAGTACACAAATAGCGTCACTGTTCAATTGCAACGAGTAGAAAAAATTCTTTTTTTACACACGGCGCGCAAAGTGCATACTATATGCCCTGTGGGTGAAAAACAGAGCGCACAATTTACGCTCTGCGTGTAAAAAATAGTATATGCACCATAGGAGTAAGTAAAAAATCCCTCAAATCGCATATTTTTCAATTACATGATAATTTACATGCGATTTGGGACATTCCTTACTTTTTCTCCCTAGGTGCATAATCTACTATTATTAAAGTCGGTAACCAAAAGTATAAATAAAGAGAAAAAAATCACAAGAACAGTACGATTATGGCGAGCCAAAACCTCGCAAATTAAATTGAACGCACGGGCTCGAATCACAATGGCCTCGCGGAAGCGCTTAATTTGCGCCGGCCAGTTGGCTCGATTCTGCTGGCAATCTCCGGAGGTCGCGCGTCGAAGAAGCCGTCGCTCGGCAAGTTGTTAGCCGGCTTTTCTGAAGTTGACCTGCTCGTAGGTCCTCTGATCGGTGACCGACTTGAAAACATCGTCGCCGCATCAAGGAGAAAAAGCAACGGTCTGATCAGCGTTATTTTGACCAATCGCGTTACCTCCCTCTCTCATGGTGTGGATCCAGTGCCGGCCAATGCTGAATTAGCGTCGGTCGCTTACGCCGGATGTATTTTATCGCATACATTTCAAAAGGAACGAAGTCGAGTCGCTCTCGAATTGCGCATCGCTCGCGTTATTTCTGCACTCTCCCGGGATACTCGAAACTACAGCACAGTCGGTTTGGCCTGAGAAGGCGCTGGGAAATGACGAAAGTCGACTCTAGCGCATCTTCGGCATGCGCAATGTATTCTAATATCCCCGCTTTTACGTGAAGGTTTTATCGCAATCGTCGCGCTGATAATGCGGGGCACGGCGTTGGCCTAGTCGTTTCGCCACTGTGAGCTCTCGGTCCAAACAGAAAAAGAAACAGTCTTTCAAAAAAAAGAAAATATAATTTTATAATTTTTTTAACAAAAAATATATTTCACAAAGAATTTATAAAACTTTATGTGTCCATTGTATATAAAATAAGTTTTATAAAATCCTTAGAAAAAATTTACATTTTTTTCACGTATGTCTATAAAGATTTTTGGATAAATATAGACTTTGACGCTGATATACATTTTTTAGCCTCACATGAGGTGCTACAAGGAGGAAATATTTGGACCGGTTCTCTCCTGCCTGGAGGCCGCTTCGCTCGATGATGCTATTGAATTAATCAACAGCAACCCTTACGGTAATGGAACGGCCATTTTTACAACAAACGGGGCAAGCGCCAGAGCCTTTACTAACCGTGTTGAAGCAGGCCAAATAGGAGTCAACGTGCCCATCCCAGTCCCACTTCCGATGTTCAGCTTTACTGGCAATAAAAAATCATTTTTCGGCGACAATCACTTTTACGGGAAATACGTAAGAGTCCTGAGTTTTTTTAAAACAATTACATTCTCTTTTCTCTATACTAATTAAAATATTATGTGAGATTAGGGTATCAATTTCCATACGCAAACCAAAACTATAACGCAGCTGTGGCGGGCAGGAGATGCTACCGATATTTCCAGTGCTACAATTATGCCAACAATGCAATAAAATTTGAGTATCGCCTTATTTACGAAGAATGTAAGCGAAAAAACAATTGAGTTTACTACCTCAGCTGAAAGTAATTATTTTGCCTAGCGGTCCGAAAGTTCGACTTTGGCTTGGACGTCTGATTGAAAGGGACTTTGGTGATGTATCACTAGATAAAAGAAAATAGTATACACGCCGCGGGAATAAATACAGAATCTATCAAACTGTATCTTTCTCGGCCGAGCCGAAAGCTAAGCACAGTTAGATGCATTCTTTACTTTTCTCTTTTAGGAGCCGAATATACTACTAGCTATGGAAAAGTTACTACTTTTATTTCTCTTTGTATAGGCTTTATTTTATCACTTTTATATAAATGTTCTTAATAGAAATAAAAATTAATTAATTTATGTGTTATTTCAGATCATTTTAAGTTTCAAACGTAACATTGCTATTTTTATGCAACTACGGTCCTTTTTTCAGTATTCCAATTTGGGTGCTAATGTGGTAAATGTGTGCAGTGTAACATTTAAAAAAAAAAACTTGACGGTACAACGTGCAAAACTTATACATATAAATAGATCAAAACCTCTCAAAAATTTTACACCAACACTGTATACTTATTTGCCACTATTTTTTGCAGCCGCGCACAATTCTGCGAATGAGGTCGGTAATTTTTACTATCTTATATCTTATACACGGTATCGTATTAATGTATGGAATGCCATATAATTTTTGCACGGGTTTTTCGTAAATTTTATTGAGATAGTCCGTTCGATATGAAACTTATGAGACGATTTTTCGACCAGTGAAAGCTGACGGAAAACTAAGGAACCTTCAGGCAGAATATATTAAATTTTCTGTTCAGTGGGCTGATTTTTTCCATATTTTGTGGCTTTGACGTCGCGGTTGTAATGTTCAGCTGGGAATCAGGGTTGAAGTACTAAATAATACACGGATTGTGAAATAAGCACTAAATTACAAAGTTTATTTGCTATATTGCCGATACACTGAAATTGCCCGTAGCCGATACGGGACTTGAAGGGCGCCAGTCGCGACACTCCACACTACTGCCATGAGCACACATCGGGATCGACGCCGATAGGAAAAGTAGAAAACAGGAGTTGAAGAGCCTACTTCGCCCAGTGCGGTTGCACTCTCACTCATTCCGTTAACAGCAGTCTCTCTCTCGCTCCAGAATCGACCTCGGGTTCCTCGATATGCACGCCTCGAGCCTCACCCAGACATCTCGGTGGCTCTCCGGCCGGCGGGCCGCTCACCTTGTCGGTTCTTAGTCACGAGCGATGGGGGCAGACATCCTCACAGGACGGCCGCCGGGACCGGAGAGAGCGAACGTCGACGCTTATCGTCGCGCGACGCTAGCGGTTGATCAAGTGATCAATATCCAGCGCCGTACTTTGTGTACTTTTAGGATTTTCTATCCGGCGGAGGGCTATTGAGTTTCTGGGAGGGTAAGTCCTTACAGGGATAACGGAACTACGGGAAGGGATGTGTTAGAGCCATTAGAGTAGGGAACGTGTGCATCCTGACTGCAGCCTGTATCCTGATTTTCCTAGGTCTTATCTGGTTTCCGCGTGAGGCTCTTCGCAATTGTATAGATTTTCAGGGTTTCATGACTGGCAGTGGAACTGCCACGTCACACAGTAAGAAAGAAGCGGAAAATTTTACGGGTGGGAACAATTTAAGTCCGGAGATTCTGTGATCCCTAATCCTCCTTGAAACCATGTATTTTCAAAATCTCTTAAGGGGGCCAGCCTGGGTTAACTTGAAAAAAAAAATACACATTTCAGTATAATAGCTATAAAAGTTGTATCACCAAATTTGATTACTAGAACTTTTTACACTTTGTGTACTTACATAATTTAAGTTATTTATACACTGTTAGGATCCATATAGTGCTTTTTATCTTTACTATTGTTCCATAATAAATTTCTTAAATGTTTATTTATTTGTCCACTTGCCGAAGCTTTTTTCCAAGCACGATGGCTAATAATTTACCATTCCATGCTTAAATCACTTCTTATAACTTACATCTCAGAAGTAACGGATCACTTTTCTCAAAGAAATAAGAAAAAAATTATTAGAGACACTTATGTGGAAAATATAAATGATCATATTAATAAAAGTGAATGATACGTACACAGCATTCACTTAAACTTATCTTTTTAAAATTCTAATCCGATAGATTTGTGGTGAAACACATACACTAAGATTTTCTAGGACATAGAAGAGGTTTGACGGTTGGATCTAAAAAAATCCTACGGTAACTGACCTAAAATCATAAAAATACAATATCTGAGAAAAAAGCATTTAAAGTTTTGGATTTGAAATTATATAAAAAACTATACTTACCATTTTCTATGGAACTTGTTTAAATAGATCTGAGTAGATGGCATTCTCCCAGAGATTTCCTGAAGCTTTCCTATTCAGATTTGGAGTCAGGAACGCCCAAGCAATACCTGATTCTGTTAATTGATTTCACTTAATTTTCATGAACTGATGTACTAGCAGACCAGTTCAGCGGCTTTAAGAGAAAGAGATAGAGAGAGAGAGAGTACTACACTATATTTGTTAGTCGCAGCTGTGGATTTGAGAGATCAGGAGAGAGAGAAAGAGAGAAAGAAATAAAACGGCGACGGCTGCAGGAGACGACGACCTCCGGGGAACGTTGATGAGCAGAAAGTCGCCCCAACCTCGTGGCCGAACACGATGCAGCTGCTCAGCTGAGCACGCGACCGCTATCGTGTACAGCCCCGCGACAGAGGACTCTAATAACACTGATGTACACTATACTATACACGCACAACACTATACATACACACACACTAACTACACGGATACACGCGGGCGGATCGCAAAGACGCGGGGACGCGGGAGGTAAAAGCGACGGCGGAGATGCGCGAGCTAGCGAGCACGTGTTGCTCGGCTGGCAGACTCTGAGCGCGGCGAAAGATAACGCGCGGGCAAGAGAGATAGATTGACTATCTACCAGACGTAAAGTTGTCTGCTTCAGAGACGTCATATGTCAAGACGCATATCTCAAGACGCAAAAAATTGACCTATTATTGTATCGTCTACCATGTATGTCCACACGTAATTTTTGAGGATATTTAGTCTGACTTTCTTTCATCTAATGAGGATTTGTATTAGACCAGTATCTAATGTTATGACGATTGACTTCGCCACTTAATTGAGATGTCTCTTCGTCTAAAAAAAAAACAATATTTTTTCAAAAATACTAAAACAGGGTTAATTTTGGCTAGAAAACGAATAAAAAGCAATTTGAAAATCTGCCTCTCACTTTTTTTTTTAAATTTTTCAAACAGAGTCAACCCTTTTATTCACACGAGACAGTTCATCTGGGTCTCAAATTCTCAAATCGCTTCTTAATCTAGATAATGATCAGCATTCTCTTTCTGCAATAAATCGTTAGCTATCACACGTCATGAGAAACGTGTGTGTATAATTGCTAGTAAGAATATTACGATTAATAGATGAAAACTACTTTTCCCGACTCACATACGTCATGACAAACGCATGATTATTGCCAAGGAAAACAGCTGCTTTTTAATTTTCTTTATTTAATTTATCTGTTAGCTCACATACGTCATGACAAACGTACCAGTGTTGCTAAATGATACTTGTAACTGAAATAATTTTATACTAGGATTTAAATTTTTTATTGATTTTATTTTATTTCATCATTAATATTTTTGACAAAATTAAATTTTTTTTTGTGATCAAGAGAGGGATAGCAAATTTTAATTTAATTTCTCTTATCTTTAGCTTGCATACGTCATGACAAACGTATGCTTATCGTTATTTAGCTCCAAGCGCTTGTTAGAGAATGCTTGTCAAGTGTCTGGAACTCGGTAAACCTCCGCTTTTTATATTAAAAACCGGGCTTCTCCCTTTCTCGATCTTTACAATTTTCGGCGGTGCATGGCGTGACGTCACATGCCTAGAGTGGGTACATGTTTTTTTAAATGTAATTTAGGAAAGGGGAGATAAGCGTTACGGTGGACTCGTCAAATCAGGAGAGCGCTTGTCAGAGAGAGGGTAATGGGCGCCGAGCGACGTGAAGGCGATTACTGCATCGCATCGCGTTTCACCGCGGGCAGAGGAGAGAACAGCAACAAAAGGAATTTTGAAGGAATGTCGCGGCCTTATGTACAAAGGTGCTGATGTGCCTTTGTATATTAAAAGGAACGTTTATTTTTTTATGAGGCGTTACAATGCATTTGGGAAAAAATATTTATATTTGATCAACATCTAGAAATCTGATGTCTAGTAAAGCATCCGTGGTATCACATTCTAAAACCATTGTAAAATATATTAACTAAAGTCTTTGTTTACAAGAAGCATGGATTGTAAAAAACAAAAAATTGCATTAGTAACCTACCTACATAATAATATTAGTACAGCCACTGAGTGCTTACACCTCCCTAATACACCCGCTATACAAGAGCAAATACAATTAATTAAAGTTTAATCTCTTTCTTTTTTTAAAAATACTTTAATTTCATGCGTAGCCTCAGTTAAATCAGACGACTTCAGACGCAAACAGAGAAAATTTGTCTCTTTAGTACTTTTCTGTATGGTCCTACAAAAAAGAATGTGATTTGCTTTGTAAATATGTTCTCCTTCTTCATATGGTCGTACACCTGCACCCACGTATTTAACTACATCGTTAAAATAAATAAAATTATCTTTCAAGTTCATGTTTTTGACAGGCTTTTTCGCGCGATCACCCTAATAATTTACATTTCATAGATGGCCACAGGAGGGCGCGACCGAGGTCTCGACAAGGCGAATAAAGAGCCACCTGCATAGGCGCATACTCTAAGCAAAAATTCGAAAACCTACGCGACAGCGAAACGAGTGGCCCACGTGGTTATGGTTCGTTAGCGACAGAGCAATAACGATCGTAGATGAGTTCATCTCTCTCACTAAGAAATTATGTTAATTTAAAAGTTATTTTCTGCAATTTGATGTATTAAAGAGTTCATTCAACAATAAAATAACTTTCAAATTAAGTTGTGTTTCATTAGAATGTATGTTAAATTGACAGGCGCGCTTTCAAAGCAACGGTCGCACCTTTAAAACAACAGTATATGCTACAGTTTACCGTTCATGGCGCTGAGTCTGTTGAATCAACAGAATTTCTTCTGTTCCAACTAGATTTTTTCTTAGTGCACCATCAGCGAGTAAATTTCATTGGAATACGTCGGACCTCTCCTATATTCTACACACAAACTTCCAATTTGGTGACCCTGATGTGAACCAGGGCGCAACAGAATACATATCGAGGTTGCAACAAGGTGCACAGTGCAGAACAACTGGTGGAGAAAGCTGTTGTCTCCAAGAGGCAAGATGCGTTATAACGGCCAACCATCCAATTGCCGAAATTCTACAACATTCGCAACCGCTGAGCTTGCGCATAGGGGATGAGCGGCAACCGCCAAAGCAGACGACTTCAGACGAGATGACGCTTATCGATCGAGCGTTGACGACTGGCAGCCAGCAATCTAATCTGCAGGATACGCTACAACAGGAGTTATGAAGTCACAACTCCGGCATCCACTCGCAGCAAGCAGATACGGCTTATATCCCAGCTGTCAATACTGCAGCAGCTTGCCCTCTCCCGAAATTTTGGAGACGAATGCCAAAAGTCTGGTTTCACCAAACAGAGTCGACCTTCGCTGTCAATAGTTTGACTGTCAACATTGACTAAAGAATCTATTATGGACGTGATAAGAATTCCACCCAACACCGATAATTATGATTTTCTTAAATCACAAATGCAGTCGCGTCTGGCAGACTCAATGGACCAGTGCTTGCACACGATGCTCACGAGCTTGGAGCTTGGTGACAAAAAGCCGACGCAGCTGCTCCGGCACATGCAAATACTAGCCGGAGACCGCATAGCCGACGAGGTGCTGTGTGTTAAGTCGCTTGTCCTCCTGCCTATCGGCGGGCAGAGGCTGCTCCTGATCCTAACACGCTTGACACCTATTTGCCCCACAGGACCACCTGCGCGAACCCGCACACCCTCACCTGCCAACCTGTGCATGACGTCATCTACATCGCTACAGAGTTTGCGTCGCTACGCGCCAGCATCACACAATTAACAAACGTCAATAATAAAATCTTAGATTTTATTGTAGACACAACAGCGGACACTCGACAGTAGCAGCAACGGCGGAACCGCAGCCGTTTAGCGTCGCAAGGAACAACCGCAGAAGAGAGGAGCTGGCGCTATTACTACCGTAAATTCGGTGAGTGCGCGCAATAGTGCGAGCAGCCGTGTATTTACCCGACGCCTTCACAAGCGGAAAAAAAGCAGAAAAATGATTGGTAAAAGCAATGACTGATGGCAGTAACATTAGAGAATTGCCTGCATGTGCGAGACCCCACAACCATCTTACGCTTTCTGAACGACTCGAGCTCTGTTGTTTCATTTCTGCCGAGGTCATCAGTTAAGGACCAACTAACGCGCAGTGACCTGTGCCGAATAGCAGCCGCGACTTGCGCGAAGCGCGACTTTGTATGGCCCTTCATCGTCGCTGATGTCGTGACGGCCATACTGGGAGCCGATTTTTTGGGCCACACCGGCCCACTCATCGATATGCAGCAGCGACATCTCAGAGATCCCGACACTAGCATCTCCGTCAAAGTTAAGGGGGTATCCCTATATAAATGGGCAAAAATGAACTGAAAATTTTTGAAAATTTTTTGAGAAAACTATACAAGATTTTTATCTGAAAATTTTTTTGTTTATTGTTCTAACATTATACATACATTTCTTTTTTTTTTGAACATTAATTTATTTATGCGACTTGTAAAAAATGTAGAACAAAGCATCTTCTTTTTTTTCGTGCAATTTTATGACGTGGATTGTCGTCGTTGTATCTCTTTGAAACATAAAAAAAAGTTTTTTGTTATTATACGGTCTAAATTTCGTCCACTAACCTAAATTTAAAGTATAAAAAAATTCCGTAGCAAAATGGTGGACTTTAAAAAAAAAAAAAAAACTGAAATTTTTTTTTATTGTTATTGCAAAATAGTGGTTAAATAAATGTTTACTTCCAAAACAAATAGGTTCATGGACTAGATAGTAAAATTACCATAGAAATGATTTTTTTTTTTGATAAGTTGAAAACTCGCCGAGAAACAGATGTCATAAATAGGGAGAATGAAGAAATTTTCTTTTCCAGAAAAACGCGTTTAAAGTTTGCGGTTATCGAACATTGCATTTTGATAGACTCACCATTATTTTTTCATTTACTCCTTACTCAGCAATTCTAGGACCATAAAGGAGATCGTTTTCTGCCTCTTGATGTTTGGCTTTTTTAGCCAATCTGCCTTCTTTAGAAGCACTGGAACTCTACAGCTCTTGACGCTTGATTCAATTATCATCCATTTTCTCACCATACCCTATTGAAATATCTTACGTAAAATCTTACGTAAGATTTTTCAATAGAATCCAATATACTGTCATATGCTGTATTACTAATTCCTTCACCGCAATCCATCAAATTAATTCCCTACAAACCAATGTCTAAAAGTCTGATCACAAACACCATACAACGATTGTAGCCATGTGAGGGCCAGAAGGTATAGTAATCATACCACATTTACATGAAACAGCAAGTTCCCAACTAAAACCACAGAAGCCAGCTTCTTCAAACTTCACAGCTCCTTTGCAAGTTTTGCAGCACAGCATCTCGGAAAGCGCCGAGAAAATGGTCACGAATTCGATGATCCGATATCGGTGAGATTGATTGACCGGAATATCCTCTGAAGTAGCTGCTGTTAGTTTTCGCGCACTGGCACTGACACCTTTTATTTCGCCTTCTTCAGTCGTATGCTGATTACCGTGAAATGATCTTTTTCTACCACTTGCACGATACCTCTCATTTTGCTGACCTTTTGGGTAAGACGACCTGCTACAGTTTGCGAGAACGATGTCAACTGTTCAACGGTCACAGTAAAACTGAGTCGACTGTTACAGTACAACTGTACCGAAGCAACGCTCCAAAACAATTTTATACCTGTGCTGTACAGTGCCCGTCCTACTATATTGTAAACTTTGAATCTCTTGCTGGGCGCACACAAACACACAAATAAATCAGAGAACATCTGCTCTTTTCATTGTATAAGCATCCCTGCACAGCGGGGAGTCATTCCATCCTAACCCACACCTGCCTACCTGCGCCAGGAGCGCCGGGCGCACCGCGCGCTGAAGGACGTTAGCAAATATACGTACAGCGCCTAAACGGATTCAAATTTTGCTCTGAAATTTTGAGAGCATACTTTTGAAATGTTGTACTTTTGATTCACGTAATAAAAAAAATCGATTTTTTGGTCGATCTATATAGGGATACCCCCTTAAGGCAGTAATTGCAGCAATTCATACCGTTTCGCATGCAGACCCTCTAGTGGATCTCACAACCAGGCGGTTCTACGACGTGCTCTTGCTGGAGTTCGCTGACCTAACGCTGACTAATGTGTGTCACCCAGCCTCGGGCAATACGTCTATTGCCTACCACATTCGGACGCACGGAGCACTAATATCTGAGCGACCCAGACGGCACTTTGGGGACAAGCTCGCAGCTGCCAAGGAGGCCATTCAGCGTTTGAGGGAGTAGAGCTTAGTACGTCCTTCATTTTGTCAGTGGTCCAGACCGCTATACATGGCTTCCCGCTCTAAAGGAGGCTACAGAGTCACTGGTGACTATAGACGACTCAAAGGTGTCACGGAGTCGGAACGCTAACATCCACCACTTATCAAGGACCTCCTGCAAGACTGTGCGGAGGCTAAGATCTTCTCTACTATTGACCTGGACAGCCCTCACCACTACTTTTGAGCTCTACAAGTTCTTGGGGATGCCTCCTGGCTTACGAAATGTAACTCCATTTTTTCAGCAATATATGATTGCACTCTTTGGGAACCTGCCCTTCGTCAAGTGCTATAGCGACGATCTGATTTTCCTATCCTGCAACTGTGAAGAGCACGTACGCCACTTGCTCATCGTTTTTAAGCGTCAAAGACAAGCAGCTCTCACCATCAACCTAAAAATTGGCGAAGTGCCACTTTGGAAAGGATAGAGTCACCTCCCTACAAGCCACCTGCACCGAACGTCAATACAATAAAAGAATTTTCGAAACCAAAGACTCATAAAGACTTGTGCAGATTCTTAGGAATGCCCTATTGAATAATCTTACGTAAGTTCTTACGTGAGATCTTATGCCAAAATCTGATCTGAAATTTTTTTATTTACAAAGGATTAAACACCGTGCAAAATGTGGATAAACATGTTATTAAAGAATTTTTTTTTGATGGGATGGAATTTTTTCAAATGTGTAACACAATTTTTTTAAGTTCCGCATCCGAAAAAATTCTTTAATAACAAGTTTATCCACATTTTGCACGGTGTTTAATCCTTTGTAAATAAAAAAATTTCAGATCAGATTTTGGCATAAGATCTTACGTAAGATTTTTCAATAGGGATGGTCAATTCTTACAAACGCTGTATTCCTGGCGCAGCAATGATTCAGGCGCCGCTCAACCAAATGCTGGAAGCGGTACTCAGGGCAACCGCTTCAAGCTAACTTAGTTGGAAGAAGCATCTGCAGCATTTGCGGCCTGTAAAGAAAGCCTAGAAAACGCAGCGTATCCAGACTTTCCATCACCGACGGTCCCGCTAGCGCTCTCTACGGATGCCTTTGGCTGCGCAATTGGAGCCGTGCTAGAGCAGAGTTTTGAAGAAGGTTGGAAGCCCATAGGGTTCTTCCCGAGAAAACTCTCGGTCAAAGAAGGCCGGTATAACACCACCTCGTCTACATCCTGCGACACAACTTGCATTTTCAGCACATACCTGGGGAAAGCAATGTGGTCGCAGGCAACAACGATTAGCAATGCACAAAATGACGACAGACAGTTAACGCGCTTGATCGAGGGTGACATGCTCGACCTACAGATCTTCTTCATTAACGGAGTCTCGATTACTTGCAACATACAGAAAAACAAAGTAAGACCCTAACTTCCCACTGCACTGCGTCGATTAGCTTTCAACGTAATGCACTCGCCAGCTGATCCCAGTGTTTGTGCCACGGTGCAAGTACTCGTGCAAAAATGCATATAGCCTGGTCTCAAAAAGGACGTCAGTCGCTAGGTAAGCACCTGCAAAGCATGCCAGCGAGCGAAAGTCAGTCGACACAACAATGCAGCCCTCGCTTTTTCCACTGTCCCATACTGGATAGCGTGGTTTGGTTCACCGCTCACGATTACTACGGACCAGGGCACTTAGTTTAAGTCTGCGCTCTTCAAAGCTCTGGCTTGGTTTGTTGGCACGCAACGTACTCACACCACCCCATACCATCCACAAGCAAACGGACTAATAGAGAGATTTCACAGGCCATTGAAGGCAGCACTGATGTGCGTCCTGAGCACATCTTGGCCTGAACGTCTACCACTGGTCATGCTCGGGCTTCGCGCCTCTTTTAAAGAAGACCTGCAGGCCTCGCCTGCAGAGATGTTATTTGCAACCACCTTACGTTTACTAGGTGACTTTTTTTTATCAGTCCAGCAGCCTAGCACAGCAGCACGGCTTTGCGCGTCGACTCCAAGCCCTGTTGAAAATATCCAGCTGGATTTCTGGGGAACCTTGGTTGAATTTATGCAGTTCGATTTCTGGGGAATGCAGGTGCAATTTATATCTTGATTTAGAATCAATCTAGGTGGATTTATTGGATATCCAGATGGATTTATTGGATATCCAGATGGCTTTTCCAGATGGAAATTCCATCTGGATATCCATTAAATCCACCTAGATTGATTCGAACTCAAGGTATAAATTGCACCTGCATTCCCCAGAAATCCAACTGGATAAATTCAACCAAGGTTTCCCAGAAATCCAGCTATAAATTCAACCAAGGTTCCCAGAAATCCAGCTGGAATTTTCACCTGGATTTTCAGTTATATATTTTTAACAGGGAGGCTTTATACAAGATTTGAGGTCGGTCCCATTTCATTTCAAACACCTCAGCACCTGCACTCATGTTTTCAAGCGAGTGGACTCAAGTATAAATCCGCTCGAGCCGCCCTATGCAGAACCATATGAGGCAGTGAAACGTCTCAACGTAAAAGTTTATGTTATAAAGATCAACGGCGAGGAGGAAGCTGTCATCACAAACGGGTTCAAACAAGCCTACCTGGACACATCTAATGAGCGGTCACAAAAAACAACGTCGATACGTGACACACCCTCAACTTCGCAGCAAGCAGACAGGCGAACCAAGACTGCACCGCTGTAAGTAAGTTAAGAGAAATGTCTGGAGAAAAGATAGTCAATAGACTAGTAATATAAGTGAATTTAAGACTAAGAGAAAATGTAATCTTCTTTGACTCAAAATTTTACTTTGCTTACAATTATTTGTCTTGACCAGACAATATTTTCCCTTCGAGTCTTGTATTCCTTTTTATAACTTGTCAAGTGACTTTCTTTATTCTAGATACTTATATGTTCAAAATTGTTTGCCTATGGACCTTTCGTATAAAAAAATGAACAAGGAAAGTATTTAGTTGGTATTTTGTACAAAAAATCACTTGTTAAGAATAAATATCTCCCTATATTATATAGTTATAAGGTCAAAACCTAAGATTATCCCCATCCTCCCCCCTCCTCCCCGCTCCTCCCCGCTCCTCCCCCCTCCTCTTTCTTCTTTTCCTCTCCTCATTTTTTTCATTAATTTATGTTATATTTATCATTTTAATGATGTCTTTTCATATATTTAAAAAATATTTTTGCTCCTCTTCAACTATCCTCCCCCCTCCTCCCCCCTCCACCCGCTCCCCCCCTCCTTCCCCCTCCTCAGTGATATTCCTCAACCCCTCCTCAGTAACATCCTCATTATTGAACCCCTCCTCAGCCCCTCCTCAATTTGTATGAAATTATAATTTTAGCTCCAAAAAATGTGGATAAACAATTTACAGTAAATTTCTTAATCGCATAGCGATACAGTCTACGATATATTGAATCATTGACATAGCAAAAAAAGATAATGAAAATAAAATCAATTATATCGCTAAAGCAAATGGGTAAATGAAGTTTTGTATCGTATATACAGGTATAGAAATGATGAAAAATTATTTTATAGAAATCGACTCAGAAATAAATAAATTCAATGATATCGGTAAAGTAATAGAGTAGATTAGTGGGAAAAAGTGAAAATTGAAAAATGACTCAAAAAGTAAACAGATTCAATTGTATCGCTAAAGCAAAGGTGTATGAACAAAGAGGGAAAAAAAAATAAAAAAATAGGAGGTTTGAATAACATAATAATAAAAATTATAAAGACATTTTAAATGTTGTAGAAAAATGTTTAATTGATTTATCTGATTCCGTCTGGGAATCGAATTACTGAGAGTTATTGGGAATTATAAAAAATAGGTATAATGCGAAAAAATTTTAAATGTATGTTATTAAAGCAAAATACAAAAATTTCGGAAAATGATATCGAATTTAAATTTTTGCTTTTAAATGTAGCCAATGACAATTTTTTATCAAACTATGATCGATAAAGTAAAGTAACCAAAATCCCAAAAACAATTATACAAACGAAAATATTATAGATGAAATTTTTGGATACTTAAAGATATGAAAAATCGACATTTTTATGAAAGTGTAATTTTAACTTCAAAATCGTATAACGATACAATCGTATACCGATACAGTTTATGAAATATTTAATCATTAACATAGCGGAAAACGATAATAATGAGCATTTAGTAAATAAAATTAAAAATGACGCAATTATCGTGTTGCTGAAAATTTTAAATTGAAATAATAGTTTTAAAATACAATAATGGTTATAAAAAATTATTTTCTGGAATTTGACTGAAAAAATAAATCTATTCAATTATATCGCTAAATTAATTGGGTAAATGAAGTTTTATATCGTATACAGGCAAAAAAAATGAGAAAAATGCAACAATTATTTTCTAGAATTCGTCTGTATCGCAAAATGGGGGGTGGACGATCGGAGCGACTAGCGGGGAACCCCCCCCCCCCCCTATTATATATATATACATATATATACATGTGTACACATCCACAGTGTATTACTTAACACCTACAGCTATCATTTTAGCTGGATGCTCAGATCAAATTTTGCATTTTATAATTTTATTTTCATTTTGGTAGCTGTACTAAAGTCGCAGTTGAATGGCCAATTCAATTGACGATTTTCTCTTCTTCTACGACTGATGAAATATTCAAATATTTTCCTTTTACTAGCCAGTTCAAATATTCAGTGTTGTTCAAAGGATTGTTATCAGATGGCTCGATTTCATTTACGAATTCCACTAAAATGCATAAATCGTTGATCACCGAGCATAATTTAGCTTCTTTTTTTTATTTTTGCCATTGCTGACCAAAAAGGGCAAAATACGTGGGCATTGATGTAGTTTATGTAAGTTTATGTGGTACCTCACAAAACACTTGCGAAATGTTTTTTTCAAGGACTTAAAAAATTTTCAGGTGATTGACTTAGCCGATTTTTAGAAATTCAGACTTATCACTTGACTTATCACGTGATTTTTTGCAGTAGTGCACCCACCCTGTAGCCCAGGGAGTCTCTAAACTCTCCTTCGGCAGATCTCTCTTTCCGCCCTACGTCCCTAAGTCCCACTCCGCATTCGCCCAGGGGTATGCCTGTGGAACGGGGAAAACCTGTGGCCAAACCTATACCAGGGTAAATGCCAATTGGGAAAATCCGTTCCGGAGTGGGTCGGTATATTGAGAATGCTCAAATTAGATGCCCAAGTCACATTTCGGAGGCTTGAGCACCGAATTTGTCATTCTCATACCTCCCGCTCACTTTGTTGAGTGTGGAAAAACACCTAAGAGATCGGGGAGCGCGTTACAACTTTCGGCGGTCACCCATCTAAGTAGTGTCCGCGCCGAAAGTTGCTTAACTCTCCCGACCGCCCGAGGTGCATCTCCACCACTCAGCCAAAGCGTCGGTGATTTGTGATATAAAAATCGTTCTAGGTGTTGCAAATGCAATTCATTTATTAGAAAAAGAAGAAAATTTTGTTTTTTATTTTACAAAATTTAATTTGTTTATTTACAAAGACAAGCATTTTGTCCATTTCCGATAAGCGAGAAAAGAAAGAATTTTGTAAGGCAGGTGCGAGCGTTTGCCCGAAAGCGCGCCGGCTCGGAATGCGAGCAATGCACAATGTAAACAAAGCGAGTTTAAAGCGCTGTAAACACGGCCTGTGCCCGAAATATTTGTAAATGGCTGGCACAAAGAGGGGACAGGAAAATCGTAAAAGAAAACTATGAAAAAAAGCTTTCTTCTGAGTGCATGGGAGGATACGCGGGTGACTCCACCGGCACGCTAGTGGCGTGGCTGTTTGACCTCTTGACCCCCTGCAGGACTTGGTCCTAAGCGTTTAAGGGTCTAGCGAGTAAGGCTGCACGTTGGCTAGGCCGTCGGCCAGGAGATAAGCAGCGAACACCTCCCCCGCATACAGTAGAATCGGAAAAAATATTTGTGAAAAAGAAATGTAATTCCTGTCCATCGAAATTTGAATTTTTGAAAAAACGATAAAATTTATCAAGCTCAACTATGTCTCCGCATTGCAATAATTTATAGTAATTTTTACTATAATTCTAATAAATTTTACAAACAATTTTTCTCAGTGTACATATATTTATTAATAATATTTCTTAATAACTTGGCTCAGAGTGTATTGCTGTACATTAGTGTAATTTTTTGTTTTATTTTTTAAATTCCACTACAAATAAAAAATATAATCAGCCAAGATTTATATCAGTAGATCTTCCTTTATAACTTCTTGATATCTTTTTTATTTATAAAGCGTTATGCTTTTATACTTTATTATATAATATAAATGTATTAATTTTCATATCAATTAGCTGTCAGCGAGCCATTTATTAATCAAGTTCTGGTGAAACCTATAAATATAGCTGCTAAAAAAATTAATACAAATGTATTTGCTGTCGGATCCTTACTTGTAAGTAAATGCTTTTTTTAACCTGTAGGGGACGGGAAAGCCACTATAGTGGCTCGACCATGGATAGACACTTTACATATGAGTATTTCCCAATATTAGAGACACATATTATGTGTTTTTTATAGAAAATACTGAGAAATTGAAAATTCCAAAGTTCCCCGTCCTCTAAAGGTTAATAATTTTAGCCAGTATAACATTGAAGCAGTTGACTTCATATACCTTTGATGTTGTTCACGCAAATTTTTGATAACTGGTATAATTTGTTATAGCTGTATGCTTTTATAATTTAATATGTAGTATGCATATATTGATTTTTATACCCTATTGAAAAACCTTACGTAAGATCTTACGTAAGATTTTTCAATAGGGTCGGTATGCCATAGTTAATCGTATAGCTTGATTTTATATTTTAACTAATTTTTTCCTTAGCGAAGGGTTTCTTATGGGTCCTAGGAAGAGGCCTTATTCAAAGATACCTCTGACTAGGATTGTGTAAATATTTAGTAGGATCTGTGGGTGCCCTCCCCACCAGGTACCTCTCAAGAATTTGTTAATATTAGTTAACTTGGAGGCTTTTTCAATAATATATTTGGCATGTTCGTTCCATGACAATTCATAGTCTAGAATGACTCCTAAGTATTTGACTGTTTTTTTTTTTTTTTGATAAATCTGAGTTTCATTGAAGTGGAGTGAGAGGTGTGACAAGTTATTAAATAGGGTTTTTAAAAAGGTTATAAAGTTTGTTTTATCAGGAGCTATTTTCAATTTGATAGGGTTGAAGTAATTATTAGTTAGTTGTAGAGCATATCTTAATTCAGCTATTGCTTCATTCTATATTTTCCAGTTTACTTAGATATATATTGTAAAGTTTTAGGCTTAGCACCCTGTTGAAAATATCCAGCTGGAAATCCATGCATGGACTGGATTCCAGCTGGATTTCTGGGTAACCTTGGTTGAATTTATCCAGTTGGATTTCTGGGGAATGCAGATGCAATTTATATCTTGATTTCGAATCAATTTAGGTCGATTTAATGGATATCCAGATGGAATTTCCACCTGGAAATTCCAGATGGAAATTCCAGATGGATATTGTCAACATGGCACACACCCCTGTGGAATTCTTGTGCTTTTAAAGTAAGGTCCTAGTAGATTGTTGCCTGCTTTAAAGTATAATTCTCTACAAGACATTTATGTATATATAGTAAACATCTACTTCTTAATTGTTATAGGTATCCCATGTGCATCCAAACATTGCGACCCAATTTAATAATTTATTTGATAAAAATGCAGTGAGTATGCAGAATGAATTGATAGAATTTGCTAATGATGGATTATTGCGACTTGTAAGTAAAGACTGTAGCTCTATTAATTATTATTTATAAATCTCCTAAATTGCGCACGTCTGTTTAAATTTTGAAATTATATTATACGAAGATTTATAGTAATTTATAATACAGATATTTATGTTACATGACATATATTTTTAATATTCTGATAATCAAAATGAAGAAGACAGTCACAGTGAAAATTACAATTTATACCATGAACTGGGTGAACTACCATTAAATGTAAGAAAAATATGTAATATATCTTTTTTGTATAGTTATAATTCCATGTAAATTCTAAAGCAAAACTATTTTTTCAAATATTTTAAAATAATACACTTTTTATTTCTATTTTCTGTATCTAATTTATAGAAAGCATGCCTCTGGAGTCCGGAAAATACATCACAAATGAATCGCTTGGATAATGAGGCAAATATTATCTTAAATAAAATGAAAGAAAAGCGATACAATATCCAGAAAATACAAGAGAAAATGTTGAAACCTGTTTCGATATCAGTATAAAAAAGTCCTGGAGAATTACTTTTAATAGCGTTAATTCATGCGGTCCGATTTCAAGAGTCGTTTTCCGCTTTAATTAATCAGTTTCGAATAATTAATTTTATTTGTGAAGAAAAAATTGTACCCGAGACGCGCTACGTTGTTGATAAATTATGCAATACTACTGAAAACATAAGTTATAGTATTGTACTGATTGTAAAAATTATTTAGGGACATTCGATTCTACAGTGAAATATGTGCACTGTTCAAAATGTTCTTCAGATATTGATGTTTCTAATTTGTCAAAACCATCATTCTTTGCGCTAATTAATCCATCTTCTGCTATGCAAGATTGTTTGCAAAAGCATGAAAAATGTTATGATAATATAATGAAACAGAGAATTTATAAAAAATATAATATACAAGACATATATGATGGTAAATGATATAAAAGTTTCGTTAAAACATTATCTTCTTATAATTGAAGTCATTATGTAACGCTAATATTAAATGCAGATGGTGCGCCTGTATTTAAAAGTTCAAAATATTCCATTTGGCCCTTTTATATAATGCCAAATGAAATACCAATACAAGAGCGTCTAAACAGCCCAATCGTAATAGGTATGTGGTATGGGAGAAAAAAGCCTAAAATGACAATCCTTTTAGATAGTGTTCGCGATTTACCTATTTTGAATCGCGCGCCTCGTGATTATCGACTGCGCTCATGCGCGCGTCGCTATACTCTGTCGAGTCGACTGGCGCTGCAGACACACTCGCGCATGCTCAGGCGTCTTCGCGCCAAAAGATAGCGTCGCGGCGCTCGCGCGCTCGTTATCTCACTCTCTCATACAACTCGCACAAGGAAAAGGACGTTTGGATTTTTCTTTGCTTCTTTTCGTTCGCTTTTTTCAACCTGCTCATCCCCTGCTTTCGCTCATCACCTGCTTATCACCGCAAGGCTCATCTGCTCAACTCAACTGCTGAATTCCTGCTCAATCTACACTTCTGCAGCTATATAAATCATAACTCAAGTAAATCAAGTAACTGACTGTTGAAAGGTACGAGGTTGCTGAACTCATAAATAAAGCTCTTTAAAACTCAGCTCTGTTTATTAAAATTCCCCGCCCTCTGTAACTACCATCATCCCAAATTCACCAGCGCAAAATTTCTCAAACATTTGGTCCTTCGAGCCGGATTTGGTAGTTTACAGTGGGTGCGTGTGTGTAATTAAAACCGTCGCTCTAACACAATGGTGATAAAGGTGTACGTGTGCAACGCTTGGAAGCAAAAGCCCGCTCATTTTACCGCTCAACTCTTGCTCATTCAAATTGCTCAAAATGGATTCGGAGAAGGCTCAATCAAGCAGCGGCGCGACTTTGAAGGTGCCAGAGCAGGATGTCAAAAAGGCTAAACACATTCGATCTGCGTCGCTCTCCAACATCGGCAGCATCGACAAGGCCAACACTACTCCTGTGACTCCACCCATCACTCGCTCATATAAGCCACCGCGAGAGTTAGAAGTGCGGTGCTCTACACAGGCATTACGTCTTACAGTGCTTAAGGAGATCCAGGAGCAGCTTAACGAGGAGGCGTTGTCGGCTGGACTTCTCTACGAATGCCGCACTCAAATACAAGGCCTTCTTGATAAAGGCACTCAAGATCAGGAGGTCATCGAAGTACTTTGGAGCACGGAAGCCGCTGAACTTCCTTATTTCAAGGAAAATCAATTTGCGCTCATTGTAAAACTTGCTCATAGATTACTGCGCAAAGTCTCTGATCTAATTTCCTCTCTTCCAGCTCAATGTGAAAATTCATCCAGCTCAGCTCATCGACGGCCAAAGTTACCAGACATCAGCTTGCCTCATTTTAGTGGAGAATATTCAGAGTGGCCACATTTCAGAGACCTTTTTAAGAGCCTCGTACTCAGTAATGACGGTTTGGCGCCAGTGGAGAAACTTCACTATTTGAATAGCTGTTTGTCTGGTGAACCAGCTCAGATCATCGCCGGCTACCCCGTCGAAGACAGTTCGCTCGATCCAGCATGGGCTCAGTTGTCATGTCGTTACGACAATAAGCGGCTGGCAATTTGCTCATTTCTGGACCAGTTACTGGACCAGAAACCTTTAACTTCTAAATCAGCTCAGGGACTTAATGCATTGGAGATGACCCTCAGCAAGGTAACCAAGGGCTTGGCTTCGCTCAACGTCTCGGAGCAACTCGGCGACATGTTGTTAGCTCATCTCACCGTAAGAAACATGGACCGAGCCACCAAGGAGAGCTGGGAGCACTCTCTTGCTATGTCGCAGGACTTCCCGACATCAGCGAGTGTGCGCACGTTCTTAACGTCGCGTGCACGAGCTCTTGAGCGTGTTGAGGACGTCGCAGGGAAAAATAAGCAAACAGCTCAACGCAAATCAACCAACGTGGCCACAACATCCGCTCAGCCACTCCCTGCCGCTCAATCTGGTTCAGCTCAACAAAAACCATGTCCTCAATCTCAATCATCTGCTCACTCCAAGACGGTTAATTACAATCTTGGACCCACCGCTCACCCTTGCGACAAGTGCCAGCAGCCACACTTCATCGTGATGTGCCCAGCGTTCAGAGCGTTGGAAGTGAGGAACAGACAAGAATTTGTACGCGATAAGCAGTTGTGTTCCAATTGTCTTGGACGTCACAATGTACTGTCATGCAGAAGCGCAGCAAGGTGCAAGGTGTGTGACCAAAAGCATCACACCATGCTTCACTCATCACGCTCACAACCTCAAGCTCAGAATCAATCATCTCAACAACCATCAACCTCATCTGCACCACAACCAGCTCATGCGTCGACATCAGATGCTCATTGAAGTGTTGGTGCAGTCGTCAGCTCAAAGCTCACTTTCTCAAACCACTCAGCTCATCATACTCTGCTCAACACACCGCTCAGCTCATCACATGCCAATCTCAACGAAGCAACGCTCCTAGGTACAGCCATCGCTCAGCTCAGAACGTCAATGCACGATCATTACGTCCGTCTCATGATCGATTCTGGATCTGAGCTGACGTTCGTCACCGAACACCTGGTGAATCAATTCAAGCTCCCACGTCGCTCATCATCATTTGTGATCCATGGAATAGGAGGTGGAAAAACCTGCTCACACAACATCAACCAAACCTGCTTCAGCTCACCACAGCATTGTCAAGACAGATAACGATCTTCATGAACTTCTCAGTAGATTTTAGTTACAAGAAGAGCTCAGACATGATTCAGACAACATCTTGAGTCCTGAAGAAGAGGAATGTGAAAAACATTTCCGCTCAACTCATGTGAGAGACTCAACAGGCAGATATGTTGTCAGAATTCCGCTCAAAGAAGATCCTACAGCTCTTGGAAACTCACGCTCTACAGCATCAAAGTGCCTCAATAGAATGTCCAGAAGAATTGCTCAAGACTCAACCATGGGCGAACTTTACACGAAGTTCATGGATGAATATTTAGCATTGAGACATGTGAAAAAGGTGGAATCATCTACAGCCTCTAGCTTCTCACCGTTTTATCTGCCTCATCATGGTGTCCTCGAAACTTACAGTGCAACCACCAAGCTCAGAATTGTTTCTAACGGCTCATGTTCAACATCTTCTGGTAAATCTCTTAATGACATTATGCACACTGGTGCAAATTTATTGCTCAATATCAGCAAAGTGCATTAAGATTCGTCACTTTCATCATCTTTTTGCTACGGATATCGTGAAAATGTATCGGCAGGTTCAAGTCCATCCTGATGATTGGGATCTTCAGCGGATCATCTGGAGGCATCAAGATCATGATGAAGTGGATTTCCAGCTCACCACGGTCACCTACGGGACCAAAGCTGCTCCTTTTCTCGCCACAAGGGCTTTGTTGCAACTTGTGGAGGATGAAGGCTACAAGTATCCTCTCGCCATTCCTTCACTCAAAAGGGGAAGATATGTCGATGACATATTTGGTGGAGCAGATACTCCGGCTCAGCTCAATGAAATTGCTCAACAAGTTACACAGTTGTGTAACGCGGGCGGTTTCCTACTCTCAAAATGTCATGCAACTCTAAAGGATTTGTTGGTTGCTTCATCAACAGATGGCTCTTCACTCAATTTAGACGACTGCGCAACCTCACTACTCGGATTAAAATGGCTTCCTCATGAAGACTGTTTCACATTTACATCAAAGTTCTCACCACATTCAAGACGCTTAACCAAGAGGACAATATTGTCAGAAGAGGCTCAAATATTTGATCCGCTTGGATTCGTCTCACCTGTTATCATCACTGCCAAGATTCTTCTACAAGAACTCTGGCTGCTCAAACTTGGTTGGGATGATCCACTCCCTACTCAAGTGTGTTCAAGATGGCTCAACATTCGAGAAGACCTTATCATTCTTGCCAGCATATCAGTTCCCAGATGGTTTGGTACTTGGAGCTTTTCCACTGTAGAACTTTACGGCTTCTCAGATGCATCTCAAGACGCTATGGCAGCCGTTGCTTACCTAGTTGTCCACTCACCATCCACAGGCTCATGACGTCTTTTACTCTCTCGGAATCAATTTCACTCATCTCATGGGATCAACTTCAGCGTCGATAATCGCTGTTCTTCTCAAAATGCTTAAGAGTCTCTTCCAATGAAGATTGACACTCATTGTGGATGAATTCTCAAATCACATGTGGATCAATCAACACACCGCTCAGCGCTTCAAGAAGGTACTCAGCTGATTTTCTCAAACTCAAGCACACGAGCTGGATACTTATAGGGAGAGCGTCAGTGAAGGTGCAAATCTCATGCTGGGTTCTCTGCACCAGACAATGTGATGTTAGGGCTCAGCAGCTCATCTCAGGAACCTCATAGTGCAATTCTTCGACGACGTACAACTTTTCATCACGTCACAGCACTCATTTCAGAATATTTACTCATCAGCTAAGCATTCACTTGGGTTCCTGAACCTTCGCTGCTCAATCTTATCTCATGGCTAGTGGCTTTACGACCAACCAGCCTGCTCATTTAACACACCCGCAAGTGGCTTTACGACCCACTTGCACGCTCATCACAGTCAACTCTCAAGATTGTCTATTTATTTCACACATCAGATCTCACTTGCATTAGATTTATGACTCAGGTGCACATCATCAAGTGACAACGTGGCCTTACAACCCACTTGTTGGCTTACCCATCGAATGGCAATTGGCCTTACAACCCAATTGTCTGCTCATACAGCTAGTGGCTTTCAGATTCACCTGCTGACACAAATATCTCACGCAAGGCTTTACGATCCATTTTCAGGCTCAACACAGATCTACGTGTAGAAGGATTTACAACCCGTCTGCACTATTCTACACCAGCTCCTGGAGTTACGACCAGTTAACTGCTCAGCAATTTCTGCTTATCTAGTTATTTTCGACCCAGCTATGCTCATTATGACTCAGGTGCACATCATCAAGTGACAACGTGGCCTTACAACCCACTTGTTGGCTTACCCATCGAATGGCAATTGGCCTTACAACCCAATTGTCTGCTCATACAGCTAGTGGCTTTCAGATTCACCTGCTGACACAAATATCTCACGCAAGGCTTTACGATCCATTTTCAGGCTCAACACAGATCTACGTGTAGAAGGATTTACAACCCGTCTGCACTATTCTACACCAGCTCCTGGAGTTACGACCAGTTAACTGCTCAGCAATTTCTGCTTATCTAGTTATTTTCGACCCAGCTATGCTCATTATGACTCAGGTGCACATCATCAAGTGACAACGTGGCCTTACAACCCACTTGTTGGCTTACCCATCGAATGGCAATTGGCCTTACAACCCAATTGTCTGCTCATACAGCTAGTGGCTTTCAGATTCACCTGCTGACACAAATATCTCACGCAAGGCTTTACGATCCATTTTCAGGCTCAACACAGATCTACGTGTAGAAGGATTTACAACCCGTCTGCACTATTCTACACCAGCTCCTGGAGTTACGACCAGTTAACTGCTCAGCAATTTCTGCTTATCTAGTTATTTTCGACCCAGCTATGCTCATCACTTGTCAAGTGGATTTACAACCCACTTGTCGCATTACCTGCTCAAGAAAGTGGCTTTACGACCCACTTTCACACTCACATAACTCTACATGCAGGAGGCTTTACGACCCTGCTGCATCGCTCAACTATCAACTCAAGACTTACAGCTACAACGCTGGATGAATTTACGACTCAGCCAGTCGCTATTCAAATGCTCATCGCTCTTCTTTTTTAATCATTAAAGGCGTTGATGATGCGGGCGGAAAGTTCGCGATTTTGCATTTTGAATCGCGCGCGTTCCTATGGTTATTGACAGAGCTCATGCGCGCGTCGCTGCTCTGCCGCGCCGACAGGCATTGGATTTAGGTATGCGCTTGCTCCGGCGATTTGCGCGCCTAAGGTAGCGTCGCTATGCTATCTCTCTCTCTTCCTGCTCGCCTCTCGACCAGCTCGGACGCTTCGACAACCGTTCGTCAAGACGCCTTTATCGTCCTGCTCAGCCTCTGCATCAATCATCACCGCATCACTGCATCATTGCATCACCGCACCGCCTCAACTATTGGACAATCGGCTCAGCACTAAGTACCAGCCTACGTTCAAGTATATCAAGTGAAGTGTATTTGTGGTTAAGGTACGATCATTTCAAATGTGCTCAGAATAAATTAATCATAGCTCAACTTGCATCCGTTTATTCAATTCCCCGCCCTCTGTAACTACAATGATCCATATATAAAAAAAAATCTCAAACAATTAAAGAACTAGCAAAAAAGTTTACCCAAATTGTGTAGACGATATTATTCAAAATTTTGAGTGTTGTTTTACATAAATCAACAAAAGTTTTTAAATCAAGTTTAATTACTTATTTTGGAAAGGAGACACTTGTAGGCAAATATTATATCCGAAATTTTAAAGTAGCAAAATCAACAAAAGTGTTTTTAAAAATAGTATATAAAAAATGCCTTTTTACAACATCGGAAAGAGTTAACGAGCGTTCGTGTATGACAATTTTGCGCAATTAACTGATGAGCGATTTATTAAAATTATGAATTTTTTAATAGACATTGATAACAGTGTTGAAATAACTGCATGCAAACTAATAGAGACAAAATTAAGTTGTTACACAAATGTTATACAAGAAGTTCTCGATATATCAAATACGATCATTGTCGTGCCAACCGCGAAAATTGATAAAGTTTGCGTTATGGTAAATAATGGTAGGCGAACATCTATTATACCTGTAGTAAATTTACTTAAGTATTGAAATGGGCATATTCCTGTAGAAAAAAACGCGAGGAGTTAGACGTACTAGGTTTGAAAAATGCACATAATATTTATATTTATATACATTATACAAATATTACGTTACGATTCATGTTTTTAAATAAAGTTTCTTATTCTCATAATATATATGTATATACATGTCCTTTTTTTCTGTACAAGTTTTTTTTTTTTAAATTGCAATTAAATAATTATTATATTATATACCAGAAAAATAAAAAATAATTAATGTTAAATTTTCTATGCATTTTTTTGTCTTATAAGTATTTTAGTACGTATTATAATACGTATTTAATGCATATTAAATTGGTTTTATTTTCGGTTGCGATAACATATGTATTGTATTGCATATTTTTATACGTAACTTGGTAAGTAGTTTTGTATACGCTAAAATACACATTAAAATATATACGTATAAGTATATACTATAAGTATAATACTATAATATAATAAAAATATAATACGTATTAAAGTACGTATTAAAATTCATGTAAAATACGAAATAATTTTCACCAGGGTTCAGGTGCTAACAAAATTTTAATTATTTTTAATAAATTTTACATAATTACGGTATAAATATTAAAATTTTTGCTATGTTACATAACAATTTTTCTTCGGTATAATAACATTATTTAACCGAAAATAAAATAAAAATTACTGAAACTATAGCGAAGTAGACTATAGTGTCAATATGAGTCCCGATTCCTATGTTACTTAGTAATTATTTCTAGAATTCTAATTTTTATTAAGTATTTCTCTCAGTGAAGTTATTAAAAAATCTTAGCTAATATTGCTATTTTTTAATATGTGAATATTGTAGTTACGTATTACTACATGTTATTACTAGATGTTTTTTTCCCTCTCATATTTTCACTAGGGTAAAAATTGATTGAGCTGAAAATTTAACTGAATATAAAATGAGATTTTTTTACAGTAACGTGAAATATATTGCCTTTGCTAAAAAAAAATACAGTTTCCAGCTTGTAAATAAGCTACTAAAAATACAAAGTTTTCGGTATAACATTTTTTTCTACCATATCATTTAAGAAAACTACAGCGGATTTTCACTACCAAAAATGCCGTTTTTCAATAAAAACCCGCTTTTTGCCTCTAAACAATGTTTAATATTATTTTACATTAAAACTTTAAATATAAAAGTTGTACATCTCAAAAAAATAAAACTTTTTTGTGTACTATATTAATTTCTATAATGACATTTAAAAAACGTACAGTAGAGTTTCACTTAAACCTTTGTGGCATACATTTTTTGTTCAAGTGTATTTCAATGAAATGTGGTATACAGGGGTTTTGGGGTCGCTGATTGCGAATCTGAGGTTAGTTTTGCAAAATTCTGGTTCTTGTTTTTTCCGTTGCTAGTAATTCCAATAAAAATTTTTACTTTTTAATTCTGAATTTACTTCTTTTAGTAGTAATACTTCCGTTTTTAGAGCACTAATACCATTTCCATGCATAGTTATATCTATACTATTCCCACATAGCATGACATATTTCTGAGAAAGATTCAAAGAAAGGTTTCCGAAAAATCTTGCTGAAACCTTGCCTGCAGATTATCTAAACCTTGCAAAAACATTTCACAGAAATATTTCTTGAAACCTTTTAGGAACATTTTAGAAAGGTTTAACTAATTTTTTTTTAGAAAATATGAAACCTTTTAAGAAAACGAAGCAGAAATGTTGCAAAAATATTTAAAAAAATATTTCACAAAAAGCTCGCCATCAAATTACAAGAAATATTACTTGAAAGATGGCCGAAACCTTTTCACAAACATTCTCTTTAAAGATTCTTGAAAATGTTTTATAAAAGTTACTAAAACCATTCAAGAAATGTTTCATGAAAGGTTTCAGACATATTACATAAAACATAGCCGAGAAACTTTTCGGAAACCTTGTAGAATAATTCCAATTAAAGGTTATTTTCGACAATTAAACATATCCACGAAATTTTGCTGATAACTAGCAGAAACCTATCATGAAATATATCATGAAAGGATTCTGAAATCTTTTATGTAATATTTCATTGAAACGTTTTAGAGACCTTCTAGAATTCTTTTAATGAAAGGTTCATTTCGGCAATTAAATATATCGTAAAAACCTTGCTAAAAGCTGACAGAAACTCTTCAAGAAATATTTCATTAAAACTTTTGGAAATCTTTCATGAAATATTCTCCTGAAACCTTTTAGGAACCTTTTAAAATTATTTCCATAAAAGGTTATTTTTGACAACTAAAAATATCATGGAAACCTTACTAAAAACTGGAAAAAACCCTTCCTGAAAATATATATCCTAAATTCAGGAATTTTTTTTTCGCCTACGTGCTGGTTTGTATATGTAATATGTATGTACCTCCGCGCGCGCATATAGGAATACGACTGGTGGAATTTTATTATTCCGATCGAGGACACCTACTGAGTCGCTTACTTAACTCGTCCCAAGGCGTAATCGTATCTCTTAATTAGAGCCCTATTGAAAAATCTTACGTAAGATCTCACGTAAGAACTTACGTAAGATCTTACGTAAGATTTTATATATAATATAGGGAGAACATTAGGGAGAACAGCAATAAATTCTGACGCCATCCTAGTTCGACGGGTTCAGGGTGACCGTCGCTGGAATAACGAAATTTCTGGAAATTAACATTTTTCTTTTTGTTGCGACTATTTTTAGTGGCGACATTTTGCTATCGATCTATCCCGTGGAGTTCAAAGCGATAATTCGGTTATTGTATTAAAATAAGAAAATTTAATTAAACATTTTTTGTCCTCCCCGCTTTATAGATCTTAGAAAAATTTAATTAAAACTTGAACCGTGTATAAGGTGTAAGGTAACTACCGTCATTAAAGTAGAGCAATTTGAATTTTGAAGTTTCGAAATAACGTTACGTGCAAGCAGGCACGACATAATATTAAGCGAAATTGCAATTAATTATATAACTAAAATATTGTTCCTGAAAATATGTATGAAACATTTCATTGAAATATTTCTGTAGGATTCTGGCGCGGACATATCAATATTTCAAAAACCTTACAACGAAATGATTCTGCAAGGTTTCAAACCTTGCAAAGAAACCTTGCAGAAACTTGTAGAAATATTTCATGCTATGTGGGTTGTCATCGTGCAAGTTTAATTTTTCCATTAGTTCGTTATATTATATAATATTAGTGAATTTTAAACGTTTCTATCATGTTTTCTTGTTACATATAATTGCAAGCCTTTTTTTCATATTAATTATTCACATTGAATATGAAATTCTGATTTGAAAAAGCGTTTCACCAAAGGCTCAAAAATGTTTTGAATCAAGGTTATTTTAAATAATTTCGTAATTGAATGGCTATAGTTCATGATCGTCACTTCATGCACAATTTGCACGGGCAAGACGCACCTCGCGTATATTGGTGTTCCTTCATCAACGGTCTTAACGGAAAGAGCGGTGAGCCCGCGAAACGACCGCGCAGGTTTCTAAGATAGGGCTAGGTGCCCGTGCAGGAAGTGGAATAGGTCTAACGCTTACGAGCAAGATTTTCAAATAGAATAAACCCTACCGGGCCGAACATGCAGTCTAGGTACAGTGACCGACCTCTATACCAGGCTAAGAGCATTTCTTGTTCGGCCAGACGAAACGAGTAAGAATGCCTAAATTCATGAAGACGCAGGCTTCTACTATGCTTATCACCGAACTCCGGATTTACGAGTCAGCTTGTAGCTGGTTGCCAGCTTGCAGGCGTCATCGTCGGATGTTCCTTTAATAGCATTCCAGGAGGATTTATTGGTATCCCAAAGTCAAATGTCTGCTAAAAAGGCTGAAAAAGTACGTTTAATGTGTATAAAGCATGATTTAATTCGTGAAATCATTAAAAATGAGCATTAAGCTCATTAATCTGATTTAAAAACAATGACTAAAGTTGACAAAAAATGCGAAACTTTGCTGATTAGTTGAGTAAAGACTTATAGAATATGGAATCCAAGTGTTACAGCGACGTCAGTTCAACACATCAATCGCAGGGTAACTTTTGCTTGGTATTTTATGACTTTCTTTCAGTTACATGTGAAATGTCTCGAAAAAAGAGACATATAATGTAAGAAAGACTCGTGGAAAATTAATAAAGAAGAAACAGCAGGCTACACAATTAAACATTTTATGTTTTGTGTTGTTCGATAAGAAATTACAAATAATGTGTTAATCTACCTTGGGTTTTCGTTAACACAAGGAATGTATCCCAATTACACTTTTTGCGTGTACTTCCACGCTACACAAAATTCTAGTACTTTCACTTAAGTACATTTCATGTATAAGGACACAAAATTAATTTAATTATACATTCATTAAGTACAATCCTCTAAAAGCTACTTGATATGAAATTAACGTTCACTTAAACTAACCTTTCATTATTGATCTAAGAATTTCATTATTTTTAACAAAAATTCAAATTTATAAAGCTATAATACCATTTTAAAAACTTCAAAAGCATAAATTCTGAGTTAAATATTTGAGTGCACTACCCACGCATATATTTTTTTTTACCTGTATACGATATGAAACTTCATTTACCCAATTGCTTTAACGATATAATTGAATATATTTATTTTTTCAGTCAAATTCCATAAAATAATTTTTTATAACCATTATTTTATTTTAAAACTATTATTTCAATTTAAAGTTTTCAGCAACACGATAATTGCGTCATTTTGTAATTTTAATTTACTTTGATGTAATCCATTCGGAGTTAACGAGTTTAAAAATTCTGTTGGAATTATATTTACTAAATGCTCATTATTATTTTGAAGCTAAAATTACACTTTCATAAAAATGTCGATTTTTCATATCTTTAAGTATCCAAAAATTTCATCTATAATATTTTCGTTTGATATAATTGTTTTTGGGATTTTTGTTACCTTACTTTCTCAATCATATTTTGGTAAAAAACTGCCTACATTTAAAAGCCAAAATTTAAATTCGATATCATTTTCCGAAATTTTTTATTTTGCTTTAATGATATACATTTAAAATTTTGTCACAGTATACCTATTATTATTTATTATTATTATTATTATTATTATTTATTAAACCAGAGTAACGTACATACAAAAATATTACAATTAATGCATGATATAAAAACTATTATAGTAGGGTGTTAGAAGTTTGCATAAAAAACTGCAAACTAATGACACCCCACTACAATTACAACAGAAGGAGAATTTCCTGTGCGCTGTACTGGCTCTATATAAAACTATAGCTTATAAACTAACTTAATACTAAACGTAAGCATATGCAATTAGCTATTTTCCTCTCTAATTCTTATAACAAGTTATAAGGCAGAGAAGAAAACAACAACTGCAATGCTATCTTCTTGCTTCCTTCCTTATCTCCAATATCTTGATAGCATTGCTCTGGCCGTCGTGAAAAATTCTGTTGATGCGTTTCTACTTCTTTTATATATTTCTTTTTCCCAATTGTTTAGTCTAGCTGGACATGTTAGCCCAACTGCACAAGTTACCCTATAATGAGGGAACATTTCTCTGTGTTGTCTGTCCGAATCACATTTGCATGTTGATGTAAAAACTATTTCATCCACTACTATTATGTCTTTGTATTTGGGTTGATATTCTAGAGGGTACATTGAATTAGTGAAAATTTGTGTTCCTCTTATTCCCCTATTAAAATGTAGGAGAGCCTTATTGTTTCCATAGTAGTTGAGGTCACCATATGACATTCTGTGGCAATTATTTTTTTCTATCTTCTTTCTTGGTGGTTCTGGTATAGTCCTGGTTATTATTTTATTTCCATTTTCTTCCGAAATTTTATCAATTTGTGTAAATATGTTCTCTATCGGTTCATATCTCTTTTTATTTATTTCTTTTGTATCCATATTCTGTTCTTTAACAAAATGTATATGGATAAAGCCATTTAGTTTTGGATTATTACAGAATACGCAATTTTGGTTACCGGTCAATTGTTTAGGTGCTATGGATTGTTTAATATTGTTTGAATGTATTAGGGTGTTGAATAATTTATTCGCTAGACTAATAATTTGATTAATATTGGTAGAAAGGTTTAGCATTTTATTCCAGTTGAAGTTGGATATTCGTCTGTGTGATCTATGAAACTGTAATTGACATTTCCCATGTGCACATAAGTATGTTCTTATGTCAAGTATCATTTTTTCAGAAATCACACTGTTCCCATGGACTTCCAATGTGGAGCAGTGATTGACATTGAAAAAGATATTGTTTGTTATATTATTGGAAATTAGTTGTTTAATTTGTTTACAGTTGATTTTGAAATTTATATTTAATTTGTTTGGTGTTACGGATTTTTCTGTATCCATTCTTTTAGTTTGTTTTTTAGTTTATTTTTTGCCAATGTCTTGAGATCGTTAGGTAATTTGTTGAAGTTATATATGGCCCTTAAATAACTACTTTTGTTACTAATTCTTTTATAATATTTAGGTATTTGAATACTCTTATTTCTTGTATTACTGATTGATGAGCTGTATTTATTACTTAATTCATCATAGAAATATTGTAATGAGTCAAAATTAAACTGTTGTTCTATATTCAAAGGTTGTTTGTTATGTACAAATTGGTTTCTATTTATTATTTTAAGGATCCTGTTTTGTAGAGTTTGTAGATTTCTTGCTTTGTTCGTATAAGCTCCACTCCATGCTATTATGCCATAAGACATAATACTGTGGAAGAGGGCATGATAAATCATTATTAAATTTTGCTGGGAGAAAATTTTTACTAGATTGTAAAAAGTAACTATTAAATATTTTGTTCTATTATAAATGGCTGAGATATGTGGTTCCCATCTCATATTGCTGTCAAAGATAACTCCTAAGTACTTAGTGGATTCAGTTCTGTTAATTTTTTTATTTTGAATATAGATGTTTAGTGACAATTTATTTAATGCTAGCCAAATTGATATTTTATTTAGGTATGTATTCATTTTTCTTTCAACTTCACACCATGTTTTTTCTTTAACTATTATTACTGTGTCGTCTGCATATGAAAGTATGGAAAGTCCTGGTAAAATTTTTAACATGTCATTAATGTATATGATGAATAGAAGTGGTCCTAGTATCGTGCCTTGAGGAACTCCTGTATCAATTGTGTTGAAATCACTATTTATGTTGTTGACTTTTACTCTTTGTTGTCTATTTTGAAGATAGCTTTTAAATAGCTTATGTGCCTTTCCTCTTATTCCAATATTAAATAGTTTGTCTAATAAGATGTTATGATCTACTATATCAAAAGCTTTTGCTAGATCCAGGAAAGTTATTGCTATTGGTGAGCTTTTATCCAGTTCATTGTAGAGTAAATTAGTTATATTGTTTAAAGCGTCTTTCGTGCTTTTGTTTCTTCTAAATCCAAATTGTTTTTCTGATATTATATTGTTTTTGGTTAGGAAATCAAGTAATCTTTTGTGTATTAATTTTTCAAAAATTTTTGCTATATTGAAGATTAATGATGACCTATTTTTTATAATTTCCAGTATCTCTCAGTAAGCCGATTCCCAGACGGAACAATTAGTAACATATGTCGAAAATCTCTTGATGCAAGAACTTCTTTTGCTCCAAATATTTCATTATAATCAGGTAAATCAATTAAACATTTTTCTACAGCATTTGAAATTTCTTTATAATTTTTATTATTATGTTATTCAAACCTCCTATTTTTTATTTTTCCCCTCTTTGTTTATACACCTTTGCTTTAGCGATACAATTAAATCTGTTTACTTTTTGAGTCATTTTTGAATTTTCACTTTTTTCCCATCCCGCGTAAAAATCGAAAGAATGGGCAATGTATGGACAATATATTGGATATTGCGATTGCCAATATATTGGCGAAACATTGGTTATAAATTTCCCAATATATCGAGTCACGTTCGGCAAATGCACAATATCCAATATAATTTCCATACCTTGCCAATAGTTCATATTGTAATTATTTATTTTTACGTTGGCAAAGTTTATATATCGCTTGACCTTTAGCTAGACATTTTCCCATACTTTTTTTCTCTTGATTATGACCGTATAAAAAAAAAATTCATAAAAGAAAAAATTTTTACTTCTGTCTGGATTTGAACCCACGCACTTCTGATTTCTAGGCTAACGTTTAGCCGACTGAGCTATTTGATTTTGTTAAATAGTTAGATTCAGGTTAAAACATTAGAATTATTTGACCTAACCTTCCAAATTTCGTTATATATGGAATTTAGTCATTTAATAAAAACAATTAAATAGCTCAGTCGGCTAAACGTTAGCCTAGAAATCAGAAGTGCGTGGGTTCAAATCCAGACAGAAGTAAAAATTTTTTCTTTTATGAAATTTTTTTTATGCGGGCATAATCAAGAGAAAAAAAGTATGGGAAAATGTCTAGCTAAAGGTCAAGCGATATATAAACTTTGCCAACGTAAAAATAAATAATTACAATATGAACTATTGGCAAGGTATGGAAATTATATTGGATATTGTGCATTTGCCGAACGTGACTCGATATATTGGGAAATTTATAACCAATGTTTCGCCAATATATTGGCAATCGCAATATCCAATATATTGCCCATACATTGCCCATTGTTTCGATTTTTACGCGGGATTAATCTACCCTTTTGCTTTACCGATATCATTGAATTTATTTATTTTTCAGTCGATTTCTAGAAAATAATTTTTCATTTTTTCTTTACCTGTATACGATACAAAACTTCATTTATCCATTTGCTTTAGCGATATAATTGATTTTATTTTCATTATTATCGTTTTTTGCTATGTTAGTGATTCAATATACCGTAGACTGTATCGCTATACGATTAAGAAATTTATTGTAAATTTTTTATCCACATTTTTTGGAACTAAAATTGCAATTTCATAAAAATTGAGGAGGGGCTGAGGAGGGGTTCAATAATGAGGTGGTTACTGAGGAGGGGTTGAGGAATATCACCGAGGAGAGGGGAGGAGGGGTGAAGCGGAGCAGGAATATTTTTTAAATATATAAAAACGTACCATTAAAATGATAAATATAATATAAATATAATGAAAACAGAGAGGGGGATATAAAGAAGAGGAGAGGGGAGGAGAGGGTTAATCTTGAGTTTTGACCTTACAACTATATAATATATAAGGGGGAGATTTTTTTTTTCGTTCATGAGCTTTTGCGCGCGCGTTACTTTCGACTGCATGGCCATATTTTACACTCGCTCGTTTAGTTTTTTCAAGAATACTCATTTCAATTAATAAAATCGAGATCGCAATAAGTTTACCTACACGGAGAAAATAGTTGGGTAAAAATTACCTACACTTTCACATAATCTTGGGACGTCTTGATTTTCTGGCGAATTTTATTAAATTTTAAGTAATTTTTACTGCTATACTGTTTAGTAAATTACGTATTTAGTAATATTTATAGAAACTTTACTAAAAATTACAAGAAAACGATTACTTATTACATAGGAAAATATAAATTTTAATGAGAAATTGGACAATTTTTACCGACCGTATAGTGAAAATTAGCCAAAGCGCGTTTTGGTAGCAGGCGATCGTCATTTGATCGTGTTTGTTTTGCATCTGGTATTGCTTCTTATTAATATTTACCAACGTAGACGTAGGTCTACTAATCAGTTAGTAATTTTTACCGCTATTTTTAGGGTAATTTTTATGGAATCATTCTCTCCGTGTACCTGTCACGTAGTATCCCACTCTCCGCTATTAATTTATAATTGCTCTTTTGACTAAAAATGACTGTACTCTTTATTAAGCAAGGAACAGACTGTAATTTCACTGATTAATTGCTATATGTTTATTAAAAAGTACAAGTATCATCCCCGTGGAAACTATCTTATAAAATACTATAAAAATGTACAAATTTTATAAAATCCGATAAATTATTTATCAGGTTTTATGCGGTTTTTGCACCATTTTATGGAGTTTTATAAGACCTTTTCAATAGGGATTCTAGAAAAATTACAATATCGTATAGTAAAAATTGCCCATGTAAAAAGAGAAATTTTCTGTTGATACTATACGATATTAGCCGATATACGAATAAACAATGAGTTATATATTTTGCGTTAAAAGTTACTCGCAAGTAGTAGCCGTGTAAGTGAGAGACGGACAAAGTTGCGTAAGAGACCGAGTCGCGCGGCTTCCCTTCCGCAACGCCTTGCTGTGCGTGAGCGTGCTCCTTTTTTATCGCGCATTTTTATTCATTTCTGAAAATCTATGTAATTTTTTATTCTATATTCCTATTAATATAAACTTATTCTCAGAAGAATAATGAGTTCACTCATCAATTACTTTTTTACTTTTTTATTGAAGAAAAAATGACAACTAGTTATTGCACTTGGACCGTAATTTTGAAGGTAATTTGATAATGAACAAAAGTTCCCTGGACAAAAAGTGACGAAAGTTTAGTTTTAAATAACAAATTTATAATCAGAATTTGAATTAGGAGAATTTAAATTGGCCATTTTTCGGCCTTTGTTCGTCTACCGAGTGGATTATGTGAAATATTAATAGGTATAGAGAGTTCGAAAATCTTTCAAATTGAAACGACAATTTTGTTCGACTATTGGTCTATGTATTCTTAGAATTTTATAAGTAGGAATCTATTATTTAATAGACAATTATTTTAATTATGTCTTTAATTTATTAGAATAACGTCTTTTATTTTTATAATCAGACAGTTTTTGAATTATGAACTTAAAGTTAAATTATTAATAGAGTTTCTATCAAAGCAATGACATTGTCATTACTTCAGTGATGTTGTTGTTGAATTATAAGAAATTCATTAATTAGAATTTTCTATTAACTTGATTTTGTTCTCGGTGTTGGAATAAGAAGGAGAATTGGTGATTGCGCAGGCGTAGACGGAACAGTTCCTAAACAGTTCGATACGCCGCTTACCGCCTCCCTCGCTTCTCCCCCAGTTGTAAATGCTGCGTGAATAGACATGGATTCTACATGGACATTTGCTGCTGGGCTCTTGCAGCAATAATTTCAGCAATAAGTCATAGCTGCATTTTGTATAATATTTGTAATTATAAAGGTGAGTTTTGAAAGAAGCTGAACTGTAAGGAAGGAAAGGAGCGACAGTGTGTACATATCGAGACGTGCAAGCTCTCAGGATTAAGGAATGCGCGAGTCGAACGATGTTGCGACTTAGGCACATTTCCGATTTTCATCGGTGGTTATAATCTGCCCCTTCCCCGGCTCCCTCCGGCAGGTTGCGCGCGCTCCCTCTCGGAGTCGGCAAAAGAGGCTAACCGATACTTGGCGGAGCTCAGTAGCGGCCGGCGCAGCTCTCTCTCCATATTTTCGAGGAGGTTCGAGCAGCTCGGGCAACTCTCGACGTCAGTCCGGTCGCCCCCGAGCAGCAGTCCGCGAGGCGGCGCCGTCGTTCAACCACTAGAACACCAGGAGAATTAGCCAGCAATTTAGTAAGTCCGCAGAACGGAAGGGATGATTGATCCGCGCCCCACGGTACCCACGAGGCGCCGCTATACGTTAATGACCGACCGACCTCGCGCGCCTACTATACAGTGCTACATGACATTGACATTAACGCCCCCCTCCCCCCAGCCAATCTGTTTAGCCGCAATTTTAACCTCTCTTATGTAACTCTATCTTTTTTAACTTTCTTTCATCTTCTCCTGCGGTAACCACTGTAGTAGTGTCGTCCGCGAGATTTTCGCTATTTTTACTGTTTTCTTCGTTTCATCATCTGGTAGCCAGCCAAGAAGCATAATCGTCTTCGTAAAATCCACCGAATACATTTAACATTCGACCAAATCATTCAAATTTAACACTTTATTCCTTACAGCCACTTGGCGTTACATAACATCCAATCTATTAGTTACAATAAAGATCAACATCAATGGGTTAACGTTAATGTTGTTAAAGCTTTTACTCCAGAAATTAATGCTAAATCTAATTCTGATTGAGCTTGTTGTCGCGCCCCATCAAGGTTACTTCGATGAATACTAATTTATAACAGTATTAAATTTGTAATATAGCCAAGTCATCCTCTTGTTTTACCTTATTTAATTCATAAACACCATTTGTATTTGATTACAGCCGTGTAGATCTATTTTTACGCTAAATAAAAAAAAAATGGTGTTTAGACTTTTCTTACCGTTACCTTAAGTATGCTTAATGCTAATCAGTGAAGGGCGATTTCGCCAAAAAGACTCGATTCTTAAGAATTGACCATTGAAAAAAAATCGGAGATACGATGAAGTATCGATTAAATGGTTATAAATAAGAACTATATTAGAATATTGGGAATAGTTACTTTTTAAAATTGGTATGGATTTCCGGGTTAATTGATTGATAAAACATTTGATGTGTTCGTGTGTATTATTTTTATATTATTAATAGTTTAAGTCCGACCTTACAACTCGATTCGACTCTCCGTTTAAAAGGAATAGAAATCATTGGCGGTGTGATTATAGGTAATTAGGAAGGAAAGCTGTCATCGGAAAAAGTAGGAAATTTAGAAAAGTGCGTAACACCGATAATGCTACTGGCTGCAATACTCGTTTTAATAAGTCATCGTGATAAGATAACGGTGACCTTAACGATTTGACTTATTTCGAAAATGTTGATGCGCACCGTCTGAAAATTTGAATGGACTAATTTTCTAATTGTCTTCCAATTTAAATGGAAAGACAGCGGAGAAGATAAGATAACTGGATTTTTTATTTTGAGACTCAATTTGGAATCTTATCGCATACGACTGCGAATAGGTTTTATTGTTATTGCTTGCGCAAGCGGTTTAATCAAAGTTTTAATGGACTATTCCGGAGTTTTATAATGTAACGAACCACAAGAAGTGCGAAGTATAAATAAGATGGAAAGAAAGATGGCCTTTCACCGTGATCGATTGATTAATCGGTGAGCAGAGGAAGTCCGAGTAGTTGAGAGTAGTTGAAGCCCGTGGGCCAATCAAGTAGGGAGCGTCCGCAGCGGGTATCGTTCGGAGGCGTCCGAAAAAGTATAGGCGCTGGTAATAAGATTGCAAATGAAAATAGTCGGAGGAGCGGTAGGTTCAAAGTCCACGTTGCATAAGAAAGAGGTCAGGGAATTGGTCTGCGGCGTCGTTGCCGGCAATTCCGACGGCGCACTTTGCCGCCGGCAGCCCGAGCGGCCAACTCGCTCTACGATAAACTTCTCGCTTTTACGATTTTCTTCTTTTTTATTTACAGAGAAAAGGAGCTCCGGAGAGCGACGACGATGTACTCCATTCGCAAGGCTAATAAGATGCTGGCGAGGCGCAGGCTGACTCTGCGGGTTTGGAATTCCTTCAGCCAGCCGTTCGGCACTGATGTCCAATACAAACCCATTCGTAGCGTTCTAGTTGCCAATCGAGGTAATGCAACTACAAACTTTAAACACAACGAAAATAAATAAATAACTTTTACTTTTTACTCAGTAGATTCGACTGTCAACTTGCAAGTTAATTTGAATTTGACTTTCCACAAATTTTCATTAGAATCTGCTTTTCCCTACTTAACATCTACTTAACAGTTGAAAACTTAAAATTGCTTCTACTTTTCGAAAAACATTTAATAATTTAAATTGGTTTAAATTTTAATTTTAAGTAAAATAATTTTATTATTTTTTCAAAAAGGAGATTCTACATTTTGAAGAAAAATGAGCGCCTACTTTACTTTAAAGTAATTTTAACTTTTCAAATAAAATGTTATTCTTACTATATAGGAAATGTTCATTTTTTTAGTCTAGTAGATCTTACTATTGCGAAATAGTAACAACTACTTCTTTTTTTTCAATGTACTCGCGTTATCACTATTCTTTCTATTGATTGTGTTCTAATTTAGTCGTACATTGCTTCTATACCATTTTTTAAACTGTAATACAAGAATACAAGTTTTTTAAAGACAAATTACAAAGAAGAAGAAATTTTTAAAAATCGCGTTCTTAATCTTTTTGTATTAGAAACGTCCTAAGCATGCCAATATGCCCGAGATGACAAGTTCCTTTTCAGTGTTTCTCAATAATTTTATCAGGTATCTGTATCTTATCATCTTATTATAGGATTTTATAATGAAAATAGCTCCATTCCATTTCTTCGTTTTGTATCTTCACATGTTTTCTTTGGAAAAAAAGATTTTTAATTTTTTGAAAATCTTTTAAATTTGACTATTTCTAGAAAACGTCCTTATAATGATTTCAAAAATTATTTATGGAAGAAACTAATTGCCTATATATTGGCACCGGTATTTATTTATTTATTATTAGATTAATAATCCTATAGAGGCACTTAGTAATAAGCAACTTTAATGAATAATTTTTTATTCTAGTTTTATCTTAATATACATTTACTTAAGGGGGTAGGCCTGGGTTAAATTGAAAAAAATACACTTTTTCGTATAATAGCTATGAAGACTTTATGCATCACTTTTGATTACTGAAACTTTTTACACTTTAAGTGCTGACATAATTTAAGCTATTTATACACTATAAGGGCCCGAAAAGTGCCCTTCATCTCTACTATTGTTCCATCAAAAATATCTTAAAGTTTATTTATTTGCCCACTTGCCATAGCTTTTTTTCTAGTACGATGACTTATATGTCACCAGACCGGGCTTAAATTACTTTTCATAACTTGCATCTCAAACGTTACGGATTACTTTTCTGAAAAAAATAAGAAAAAAATTATTATGGACATTTAAGTGCAAAATATTAGGCTTAAAAATAATAAATGTCCATAATAATTTTTTTCTTATTTTTTTCAGAAAAGTAATCCGTAACATTTGAGATGCAAGTTATGAAAAGTAATTTAAGCCCGGTCTGGTGACATATAAGTCATCGTACTAGAAAAAAAGCTATGGCAAGTGGGCAAATAAATAAAACTTTAAGATATTTTTGATGGAACAATAGTAGAGATGAAGGGCACTTTTCGGGCCCTTATAGTGTATAAATAGCTTAAATTATGTCAGCACTTAAAGTGTAAAAAGTTCCAGTAATCAAAAGTGATGCATAAAGTCTTCATAGCTATTATACTGAAAAGTGTATTTTTTTCAATTTAACCCAGGCCTACCCCCTTAAAGTGAGATCTTTGAGATCGTTTTTAAGCCTATTAAATGTTCTTATCGCTTCTAGGTTTTTAGTTTTAGTTTTACTTGTACTTTTTAAATGGATTTCACTTAATTGTGGGTAATGGTAGAGAACAGATTTAAGTATAGAAGATTATCTTAAAGACTGGAAATTTATTTTTATTCATTTTTTTTAATATTCGTGTTGTATTGTCTGCAAAAAATTTAGAAAAGTGCATAGGATATCATCATTAACATTTAGCTTGAGACTTCCAATCTAAATGAGAACAAGTTCTTTAATAAAAAATTTTTTTTCCAACATAAAAGTCTTATCTTTGTACACTTTCGCTTTTTTGTATTTTTAAATTTGACAATGCCTTCTGAAAAAATTGGAAAAGCACACTTTATAATGCATGTACTTTGTGAGTCTGTAAGGCAGAATGTTTGAGTGGCAATAAGACGTAAGTGTCCTTCAATTTAGATGCAATGCATTGATAACTATATTTTTCAACAACTCTGAGCATTTGTAACACACACGGAAAAAGTTGTTAGTAAAATTTACTTAAAAGCTTATACAATAAAACATACTAATTATTATTAATTATTTAAGCAAAATTTACTTGGCGCTTTAACTTCGATGTCCTTAAGGGGCTCTGAAAATCAATTAAAAATTTAAATTTCGCGCCATAATATAGTAAACGAAAAAAACAATTTCCTTATAGCAAAGTGTATGCATAAAGTATAAATGAATGTTGCCCTCCGCTAGGTAATAATATATCCTTTTATAAAGTTCCAAATTCGTATAACAATATCTTGATGAAAAAAATTTGAATAATATTATATATCTGTGCATTATCCAAGATTTTTCTCACTGAGATATTGTTATACCAACTTGGATCATATAAAATGATTGATCGTTATTCGATTTTTCGATATTCCACTTGTTATGAGCAAATTAATTGTTTTTTTCGTCTGCTATATTATGGCGCGAAATTTGAATTTTTCATTGACGTTTGGACCCTCTTAATCTTTAGAGGGCCGGAATACGCCTCTAGGCGTAAGGGGTCTGACTCACCAACATCGCAATTTAGTTTGGCTCTAACTCAGGGACCTTAGACCACATTCCTATAGAAAAATGCGATTTTCAAATTTTTCAAAACCCCGGCCCTCTAAAGGTTAATTAACTAAGCATATATTGCTTAAAAAATTCAGTACAATTCACTTACTGCACGAGTAAATTTAATATGTCTGCGTTTACTTAAGTTTTTAAGCAAAGTTTACTATTACTATTCCAGTAAATTTTAAAACTCATTTTTCTCCGTGTAAGCATCGAAAATAAAAATTTACCTTGAAAAATACAATTGTCCGCTTTTTATTTTACATTAATTTTCTTATTTTAATAACGCGTAAACTTACAATAAATACTCTGCAGCATATTTTAAATTTTGAACATCAGTTTGATTGCAACAAAAAAACAATAAAAAAACAAAAAATAAATAAATAACACGGAATGGATCGTCTCGGATCGGGAGAATCTTGCTTTTATTTTATTTCTTACAGGTTTTAAAAGTATATCTAAAACTTATTATTCTACACGGAGAGAAAAGTTGTAGTACGTACTAAAAAATATACTTACACTGAGAAAAAAATATTTTAAATATTATTATACCGCGGAGTACACATTCCTATTATTCTGCAGGGAACCGAATAGGAATTTTTACATATTATACTATATTAATGCGCACTTAAATTTTATAACGCATTTAAGTGGCTTGCGATAAATTGCAAAAGTGCGCAAAAGATGATTTCCAACTGGTGAAACAATTGGAAATGCGTTATGAAATTTGCGGCACCCCCTTTATGATTTTTCTCTTTGAAAGAGGTTATAATTAACATATTAAAATTATGCGCGAGTCTCCAGAAAATATAATGAATAATTTCATTGGTTTACTTTAAATAAATGTTCAGTTAAAAACTGTAATTGTTTCGTAACTAGAAATTTTGTTAAATAGAAAAGTGTTACACCTGTGAAATTTTACAAAAAATATGTTTATTTAGGGGATGTCGTACCCTTTCTAACATTGTCTAGATTAGTAGTTCCAACTGTACTCTTTAATAATTCAAGCAAAACAACAAAATTGTTCAATGCATTACTTCGAAATTTATAAGCCTAGTAGTTCTAAATTTTCTCTTTAAGCAATTGAGTGATTAAAATGAAACTTTCTTTAAATTAAAGAATATTCAAAGGCGGTTATGCTTCGATTCATTTGTTTAAATATCATATTTACGTAACTTTTATAACTTTTAAACAGTGTTTAATTTTGAATAATTTTGACGAACTGTTCTTGTCTACGATTAAACAGTGGAAATTGAAGCCAATACAAGTGGCTTTTCACTAATCGACACAGTGATTTACGGAGAGTATATATCCTTTCTGTCTTTAACATCCGCTCAGAGAGAAAAGTACTAATAATAAATACTATGCTGTTTTTTAACGCAGAAACCGACAAATCCAAAATTTTACGGGAAAGTATAGTAAAATTAGCTAGACTTATACACGATGAGAAAAGTTGTACACGGAGAAAAATAGTGTTGTAAATATTACTAAAAATATAGAAAATATTACTAAAAAGTACTGTAATCCTGTCACAGGCTGTAAAAAGTGTCCTATTTACATCATACATAACTATTTTTGCAGTACCGTTTAAACAAAGGGTACCCCGTTAGTATAGTCGAATTGCCCCCCTCCCGGGATCGGGAAACTAAGTTTATAGGCATATTCTAGATGTAAAAAGAATACGTTTGCCGCCAACCAGAGCTTCCTAGACCCCCCCTAAGTCTCTATATAGCCAAAAACGATTTTTTTTGTAAATATTTTTTTTCTCCTCGTGTATAAGCTCTCGGAATCTGAAAAAATTCACAAGTATACTTCATAATAAGACAAACTTACCTGAATTTTTCCAAGTCATAATATTGAGTACGCCCTCCTTAAAAAAATTTGGAAATTATTCAACCTGTATTATCTCCCTTTCCTTTGGGACCTGCAGTAAATTTTTTTTTTAAATAACGTATTTTTTTACGAGAAATAAGACGGTATGATTGAAAATCCCAAATATTTATTACATGAACAGAATAAATATTCGGGTATTCCACGTTTACCTGGGCCCTCCGTATTTCATGTATCAAGAATTTTCACTGTGTAATCCGTCCGAACAAAAAGGAGGACGCCCGCCCCGCCCCCCCCCCCCCCACTCACGTTACGGTCTTGCCTGAAGATGGAATATCCAGGGACCTGAATGAGGCCATCATCAATAACCGGATCCAACCACGACTCCGCAATAGCAAAAACATGGATGGAGGGATGATCCGCAAGGAAAAGGCGGAGTTTTCCAATGTGCGCTCTGATAGAGTTAACATTTAAAAACCCCTCCATGAAGGAACCCTTCTCACCCCTCTCTACCACCGGCCGGGTGAGATCAAAGAGTTGCCCCCGATTTGTTGCCAGCGTTGCTCCTGGAACTGCGGTAGACGCAGAGGATGTTGAGTCCTTGGAGATGGCATAGTTTTTCTTGGAGGGTAAAACAGTCTTGGATGTGGATACGGATATTGCAGTTTTTATGTACAATGACGGGTTTTCTTCAGTTTTGCACATGATGGAGGCAATGGACTTGCAAATCGGACCGAACAGCTACGTAATGTTTCTGGTAATCGACAAAGATCGTATAATACATGCAGAGATATCGCTATATGAACGAGTAAAAGAGGCTCGGATCGCTTCAAAAACAAGTAGAAAAGAAAAACAAGACCAGGACGATAACCTGGAAGGCCAATTGTATGGTGCAAGCATTGCTGATGAAAGGTATTAAATTATTCATCATTTTCTACTGCTCAAAACTTAAACTTCGTTTATATCTCAAAACTGTTTTTTAAGTTGTCCGGACAAATATCTCAGACAATTTTCAACCGATTTACTTGAATTTTGAACATATCTTGAAAAAAATAAGATATATCAAAAATATTGTTTATAGAAGTACATAGGATTTTTTTACTAAATTACTTAATTCGTTTGTTATTAACAATTATCTGATGATTTTTCAAACAAATTTTTCCGTTTTCACTTTAGCAATGCGCCACTGAGACCAAAAATTAATATATCGGAAAAAACCTACGTACTTCTTTAGCAGTCAGTGTATAAAAAAAAATTGGGTAATTGAAATTTAAAAATTACAGTAGTGCGGGGTTATCCTTAAAAAATCAAAAAATAAAGGATGGCCCCGCATCAATATGGAAGTTATCATACATGTTTTCCGTGTATTTTTTTACGCAGAATCCAGTGGATTGAACAGATTTACTGTAGGTATCTTCTGCAAAGAGTTACAGCCTAAAAACGTGAAAAAACATGGTTTTTTTAATTTTTAGCAGGGACCCCGCTCGATGAAAAATCATCAGATAATTGTTAATAACAAACGAATTAAGTAATTTAGTAAAAAAATCCTACTTACTTCTATAAACAATATTTTTGATATATCTTATTTTTTTCAAGATATGTTCAAAATTCAAGTAAATCGGTTGAAAATTGTCTGAGATATTTGTCCGGACAACTTAAAAAACAGTTTTGAGATATAAACGAAGTTTAAGTTTTGAGCAGTAGAAAATGATGAATAATTTAATACCTTTCATCAGCAATGCTTGCACCATACAATTGGCCTTCCAGGTTATCGTCCTGGTCTTGTTTTTCTTTTCTACTTGTTTTTGAAGCGATCCGAGCCTCTTTTACTTGTTCATATAGCGATATCTCTGCATGTATTATACGATCTTTGTCGATTACCAGAAACATTACGTAGCTGTTCGGTCCGATTTGCAAGTCCATTGCCTCCATCATGTGCAAAACTGAAGAAAACCCGTCATTGTACATAAAAACTGCAATATCCGTATCCACATCCAAGACTGTTTTACCCTCCAAGAAAAACTATGCCATCTCCAAGGACTCAACATCCTCTGCGTCTACCGCAGTTCCAGGAGCAACGCTGGCAACAAATCGGGGGCAACTCTTTGATCTCACCCGGCCGGTGGTAGAGAGGGGTGAGAAGGGTTCCTTCAGGGAGGGGTTTTTAAATGTTAACTCTATCAGAGCGCACATTGGAAAACTCCGCCTTTTCCTTGCGGATCATCCCTCCATCCATGTTTTTGCTATTGCGGAGTCGTGGTTGGATCCGGTTATTGATGATGGCCTCATTCAGGTCCCTGGATATTCCATCTTCAGGCAAGACCGTAACGTGAGTGGGGGGGGGGGGCGTGGCGGGCGTCCTCCTTTTTGTTCGGACGGATTACACAGTGAAAATTCTTGATACATGAAATACGGAGGGCCCAGGTAAACGTGGAATACCCGAATATTTATTCTGTTCATGTAATAAATATTTGGGATTTTCAATCATACCGTCTTATTTCTCGTAAAAAAATACGTTATTTAAAAAAAAAATTTACTGCAGGTCCCAAAGGAAAGGGAGATAATACAGGTTGAATAATTTCCAAATTTTTTTAAGGAGGGCGTACTCAATATTATGACTTGGAAAAATTCAGGTAAGTTTGTCTTATTATGAAGTATACTTGTGAATTTTTTCAGATTCCGAGAGCTTATACACGAGGAGAAAAAAAATATTTACAAAAAAAATCGTTTTTGGCTATATAGAGACTTAGGGGGGGTCTAGGAAGCTCTGGTTGGCGGCAAACGTATTCTTTTTACATCTAGAATATGCCTATAAACTTAGTTTCCCGATCCCGGGAGGGGGGCAATTCGACTATACTAACGGGGGGTACCCTTTATTGTATTGTATACAAAAATTACAGTTAAGTACAGTAAAATTTAAGTATCTGTAAATTTTTACGGTGACAGTATAGTAATTTTGTATGGAAAATAGAACAATTTTCATATAAACTCTACAAGCGCTCGTCTTTTCGTCGGAGCGCATGCGCATTGAAGGATTCGCGGCACCTCGTGCCACGTATCTCTGCAACGTCGTGGTACCTTCTAGAAAACGAAGTGTTATATTATATTTGTAATACCGCTTGCAATAGAATGCAGTACACATCTCTCCTAGATGGCGCAATGAAATTTGTCACTCGCAAGTGACTGGGTTTGACTTCGATTAATATATAAGGCCGTTTAGTCAATTCAGAAATCAATTGCGAGCGTCATAGCGTTCTTTGCGAAACTGCGATCTTTGCGAAACTACGATCTTTGTAATAAAGCGTTATTTGTTAGGAAATTAATTTGTATAGCTTAGGGCCCTTCACTACTACTAATAGCGACAAAAAATTCCTGTATTCTACAAAATCGATTAACTTACTAGTAACCTGACAATTTTACATAAGATGTTTCCTCTAATCTCTCCTCTAATGTTTCCTTTAAGCAGGCAGTAAAAAAGCAAATTTTATTCTTTTTTTTTTGTATTGTTTACTCCATTTTAGTCAGAGTAAATTTTATTATACAGTATAGTAAAATTTATAAGATTAGAAATTTTACTGTACTGGACTGTAAAATTTATAAGATTAGAAATTTTACTGTACTGGAGTGTAAAAATTATAAGATTAGAAATTTTACTGTACTGGACTGTAAAAATTATATAGACTGCAAGTCTGTGATCAGATTACTATACTGTTCAGCAAAATTTAGTTTAAAAAATCATAAAATTTCCTGCACTATTTCTCTCCGTGTATGTAAAATTACTGTACTCTCTAGTAAACGAGGAATAAACTTGAATTTTACTTATTATAACTGCTGTATGTTCAACAAAAAAGTACAAGAATCATTCCATAGAAATTAGATTACATTTATTATAAGTTGTGCGAAAATTTATATTAAAATTTTGATAAACATTATAGCTCATTAGCGACAATACATTGCGATGTTTTTAGGTTAGATTTTTAAAGTTAGCGCGATTTAAGAGTACTTTACCCCCTGGCGAAAATAGACGACAGCCAATCAGAGCGTTTGAAGCCCAAGCCAGTTCTAGAGCAGACGACAGCGAAAGCTAAAATTTATTTATTTTTTTTATTGATTTTAAAAAAAAATTTCCGGGTATATCTCGGTTTTCCGCTGTGTATCCGGGTTTCAAGTTTATAATTATTTTAGTTTTGAGATCATTTCGTAAACATTCGAGAGGAAATCCGTTTACAAAAATTCAAACGGTCTAATTGGCTGCCGTCTATTTTCACCAGGCGGGTGGAGCACCCTTAAGGGGGTTTATCCGATTTTCTAAAAAATTAATATGTCGTAAATATTGATAATCGAAATATCATATTAGAAATTCAGAAACCCTAGCTTCACCGTTTTGTAAATATGATAATTTAAAGAAACCAATCTCGCTCCATCCGCCACGCGCTCGAGCCACCTCAGTGCCGTCAAAAGCAACGTCGCATTGACTCAGCTGAGTAGACGGCCGTTCAAATCGGTTCCGGCAAATTCATAACTATAATCTCTTTTTGCAAAAATTTTAGACATTTTAAATTTTTCCTTAATTCTTCAATGTCGATTACTGTATTGCCTTCGATAACAGGACTTTCTTTACTAATCATTGTCTTTTTTCTAGCCTCTGCTCTTCCTTTTGCTGCCTTCATCCTCTGATCTATAACTTTCAGTTGGCTTAATCTTCCGTTTTTTAAACGAGGCCTTGACATCTTGTTATAAACTTAAAAAAACGTACTAAGTGAGCGTCTAAACGAATCGACGTTATGTTAAACAGCGTTGCCGTTTACTCAAGCGCTGTCACCGACGCTCGCACTGACGCTTGTGTTCAGGTACACCGACACACCGTTTGGGTGTTACATGTATAGGGCCGTAGAAATATGGCGACCTGGAGAGGAGTGGGGACTATAAGAAATAATATAAGGCGCCCGTCACGGGGCGCCCCGTGCTCGTAGTACACTCCCGAGCGGATAAACCCCCTTAAGCACAACTCGCAATGGTTATATAGACATCACGTGTTTAGTTAGTATACAATATACCGATCAATTGCTTTTGCCCACCTGAACACAATTTTACCCGTTATAAAAAGTTTTATAAATTCAGTAGCTTGATCCGAGGCTTTCCAAATCATGACTTGAAAACATTTTATTTTGTATTTTTCACTTTTGGAGATATCAAAATTAACCCTTTAACACCCAACTTGACTATTTTTCGACAATATTTTCAGTGGTGTGTAACACTAACTTAAAATGGTTCAAGAAATTCTCAAGATTCCACTTTTAACGTAAAATTTTATGTATTTTCAGAATCCGGTATTAGATTTGTCGAAAATTTCAACAATAAAAAGTTATAAACAATTTTTCGAATGGAAAGAGGGTTCGCTCGTACGTCTAACACGTATATATTTGGTCAATGGCATATATACTTTATTGTAAAACAGTGGCAATACCGAAATTAAAAATGGCGGCCATCCAAACAACCCCTTTTCCACCAAACTTATCAAGAAAGGTTCGTGACTTTTTTCCCAGTCACGATCAGGACCAGGTGATCAGGATCGACTTAACGAAAAAAGTTTATAGAACAAAAAGTTGTTAGAATTCATCAGAGAAGACGCGTGAAGCGACTTTTGGATTTTTGAATATGGCAAATTTTTGAAAAATCAAAAAATTGCTCCGAAAATTCTAAAAAAAATTCACAAGTATTCTTTGATTAATTCTAAGGTGAACGTTCATTGAAAATGGGTTTTCCATACATTCAGTAGCGGCTAAGAACGTTCAACAATTTTTAATTCAATAAAGACCGATTCTACAAAAAAAGTTATAGAACAAAAAGTGCTTAGAATTGAAAAGCTTGATCGAAGAACAATCAATCATTTTTTTAATTTTTTAAAGCTTTTTTATGCTTCTGCTGGCGATTTTCTTAAAAAAAGTTTTTTTCAACTTTATCTATCTTGGAAAGAGCGAACTGTAAAAAAATGTGTCTTTTGTGTCAAGGTTACGTGAGAAATTTTTCCGATATTTTTAAATAGTTTGATCCAATTTATTTTAACAGAGAAATTTTTTTAAATTAAGTGGTGGTGAAGATTTTTCTAAACCACTCAGTGAACAGTTAATTTTTTTTTAATCTTCACTTAATCATCATTGATTTTTTATTATTATTTATTTTTTTCTCTAAAAAACCTTGAATTGTGAGCATTATGAAAGGACCTCCAGGGGTTTTTTCACACGGAGAAAATAAATCGTTGATTGGTATTTATTATGTACGTGGTAATTGTTATTATTCAAAATAACAAATTTTAATTTTTTACAAAATAATAAATTTTACTTCGTAGTTTCGGATTGTTTAAAAAACCATAACACAATTGCTGATCAAAATAAGAAAAATACTGAGAATTTGAGTCTGCCCCCGCATTATTAAATTGATAATTATATAAACGAGTATTTTTCTCCTCGCACTTACTAACTGTTTTCTTCTTTTGGTAATGGTGATGTCTGTTGTAAAGACTATCCCTTCTGGGATATTGCCTCTCCCAAAGAAAACTAAATAAACAGCCCTGGTAGAAAAGTTAGCTTCCGAGTTAGCTTGCTTAATAACAATAAGCTAAAATCGGTAACTAAAAATAAGCTTCGCATTAACGGATTTTAAGCTACTAATAAGCTTACGGTACGACTAGGCTATTAAGCAATATAAATAACAACCTTTGTCTTTATAATATGTCTAAAATTGAATTATGCAAGAAAATATTATTTACTAATTGGAAGTTTATTTCATTCCTTAAAAATAAATATAAAATTATTTATTTTGCCTAACATGAGAATTGTTGTGAGAGGTTGTGTTTATGAGGTTAGGTACTAATGTACTATACAGTCGAATGTACATGTATAGGTGTAGAGCATGGTAGTGTTAGTAAAAGCGTCTGGTCAGCCTGCACGTGTCTCCAAGACTTCAATCTAATGCATTTTTAGGTTAAGGTTTACACCGTTTAAAAATAAAAAAATATATATTAACTTATTATGAAATTGCACTTTATAAAAATCTACATTATTTATTTGTAATAATAAATTTTTTTATGCATATTCTCATAATAAATAGTAATAATAACCTCAAATAATGTCTTAACATCAATCTGAAGCTTATGCGGAGCTACTGTACGCTTAAAAACGGTAGCGCCAGTAGCTACGCATAAGCTATTTTTGTTAGCTTAAGTAAGCTAATTCTGCAACAATTAGCTAATTATTAGCTAAAAATTAGTTAAGTTTTCTACCAGGGAGCCGGTGGAATGAGAAAGAGCGCTGCGGTTAATGTATATAATTATTCATTCTATTATCTTCATTGCGCAATTCCTCCTCGGTATATGGAAAATGAGAATAATACTTAATAAATAGTTATCATAAAATATTATTGTCTAATAGACCCTGAGGGGGAAAATATAGTGAAGAAATATCTGTACAAGCGTTTATAGGTTTGGAGACATTGAACAACTTAATTAGAGACGTGCCAATCCTTATAGCAATTCAAAACATTTAATGGAAATGCTGGAGAAATAGAAATATGCAAAGAATAGTGAGCATTTTTGATCCATTGATGAAACGCTTTTTTAAATCAGAATCTCATTTAATGTACGAATAATTAATAGGAAAAAATGTTTTTTAATAAACCTTGTTTCATAATGATCCGCCACGTGATCACGGAGTCGAGAAGAAAGAATCTACTTTTAGGTTATGTTCGCCCCCATTTTTCTTCCTTCCAAAATTGTTATTTTTTTCATAACGATTAGAAGTTAACAGTATTTATCTAAGTATCACCCTGATTCCCACCGCTCCTCTTTTCGCAACACCCGAGTGTTCTACATTACATCTCTCCGCAAACCTATTTAAAGAATTGCGGCCTATTTATGTGATAGGTGATATTTAAAAAAAATTTAAACTACAAAATAAAGTTTTTTATATACATTACAAATTTCGTTATATCAACATAACAATATTATGGGATCTTCGGTTACAGTTTTTTGAGTATACATAACCTAAAAACTACGTGTAGTTTTTATTAAAGAATTGTGTGTATAAATTGTAATGGCAATTCCCGATTAAAAACGCAACGTTTTTTTTTTCAATAGTAATAATAATAATAATATTAAAAATTCGAATAAAAAAACAGGAAAGAAAAATATTTTTATTTTAGAGTGAGAAAAATTAAAATTTCTATTATATTCTCTGTGTATGATTTTCAATGACTGCATAAAAATTAACTGTACGCAATAGTAACATTTTTCTCTGTCTAAGGTAAATTTTGAAGAAAAAAAACTAGTTGGAAAAGTGTGGTATTACCGTGAAAATAACAGTAATTTTTATTGCAATTTCCGTGTAGCAATATTTACCTAATTAGAGTAAAGATTTTGGAATTTGGCGTCTTGTAAATAGATATATACGTACTGGTTATTGATTAAAAGAACATTAATATTGAATGAAAATACGCGTAAATGGATAGTTTGCTGTGTCATTGTGAATACAAAATGCAATAAATAATTAACTTGGTAATAAAGTATTTACTGAATTTCAGGTGAAATTGCCATTCGAGTGTTCAGAGCATGCACGGAACTGGGTATCCGTTCGGTAGCGGTGTACTCCGAACAAGACAAGATGCAGATGCATCGTCAGAAGGCCGACGAGAGTTACCTCGTGGGCCGGGGTTTGCCACCGGTGCAAGCTTACCTTAACATTCCGGAGATAATCAGAGTGGCCAAGGAAAACGACGTCGATGCCATCCATCCCGGCTACGGTTTTCTCTCCGAGCGCTCCGACTTTGCGCAATCTGTCATTGATGCCGGTATACGGTTCATAGGTCCCAGTCCAAAAGTGGTCCAACAAATGGGCGATAAAGTAAATTCTATTTTCACTATCAATCAACATTTATAATTGACAATAAACTAGTGGGCGTAAAAACTGCCGCTCAACAGTTCCAGTACAAAATATCCATGTGAATCCACATGGAATTCGTACATCTATCCATGTGCTATTCATTATATTACAATGCATTATTGATTATTACAATTGGCATTTCCTTACAGTAGTAAATTGGCAATTGAACCGATACTTTGGTGGAGTAGCGGAACTGCACCTCGGACGATCACCGAAGCGCTGGACGTGGTTCACACTTGGATGGGTGACCGCTCTATGCTGCCATTTCAATAATCGTTTAGGTGATTTTCCGCTCGCAACAAAGTGTTTGGCCAGGTGAGTTTGAAGTGTGTTTTCGATGTTTAAGTTTACGAAAAATGACTTAAATGCCCAAAACACATTCAGACATATCGGATGATGCTAAGAGCCTTCGAAGCACTTCAGATACTCTATAAAAAAGGTCTGCTCGAAGGTTCGCATCATCTATGAGGTCGAAAGCTGGTATGGAAATAGGTATTGAATGAAGCATACATAGTAAATTGACAACTGCTGAATATACATTACTTTTTAGTGCTCTTTCGCAATTTACTTGCTACTAGAAACTCTGTTGCCTAACAGAAGATCCGAGTATCCGAATCGTTCTGGATACTAGATTCGAATTCGATATTTGAATCTTTAAGTGCTCCATTTGCTTTCAAATCCGCCTGTACACTTTGAATATAATTTCTTTTTCTTAATTTTTTAAAACATTTTTTCAAACATATTATCTGTCTATTTGTATTTCGAATCTTAATGACTGATTTAGGATGCACATATATTAAAAGGTATTGACGTTAAACGATTCAGTATTTTAAAATAACTGCTCAATGCGTCGGCAACGACAGCCTGCCATCAGAGTAAACAATTTTTACTTACCTTCGGTTTTTCAAATTTTTGCACTTCAAATTATTACCTGTTGTTTAAAAGTAGAAAAACATTAGTTCAAATAAATTCCTAAAATACATTGCTTTTTTACTATTTCTTGTTCTAAAGTGGTTCCTTAATTTTTCAGGGTATATTTATGAACATTTCAAGATATTTACGATTTTTGCAAAATTTCAGCTTCGTTCAAATATGTCATTATTCTTTTTTTACAAACAATTAAATTAAATTCACGCATAGTAATTCCAATTCAAATTTTACTTTTAACTTTTTCAGTGCAAGTTGAAATGTTTAGCTCTTTAATTTTTTTAATGCAACTAACTCATTGACATACAATAAAAAAATTAAATTACATAACGCTCAACCCGTAAGGAAAATATATTAACTAAATTTTTTATTAATGCAATTTTTTTTATCTGACAAATTTGGTTTGGTTCGTAACTAATACGGTAACTTAAGGGGGTCCGAAGGGACAACTCAAAATTCTCACCGTAATATAGCAGACGAAAAAATAATTCATTTGCTTATAACAAATAGTATAAATGAAATATCAAAAAACCAAAGTATACTTGTTGTAAACAAATTAATTGTTTTTCCGTCTGCTATGTTATGGCGAGAAATTTGAATTTAAATTGACGTTCGGACCCCCTTATTTCTGCCTTTCGAAGTTAAATTTTTGAAAACTTGATTTAATCCTTATTTGAAGTAAATTTTTTATTTTATTTACAATATTTCTGAACGGTTAAATTAATTTAAAGCATTATACTAACCTTTTTGTTCACTCTTTTATCTAAAAGTCCTTTAACGGTTCATGTGCTCTGTTGAATATTCGCTTCTTACCTTAACTTCTAATTTGTAGGTTGCAGCAAGAAAGGCTGCAATCGAAGCTGGCGTTCCAATAGTTCCCGGTACAGATGGGCCGGTCACCAGCTCTGACGAAGCTGTCGAATTCTGTACGAAGTATGGCCTGCCAGTTATATTCAAAGCAGCTTATGGCGGTGGCGGTAGAGGTATTGCAAACATTTTATTAATCAAATAATTTTCATTCTTTCTAAGCTTCCTTAACTAACCTAAAGGCGTTGCTTTTGTAAAAAAGGTATGAGGGTTGTTAGGCAAATGGAGGAAGTGCGCGAGCTATTCGAGCGTGCATCTTCGGAAGCACAGGCAGCTTTTGGGAACGGCGCAATGTTTATCGAAAAGTTTATCGAGAGGCCAAGACATATAGAGGTACAACTACTTGGAGACTACGCGGGCAACGTGGTCCACCTATACGAGCGGGATTGTTCTGTGCAGCGTCGACATCAGAAGGTTCTATTCTCACAATTGTACTTTCTTCGATGTTTTACTCTCTTTCTCTCTCTTTCTGTTTTTTCATGCCTAAGTGACTAAGTAAACTTGAACAGGTGGTGGAAATAGCACCAGCACCCAGTCTTGATCCGAAAGTACGCGACAAGATGACTAAATATGCGGTCAAACTGGCAAAGCACGTTGGTTATGCGAATGCAGGGACAGTCGAATTTTTGGCAGACGAATCCGGTAACTTTTACTTTATCGAGGTCAACGCCCGATTGCAAGTAGAACACACAGTCACTGAAGAGATCACCGGGTAAGCAACTTAATGACAAAAAGCACGAAGACATTGTTAAAGTCTTCTCTAAGTGTATTTTGATTCTGAGCAGGATTGACTTGGTGCAGTCACAGATCCGAATTGCTGAAGGCATAACACTCCCAGAACTCGGGATGACTCAAGAGAAAATAGTACCTCAAGGATTCGCCATCCAATGTAGAGTGACGACCGAAGACCCCGCCAAGAATTTTCAACCAGATACCGGTCGGATAGAGGTTTTCCGTTCGGGAGAAGGTATGGGAATTCGTCTAGACGGAGCCTCAGCCTATGCAGGTGGCATAATTTCACCCTACTATGACTCCCTTCTCGTGAAGGTACCGTTTGCCAACAAATAGGTAATTCAAACTTACGGAATGTAAATTGCACCTTAATGTTTGTTACTAGGTAATCGCTCACGCGGCTGACCTCCAGTCTTCCTGTGCCAAAATGAACCGAGCCTTACGAGAATTCCGCGTACGCGGAGTCAAAACGAACATTCCATTCTTGCTAAACGTGCTTGAAAATCAAAAGTTTTTGAACGGCAACGTCGACACTTACTTTATCGATGAGAATCCCCAACTGTTCCAGTTTCAACCCAGCCAAAATCGCGCTCAAAAACTCCTAAACTACATTGGTAGTGTACTCGTTAATGGACCAAGTACGCCGCTTGCCACTTCCCTGAAACCCGCGGAAATTCGACCACACGTTCCTCAAATCGCTGTGGGTAAGTAGACCTAAAAGAAATTTCAGTTTCTTTTAATGTGGAATGATTTATTCTGTCGAATGAAGCGTTAAATCAAAAGCACTATTTGTTTGTCATTAATGATTGTTGATAAAAAAGGCGTTTATAAGCTAAGTATCCGTTGTATAAATTCGCTGTGTGCTCCGCGTATTGGCTTTATGGAAGATGAGATGAATAGGTAAATTGTTGCATGCTTTTATTGTTTCATTGGCTGTTTTCTAGATTACGCTAAGATCGCTGCAGCCGAGGATTCGGATGCAGAATCATCAGGTAAGTGGCCAGCCTTAAGCCTAAGTGTGTAGCTATAGCTGTAGCTTGGGTGGCTCGATGCTGCAGCCGAAGTCTTCATTTCGACTGATCACTGGATGTTCCAGATTCATTGCAACCGCCTGAAGGTTTGCGCCAGGTGCTGCTCGAAAAGGGTCCCGAGGGTTTTGCCAAGGCGGTGCGCCAACGGAAGAGGCTGTTGCTGATGGACACGACGTTCCGCGATGCGCATCAATCTCTTCTGGCAACGCGCGTTCGTAGCCACGATCTTCTCCGCATCTCGCCGTTCGTCACTCACAAATTCAATGATCTATATTCTTTGGAGAACTGGGGCGGTGCAACTTTTGATGTCGCGCTTCGTTTTCTCCACGAATGCCCCTGGGAACGTCTCGAAGATATGCGACGTATCATTCCCAACATACCCTTTCAGATGCTGCTGCGTGGTGCGAACGCCGTCGGCTATACCAACTATCCAGATAACGTCGTCTACAAATTTTGCGACCTCGCTGTTCAAGCGGGCATGGATATCTTCCGAGTTTTCGACTCCCTAAATTACCTGCCGAATCTGGTGCTAGGCATGGAAGCTGCTGGCAAGGCAGGTGGCGTTGTTGAAGCGGCCATTTCTTACACTGGTGATGTTAGTGATCCCAATCGCAAAAAGTATGACCTTGGCTACTACGTTGAATTGGCCGGTGAGCTTGTCAAGGCCGGTACACACGTCCTGGCCATCAAAGATATGGCCGGTCTTCTTAAGCCGAAAGCTGCTACTATGTTGGTTGACGCAATACGTCAAAAACACCCGGATGTTCCCATTCACATTCACACGCACGATACATCGGCAAGTGGGGTAGCTGCGATGCTCGCTTGTGCCGAAGCAGGTGCCGACGTTGTTGACGTCGCCGTGGACAGCATGTCGGGCATGACCAGCCAACCTTCCATGGGCGCACTAGTCGCTTCTCTCCAAGGTAATAGAAACGATCGCGCTAAGGCTTATTCTAATAGTTATTTTATTCTTATGTTTCCATGTTTGTAGGTTCAAAGCATGATACAGGATTTGATCTAAGGGACATATCTGAATACTCGGCTTACTGGGAACAAACACGCACACTCTACGCACCTTTTGAGTGTACCACCACTATGAAGTCTGGTAATGCTGATGTTTATCTCAATGAGATCCCGGGTGGTCAATATACAAACCTCCAGTTCCAAGCTTACTCTCTGGGACTTGGTGAATTTTTCGAGGATGTGAAAAAAGCCTACAGAGAAGCAAATCTTTTGTTAGGCGATATCATCAAAGTGACGCCAAGTTCAAAAGTCGTCGGAGACTTCGCCCAATTTATGGTGCAGAACAAGCTGAAACCTGAGGATGTACTCGAGAGAGCCGAGGAGCTCTCCTTTCCCAAATCGGTTGTCGAATTTATGCAAGGTGCCATTGGTGAGCCATATAAGGGATTCCCCGAACCATTACGGTAATAATCTACCTGTATATATTTATACATTGCTCTCGATTATTCGTTAATCCGATCGGTTTCTTCCAGCTCTAAGATTTTGAAAGATATGCCGCGTATCAAAGGTCGACCAGGTGAAAGCCTTCCACCTTTTGATTTTGCCGGTCTGAAGACTCATCTCCAAGAAACTTATCCACGCGTTAGCGACAAAGACGTCATGTCGGCAGCGCTCTATCCGCAAGTCACAGAAGATTATTTAAATTTCCGCGAAACCTTCGGCCCAGTCGATAAACTTGACACTCGAATTTTCTTGACCGGACCAAAGGTTGGCGAGGAGTTTGAGGTGACTATTGAGAAAGGCAAAACTCTTGGTATCAAGACACTGGCAATGGCTGAGGATTTAACACCGAACGGCGAGCGCGAAGTCTTCTTTGAAATGAATGGACAATTACGTTCTGTCTTCATTAAAGACAAGGAGGCTGTTAAGGTACGTACAACAATTTCGCATTTGTTAAAAGGAAAAAATGGCAGTTTCGGCAAAGAAGCTATACAACCTAAGTCATAATGACTCGGAACCGAGCAATCGTACACAGAGATAAATTTTCACTTAATAATTAGTATATCTTCTATAATTAAGAGACAAAATCAGACTTCGAGGCAGATTTAATATGTTAATATGAGTATTCATGGCGTACAATGCATAAACACTTTTTAGAATAATAAAATAAAAATGCATCGCATTGTAATTCTCTACGTTAAAAATGATCTGTAATTGCGCAACTACGTGTTATTAGTTTGCAATGCATTGCGCAAATAAGTTACAATGCATTTTAATTGGGCTCCGCAGATTTAACTACGAAAACAGTGACTGTTAATAAGAACATTTTAATTATATAGCTTGCACGCAATTGTCGCCAACGCGTTTTATCGATTTTCGAAAATCTATTGAATCGATCCAAATAATTTTTTTCAAATAATAGTATTTTCGAGCTCTTCCTATTTATGCTTTTTGCTTTATAGAAAAGTGCCTAGAACAACCTTTTGTATGGTTTTATTCGCGGGTATAAAAAGATGATTTTTTTAAAACTCTCTAAAATGAACAAAAATAAAAATTTTGATAAATTTCGAAATAGACATTAAAGTTCAAGTAATTCTTTATACACGATGTTCAAAAAAATGCTAAAAGGAGAAAGGGCTTAGAATGCGATGCTCTATACGGATATACTGTTCGTGCTAGTTATTTTTTAAACACCGTGTATGTGGGATTTTTTCTCGGCGTAAAATGATTTTCGTAACTCTGATACATTCTGTAATTAAGGAAAAAATAGAAAATTGGCCTTCAATTACATCAACGATTATTAATGAATCTTCCTAAAAATTTTTTTATATTGGTGTAAACTAAGTCTTAAATAGATATAAAGTCGATTCATGCATTATTTTTTCAGTAATTTAATAAAGAAAAATATGGCATTTTTTATCGTTGATGGCCATTTGCAAATTAACTGTTACAGTTCATGCGGGCGTACTTTTGTAGGTAATTTAATAGTGAACAAAAGTGTCCTGAGCACTTTCTCTCTAAAATGCTTTAAACGCGGTGAAAAAACGAAAAAAATAAAAAAAAAGTGCTGAAAATGCTCATAAATCGTTAAATAACCAATTTGTCTCATCTTTTGGTGTATGCGCATAATCAGATTCTTCAAGAGGCTGAAACGAAGCGAAATAAAAAATAAACCAGCCTGTAGCTGATTTTGCCCGCTCCAAAAGTCTACCGACTAGTAAAAATAGTGAGGTTAAAAAGAATACCTCACATCGCACGTTTGTCAGTTTACGCGGGATCTGGGACCATTCTTATTTTACCTCCCTTGTCCAGTAATATACTATTAAAGAGTCTGATCAATGAATTTGTTGCCCTCCGACCGTAAACCGTTAACCTTCCGGCGCTGTGCGAAAGGACGTTGCAGATTTTCGGCACCGTCGAGCAGAATAATAACATATTACGTACTCATCCCTGTACAATAAGAAATGTCACAGATCACATGTAATTGTCGATTGTGGCAAAGCTGAGGTAGACAAACATGTGATCTGAGGCATATTCTGAACATGTTCTTGTTATACAGGGCTAGGTATGTATACCATTTTTTTGCTCGACGGTGCCAGTAAACGGTAACTTCGTTTCGTGCATTGCTAAAATAGTTTAGTTTAGCCAGAATGGTATCGAAACTGATTTTACTTTTTTTTAGGAGCTGCACATACACCCAAAGGCCTCAAAGAGCAATAAAAATGAAATCGGCGCTCCAATGCCCGGTACAGTTATTGATATTCGAGTGAAGGTTGGCGACACTGTAGAAAAAGGCGCAGCTCTCATCGTCCTTTCAGCCATGAAGATGGAGATGGTCGTGCAAGCACCGCGAGCCGGTAAAATCAAGAGCCTCGACATTAGCCAAGGCATGAAACTCGAGGGAGATGATCTCCTTCTTACCATGGAGTAAGCTCTCTTTTCAATTTCACCGACTCGTCGATTGAGGATAAAACTTACTACTCGTTGCTCGACGCTCCTGCTTTGGCGATCTCTGGCGGACTCTAAAAGTGTCGATGCACATTTTTTCACCTCAACGCACAGGCAATGTACGACCAGATGGTAGACCGAACAATTGTCAGGCACGAGCTTATCATCTTGCTCAAGGCTGTGAAATTTCCAGTTTATCTATATCTATTAGTTACTTCTTGATGCAAATGAAAACCTACTCAGTTATATATAGAAGACATTTTTTTAAATGCAATGCATTTATTTTAATTGTAGAATATTTCAACCCAATCAAACAGATGATTAAACGAAGTTTATTTATTTATCTTTATTTCGATTCCGATTGCTTTTAATATGTTTAAAAAACATCAACTGGAAGATTTTTCTAAAACTAAGTCCAAATCACAAATGATGTCATATGAAAAACGAGTTTACATCTATAAATTTCACTTTTTGACTCCAAAGTTCCAGCAAAATGTTTAAAAATCCAAATAAGTGCATCATTGTCATTAACAATATTTCCGTAAATAATTACTCACCTATTTGGAGATTCATTTAACTAACATAAGAACCAACGTCGAAAAAAGTACAAATTAGTCATTGAAAAGCCAACTTACATGATCGAACTGAGTGAAAAATCCAAAAAAATAAATAAATTTAAATAACATGATTTATTTTATTATAGTAGCAAACAGTGCTATTTTATTTGTTAGAAAATAACCTGTTTATTATCTACGAGTTCTACATTTTAGAACTAATGTCAATTTACGTAAATAAGTCAATTAGTGAATAAAGTTCCATCTGTGAGGGATTCGCCAAGGGATCCTGCTGGCAACAGGAAAACGTCCTTATTTCTGATACAAATAATAATGCGAATAAAATAATTCTCAATTTTTACTGGAAAATGCTTATTTTTTACCTTCGATTCTTGTAAACACTCCATATATAATATGATTGTAGTACAATGCTAGTTCCTACTTTATTAACTCTGCAGAATATTTACGAACTGTGAAAGGAAAGTATTTTATTTGGATTAATGGGAACCAACATCATTTGGATTTATTCATATGTGATTTGATCAACTTTTTTTTATTATCCTCATTTTATGCTGCTCCCATTTGATGCTAATAGCGGCAGAGGTTAACGATTTGTTTGTGAACAAAGCGTATAAGAGCAATTTTGCCAAAAATGCTTACGTTTTTGAAACTTTTCGGATCCGGGAGTTAGAAGAAGTTCTTGCAGTAAATCCCACATAGCACGAAAAATTTTTAAAAGGTTTCTGAAAGATTTCATGAAGGGTTTGAAATGTTTCAAAAATCTTTCATAAAAAGTTTTTGAAATATTTTTATGTCCGCGACATCGATCCTGCAAAAATATTTCATGAAATGTTCGTAAAATATTTCATAAGAAAGTTTCTTGAAATTGTAAACTTTTTTAAATATTTTATGGTAGTATTTAGCAGTTACATGAAAAATAGAAGAAAGGTTTTTAAATTATTTTATTATACAAAATAAGTATTTCATATGATTTATTTATTGCAATGTTTAAAAAGCTACTTATTACATTGAAATAAATAAAATACTAAAACTATTTTGTATAATGTAAAGTTCATATTATTATAGGAACCATAGGATTTATGTTATTATTTTAATTATACTATAATTTATTTTAAAATGATAATACAAATATATAAATATTATATGTTAAGATCGGCATCCCCTTAAATGGAAAAACTTTCTTTCGATGAGATTGGAACCTGCGACGTTTCGATTTAGAGTCTAACACCTAGTCCACTTGACCACGAGTCCTTGTTTGTATATTACATTTATTTCGCACTTAAGAGAAATTCGCAAAATTGAGTTTGAGCATTATATGAGAAAAAAAGCTATTATTATTAAACAATATTTATTGTACAATATTTATTATTTTATTCATTTTGGCGTTAGATTTTCAGTAGTTCATTCAGTAGTTAATTCATAGTATTTTTACATTACTATAAGTATTATCTTCTGGTTTTGGATATTCGACATATCTACCTAAAGATAATTAAAATAAGACTGTCAACATCATGCCTGCTACCTATCACAAATAAATACAGTGAATATAAATCGATTACAAAAGGTGTGTAATATGGTAGAAGTATTCAGATGTGACACCAGCAAGCCATGATAGATTTAGTGAACACTTACAAATAAGAAATGGTTTATTACTCTTTAAAGAAAATCGATTAAAAGAAATACCTAATACCTAAAATACATAAAATCTTACGGCAGATTTTTCAATATGACTGTAAATTACTTAGCTAAAAATTTTGGAAAATTTTCACAAACTATTTTATGAAAGGTTCCTGCAGACTTTCAGCAAGGTTTCTGTGATATGTTTAATTGCAAAAATTAATCTTACAATGAAATGAGTCTAAAATATTTCTAAAAGGTTTCTGTGAAATGTTTAATGAAACTTCTCACAAAACCTTTTTTAAAAGGTTTAAGTAACTTTTATAAAATATTTTAAAAAACCTTTATGCTGAATGCTTGTGAAAAGGTTTCTGCAATCTTTAAGATAATATTTCTTGAAATGTGCTTGCAAGCATTTCGTGAAATATTTTTGCAAAGATTTTACTTTGTTTTCTTGAAAGGTTTTATGTTTTCAATAATAATATTTCAGTGAAACCTTTCTGATATGTTCTTGGAAGGATTCAAGAAATATTTCTGTGAAATGTTACTGCAAGCTATTAGTAAGCTACGGGAAAGGATTCAGCAACGTTTCATTCAAACCTTTCTGTGAATCTTTCTCATAATTATTTCATGCTATGTGGGATGTATACACTGAGAAAAATTATTTGTAAAATTTATTAGAATTATAGTAAAAATTACTATAAATTATTGCAATGCGGCGACATAGTGGAGCTTGATAAATTATATCGTTTTTTTTTTAATAATTTGCAAAAATTTAACAATTTTTAAAATAAATTATTACAAAAATTATAACTCCCATAATAAAAATTACTATGTAATATAGCAAATATGACTAATTATAGAATTTAAAAGAATTTATATTAAATTTTATCCCATACGTTACTATTTTGCCTATTAAATATATAAGTATTTACTATCGGATAGCAATTTTTGCTACATGATATTGTAAATTTACGCTAAGTTCTACGAAAATGTGGATGCGGCGCCACCGTAGCTCGTCAAAAGCTGGACATCCGCGCGATATGGCAACGCCGCTTTAACATTAGCCGAGTGACCAAACTCGCTCTGTGTTACTCGGCCACGTTTTTACTGTTTCGGGGAATGCATCGATTTTAGTTAACCGTTAACTTATTAACGAAAAGTAACTATACGTTTATCAATATTTTAAAAGTTAAAAGTTAAATGAATATTTGAATGATTGAGTGATGTATGCTATTGTATTGTATTCTCAGTGTAATAATTCATATGCTTATTTCAAATATGCCGCCACGTTATATCCAAAAAGTACAAGTATACATGTAGGTGGCGATCACTGATTTTTCTAACTCGCAAGCGGACAGACATCTCTCCGGTTCGTATATAAGAGCAAATGCTCTGAAACTCCGTAAGCGAAATAATATGTACATGCGAGCGTGATCATAAATCGAGCGAATTATTATAATACAGCGTTTGTAATTAGGTTAGTTATGCGAGAAATGTGAGCGAAATAGAAATATCTTTAAGACGTCGGTAAATTGTGATTCAAAAGTCACGGACAAATAAAAGAAGGTCTTCAGAAGAAAGAAGTTAAATTACTTTTTCTACAAGAAATGCAATATTGAAAATTTATAAAATCTTGTTGTAAAAATTATAACACGAAGTTCTAAAATTTACAATATCGGATTGTAAAATTTACAAGCATTGTATTGTAAAATTTGAATGCTACAAATTTTACAATATAATATAGTAATTTTTATTAAAACGGAGTATGTCGCCGCGTTACAATATTTTATAGCAATTTTTACTATATTTTTAATAAATTTTATAAAAAAATTTTCTCAGTGTATTAAAAAAGACAATACACATCTGAACGATTTTATGAAGCGTGTACGAATGGTTGCAGTACATGTAGTCGAAAAGTAATTACCGTGGCTTATCGCCACATAAAATATTTTTAATAAAAATTCTGTTAGGATTCAAATGTTTGACTTAGCTCCCACGGTTGCGCATTTTCCTTGCAAAACAGACATTTCCTAAAGTTTTGTACACTTCTAGCCTCTTTATATTCGGATTTTATGACCAGTTCTATGATATAAATTACAAAATGGAATTTGACATAATTGAAATTTCCCTCCAATTTTCGGTTGATATATCGCCACCGTACACCTCACGGAACTAATCTGAACCATTTTTTTCTCGAACTCGGGCTACTGCATTACAAGTCTGTGGCTCTACAAACCAAGCTATCGTAGGTCTCTGCAAGTTTGCTGCCCGAGCTTCACCCAAGGGAATAATTACATTCATTACTCCCGAGATCATACTAAAAAAAATTAGAGGACATAATTTTCTAAATACTAAAATTTGCTATGTTAACATAGTTATTTTTATCCGAACCTTAGAAAAAAATTGTTATTCACGTAATAATTTTTATTGTAAGTTTTTGTGCAATGAAAAAATGTATTCAGATTTCTGGAATTTTAAATATTGCTTAATTTTTTACTTTTGCTTCTTCATAGAGGAAGCTTTGTAATAGTAAAAGAAGGGTTTCTCTAAAAACATGTTACAATTTCGTTTTGAATCTTTTTCAATCATTTTATATTATATTTTTTAAAAATGTCTCTATGGATTTATCTGTATCTTAGAATCTTATTAGCGAGTTTTAAGAAAACTAGATTCATTCAACTTCATTTTTTTTATCTACAGAATTTTTTTTTGTTTCTTATTTTTTGTTTCTTGAATCAAAGCAACATGGGAGTTCCAATTGTGCTTGCATCAATCGGCAGAGACCGTGAATTCAACTCAGGTCACTGAATTGCATATGCGTCGCTCTATAAATTTAACCACGAAATCAACGTTCCAGAAGATGCCGAAAAGCATTATCGCATCGTAGATTTTTTGCTAGTATTTACGATTTCTACTCTTGTAAAATGTGCAAAGTGCGACGGGAAAATTTAATTCAAATCTTGCAAAAAGGAAGGTCTTGGTTTTGAAATTCAGGTGAAGTGTGAGAATTGTACAAGGCCATTATATATTCTAGCAAGTGAAAAAATTGGCCGCATTTATGAAATTAATTATAGGTCTTATGGATTTTTCAAGCCGTTTTTTAAGTAAAATTGTGTATAATTCAGACATAAAAAAATGAATGCGCATGAATTTGTTAAAACAGCTGATGAAACGAGGATCGACAAAGCCAAAGAAAAAGCTGCGCTCCAGACAAAAGAGGCTAGAATGATGAAAATAATTGAGCAAAAGGAACCCTCGGCCATTGCGAGTGCCGCAGGAATCTTGCTCTATGGTGCTGGCATCGACGATTCAGTGTGTCAAAAATAATTTTTTTTTTAACAATTTTTGTTGCTTAAAACTTTAAACGCGTTTTTCTCGAAACGACATTTTTGACATCGGTGCACGCGATATCTCAAAAACTTCTGTACTGATCCGATTGAAATTATTCATCATAATATTTCACTAGGTCGCAACGTTCTTTTTGTTTTTTTTTTGCTCGAGACCGATTTTATAGGTACCAAATGGCGTCATTTTTAGGGTTAATTTCATATTTTTCGCTTCAATCAACCACCAAAAATTAAAAAAAAATTTTTAAATAAAAGGGCGACGTTACGACCTATAGATATACTTGTACATTAATAAAAATTTTCATGTTTTTTGTTTCAGGTGATCTGCTGCAGAGTTATCGTGTGCACGGGAAAAAAAAAGTTTATAACACAGCCTCTGTTATCTCTTTACCACGGGCGTATTTTTTAATATTTTGTGACAAGAAAATTACTGTTTATTGTTCAAATGTTACTTAAATACATGAAAAACTTTAATAAAAAAACTTCATTACTTTCTTAAAAAAAAATTCTTGAAAAAATGCTTTTTTTGACACCCATTATACCATACCTCCCTTCCCCCCCTTAAGGTAGTATTGCCGGTAATAAAATTACTGTTCAAATATTGATAAAATTGAGAGTATTGATTGATATTAAGCCACAGAAGGTACAGCTCAATTTTCGTGGGCCTATAGGGTATATTGGAAAAAAAGTAATTGGTAATTGAATTTTAATGCCATTAGCAAGTAGTCTTATGGAAAACCAAGATCATCTGCGAATCCTGCAATATCTATACACCGTTCAGATTTGAATAAAATTGAATAACATGATGATTAAAAATGTAAGCAATATTTTGTTCTTTGACAATGAGCGCTGTAGCCGACGCCGGTAAGCGGGGCTTACTCGAGCAGCGTGGGTCGCGCGGCGAGACTCGTGCGGGGTACATCGTCAAATTGAATGCTGATTGGATAATTATCGTAGATTTTAATTAATAATAACTCCATAATTATCTAAAATTTCGAAAAATGCCAAAGGAAAAAAGTGCTTAAAATGCGATATTTTTTTATCACTGTATATATCGATAGCTTACGCGGGAGGAGATCTATGATCCACCGCTGCTGTGTCAGGAATTGGCATCAGCGGCCTCTAGTGGTTGTTATGGCAACTTCTTCCTGTTAAGGTACAACCCTTAATAAGGTATACCTCTTAATAAGGGGTGTACTTTCTTTATGTACAACCTTTAATAAGGTATACCCTTATTCAGGTACCTCTTAATAAGTTGTCAGCTCAATGGCAAAGTGGACACCTCGATTTTTAGTTGAAAAGACGGACAACTCACGTCAAGCATTAAATAACAATGATTTGAGTTGAAAAACACTGACAACGTAAATTCATGTCGTAAATGTAAATACTACGTGAATCAAATGAACAAAGTTTCATATTTGACTATCTATACATATTGACAGTACTACCTTAATATAAAAATAATGTAAAAAGAGAATGAAATGCAGTTTCCGTCCTTTTTTGTAACGTCCGTTAAGAAAAAAATTGTAAAACTAAATTTTCGTATTTCGTACTTAAAAACTTCATTTGCAATCTAAGGAAATAACTACTTCAAAATCATGTGTTTAAACATGTTTTCGTCTATTGTATGACCCATAAAACACGAAAAAAAATTACAAGACTTTTTTCTAGGTGAACACTTAGGGTGTTTTTTTTATATATTTCCTTTCAGAGATATAATTGAAATACGAAAGAAGATGCATCTAAGCCTTCTTTTTTTCACTTAAAAATGGAACAAGTTGAAAAGTGAAGTTTTCTATGGTTTGATATATATAGGCTATATACTAGGACTACTTGGGAACCACTTAAAAAATCATGCTACGATATCTACTTCAAAGTACCCTATTGAAAATAATTACGTAATTAAATTACGTGATTGAATTACGTAATAAATTCGAACATTTTATTACGTAATTCGACTGCGTAATTCGAATATGTACTACCATGCGGATGATAACGCTCAAAGGGGGAGATTAAGTTAAAAAATTATTATTTTGAAGATTTTGAATCTTCTATCTAATGTAGTCTAAGTAATAATTTTTTAACTCAATCTTCCAGTTTGAGTGTTATCATCCGCATGGTAGTACATAAAATGTACTTTATCTATGAATACGAATTGACTTTTCTTAAATTTATAGATATTACTTAATCAAAATACGTAGTTGAATTACGTAACCGAATTGCGTAATAAAATGTTCGAATTCATTACGCAATAAATTACATGACTACACTGTTAAAAAAGACTTGAATTTTACAGCACTTTTCAACGACAAGTGTACTGTAAATTTAATGTACTTGGTACTGGAAAGGAAATTAATGTACATTTGCATGAAAATTAATGTAGATATTCATGTAGGCATACATTAAAATTCAACGACATGCATTAACTAAAATGAATGCGTTTACATAAATTTTACTGTGAAAGTACATTAAATTCAATGTAAATTTACATTCATTTTAATATGAAAGTACATTAAATTCATTGTAAATTTACAACAATTTGAATGTTCATTTTAATGCGACTACATTGAAATTGTTGTGAATGTACTCGAATAGCAAATTTTAATATTAAGTGCCATTAGAATTCAAATGCTTTGATTGAATTTAAAAAAAAAATTATCTAATTCGAAATTGAACCTTCCGTGTGCAGGTCTAAATCCTAGAAGACCGTGTATATTCAATGAACAGTTTTTATACTATAAATTTGATTTTATATAGATTTATGTTATTATTTTAATTATACTATAATTTATTTTAAATTGATAATACAAATATATAAATATTGTATGTTAAGATCGGCATCCCCTTAACTGCATGATAAGATACCAAATACGATTCATATGCATTCAATTTCCTGTATTTGTACTTGAAATTTAATGCAATGTGCATGAATTTGAAATTCGATTCATGTGCATTAAATTTCATGTATTTGTGCTTGAAATTTAATGCAATGTGCATTAAAATTAATGTAAGTACTGAAAAAATAATTAAAGTAAAGTTATGAAATTTGCTTCCGGTACATTTACATTAATTTTCAAGCAGATTTTTTTAACAGTGTACGTCATTCAACTACGTAATTCAGCTATGTAATTTACATACGTAATCCAATTACGTAACTATTTTCTATAGGGTAGTATGGAAATGATATGAGTATTCGATGAAAGGAGGTTAATAAAGTGGACTTTATGGATGATTAGCGTGAAATATGCATTATTTTTACATAACTTCACTATTGGCAAAAGTGCTTATATATTTTTTAATATGTATAAGTGATGAATGAAAAAATAGTCATATCGGTATGGGTATGTAAAAAAATGGTATATGTACCTCGCAATATAAAAAAAATTCTTAATCGCCTTCGACTCAGGTGACAATTTACATGTAATCTGGGACCATTTTTTTATTATTTCCTATTAAATTAAAAAGTATAAGGGACAGAAAGTTCTTCCTTGGATGAATTACTACCGTGGCGAGAAGATTTTCCCTTCGGGCGATTACTACTCTGACTTGGTTCGTGTAGTAAGTATACACCCTCGGGAAAATACGCTCGTTTGAACATGAATATATTTACACGCTAAAACGGTTGGAGTGCAATCTCCCTCTTATTTAAATAAATTTTGAAGATAATAGGGAATTCACATTGCGTCTTACTAAGATTTTCGTCATTTAAAGATAAGCCTAATGGATGCAGAGGAGTATATTAAGGCGGCAAGGAGCAACAAAAATCTCTTGAATTCATTAGATATTATGAACACTATAAGATGAAAGAATTCCTTAAATTCTACTTTACATAAAAAGTCGATGTCGTCTACATTGAATAAATTTGATAAACTCTACTATAGAAAATAAATTAACTAAAATGGCATATTCAACAACGGACGTATAGCAAACGACTTTGACCAATACATGTTGTCGCAATTGAGCAGCAGTTTATCAACTTTAATTAATTATTCAGTTAATATAATTGTTATAATTTATTATAATATTTTACTGGTTTAAATAAATAAAATAGAAATTATTACATTTCCTAAAATTCCTTTATTAAGTAGCTAATAATACACTATAAAAAAACTTTGCATGGGTTTTAATTCAAATACTGGAAGCAAATTTCATTGGCATATACGAATTATGATTAATTTACATTTTTACATTAACTTTAAAACAAATTAAATTAAATTTTATGTGAATTTGGTAAAGTTCATGTATGCTGATGAAATTTGCTTCCAGTATTTGTATTAAATTTACACTGAGAAAAAAATCTAGTTGAAACATAAGACTATTCTGTTGATTCAACAGACTCAGCGCCATGAACGATGAACAGTGGCATATACTGTTGTTTTGAAGGCGCGACCGGTGTTTTGAAAGCGCGCCTATCGATTCAACATTCATTCTAATGAAACATAAGATTTTTGTTAAAATGAAAGTATAATTCTTGAAATCACAAGAATTTGAGTAAGTTAATTTGAAAGTTATTTTATTGTTGAATGAATTGTTTAATACATCAAATGACAGACAATAACTTTTCAATTAACAGAATTTCTGAGTGAGAGAGATGAGCTCATCGATCACTTGGCCAAATCGCGCTTACCTCCCTTTTTCCAATCACGTGGGTCTCTCGTGCCTTCGTTGTCGCGTAGTGTGCTGTTTTACTTGGAGTATGCGCCTAAGTCTACGGTAAGTCTTTATAACCACGTTTCGTCGCACGCCGATGAGGCTACCCAGCCGGTATTCCTAATACCGGCTTCTCGGCTTTGTTTTCTTCGGAGCCGCAAAGTGATAATTCGTCTCTAAACCGCTAGAAGGCAACTGTTGTTTTTCTGTACCCGCAAGCGACCAGCATTCATGATGGTTAGTATATAAGAAGAAAATAATTCAAACGTACATATATAACTATGCGTGCGACTACATATAACTGCGATGCGTAATTTAGATTTGTAACTTGTAAGCGTCCTTGAGAGAAAGTGTGTGTGATACCGACATATAATATTAATGTGAAAAAATATCGAATGTGTTCCCGCTTAAATGTGCAGTTGTTTAAGAAACCTTCATAAATTTCATTCAGTTTCCAGCAAATAAGTTGCAGTTTGAATACAGCGACAGAAATAAAAGGCGTTAAGGTTCTGAGAATAAAAAAAGTTTTAATTTCTTTTTATCAAGATTCGGAAATTCGGTTGAATTATATGTATAGAATGTTTAATTTAATGAAATAATATTCTAAACTACAATTACAAGTACTTTGAATCAAAGGCATGGGGCGTTGAATCAACAGCATAAGGTTTTAATTTAACAGAACGAAGCTGTTCAATTCAAAATCAAAATTTGTCAAATTGACAGAGTATTCTGTTGCTCGCATTTATAGGCACGAGTCTTTTGATCCAACTGAATTTTTTTCTCAGTGTAATGTTTTTTTTTAATAGTATAGAATCTAAAATAAATGCTCGAAATGCAGTAATTAATCAGGAAGAGCGTTAAGGATTAGGTGCTTAAGAGTGTCAATTAAAAATTGTTATTTTATCTGTTATTTAATTTTGCTCCAATCTGCGTTCGCACATGTTGAGAGAGCATTTCAATGCTCATTCGGCAATTCAAAGGTCCCGCGTAACTTTAATAGCGTGTTCGTAATTACGATCGAAATACTAGTAGTGGACTACGGGCCGGGACGTGACACATGGCTATTACGAATATTACTTTAAAAAGGCGTGAATTTCAAAATAGTTAATTATATTATAAGACAATTTTAAGTTTAAAGTTTAAGTTCAAAACTCTTGCTGTTTTGCGAGTAATTCACTATTTTGCCTGCAGCTTTTTTCTATAGGATCGTGGTGCAATAACAAGTGTCGAATGTTAAGCCATAATTTCTGGCAGGACTATCCTGCAGGAAAAATTGCGAATTAGTATCTGCAAAATGTTTTATAAATTAATATGAGATGAGACTAAAAAGTATCTCGAAATTTTAAAGAAAATAATCATCAATTTTTTTATTATTGAAGAATCTAACATTAAAATATATTTTCTTAGAATGCAATTAAATAACAATATACTATATAATAATAGTATTTAAAAATATTATATTATAATTAAATTACTAAAAAATAGAATTTCATTTGATACATTTGTATATATTATTTGTCCATACGTTTTGTAAGCAATAATCTTCCCTGTTAGAAATTGAGTTTTAAAATGTATTAATAAGAATTGAAATGTAATCAATGGCATTAATAGGTATTCAGATTCAGTTTTACTTTTCATCTGTTTTAATACTCAAGTTTTAGCAGGGTTATTTACTTTTGAAAATAGTTTCTGTTCTTATGTTTTCTCTAAAGCTGTAATAAATTTTTAAATTATTATTTTAAAGTCTAACTTGAAATTTTTTAGTCTTTAATAGAACAAAGTTTGTTACTATGCTTGTAACTTTTCTGAACTTTATTAGTACTTTTTGTTTCATTTAAACTATATTGATTAATATTTAATAAGTTTAACTGGTACAAATAATTATCATGCGTTCCTTTTAGTGAATGTAAGAAATTGAAAGAAAAAAAATATAAAAAAGTAATTCTTGGCAAATTCTTATTAATTAAGTGGTTAATAATTAAGCTTTTTATAGATGTAATATATTTCACCTTGCTATTACTACGTTTATTGAATTAGACTAAAATATTATTATCTATAGAAACAAAGTTTCTAGAATTTTTTTTTTATTAAACTAAAGCAGTTTTGTCTTTATCAATTATTTTATTACTAATTTGGATCATTATTGATTGTGCCTTCACAATATTACATTTTCGGTTATTTATTATTTATTGTATGAGTTCATAGGATTTATCATGAGGCTCATGCGTAAAATCTTGAAGTAACATAATTTCTAATTGATAAAATCCTCTCTTAAAAGAGTGATGGTATTGAAAATAGTTTAGAGTGAGAAAATTGTTGTTACCTCTAGCAAGATTTAGAAAACATCCGTAAAATGTTCTAAAGTGCTATTAATTACTATTCCATAAAGTTATTTTTAAGAAAATCAATAAATAATGATGGTACTACAAAGAACATAGTTAAACAGTTCTGCAACATTTTTATTAGTTTAATTTGAATTTTCAAGTTTATCAATTACTTATTGTATTATTGTTTTGTTATTATAAATATATGATACTGTTAGGAAATGATTGATTTTAGTTAGTAGTAGATATTATTAGATTAATAAGAAATTGAAACTATAGATTGTATAATTTGCAGAGTTTGATTGAAGTCTCGGTAGTTTTGTACTTTGAGATGTGAAGTTAAGTTAGGCGGCCAACAGGTGGTAGGTCGATAGCTACATTGGCACTGGGGCTAAAGGTAGCGATATGTTTGACCACCTGTGCTGGCTTACATCATGGCTGACTGCAGAGTGCAGGTTAGGCCGGCGCCATGTTATTCGTATGAGGTGTCAGTATTTGTACAATTCAACGTGACGGGAATTTTGGGTGTGGATCGCAGCAGCCTCACGGAATTCTAGCTTGAGTTCAACGTGACTCGTCGCTCTGTATCCTAGTAAAGCGAAAACACAGCCGGTAATCAGCTATTCGAGCTTTTAGTTGAGGTATTTCACACTTTTCTCTATACTTTTCACTTTTATATGTTTTCCAATCGAGTGTCTAACTACAGAGTCCTGATCTTCGTTACGTCGGCCTCGATTTTCTCACTGCATACAGCCCACTCTCCCTTGTCCACGTACATCACCTCTTTTCATTTTCCATAAATTTTTTATTAACTTTTTCATTCTTTATCTCGATCGTAAGTGCCTGGTATCCTTCTCTAAAATATGCCGGACCGACATATAGGTTACGTTTACGCTTTTTACATTGGCATACTCTCGGGCTAGCTTCCTTTTACTTATACATCATCTAATAAATCCATTTTTTACTCATTTTCTTATTTTGCCCACACTAATCTACATTTCAACAGAATTATTTGATAAACTTCAACTTTCTTAATAATATCATAGTACTTATTTATTGCTGATTCACCAAGCTACTTTCTTACAGATCTAATCTTTTTTCAACGTGTATACTTAAAAAGGCCTGCAAAATGCCGAAAATGGTAAGTATAACTTTGAAGCATTCAAATGTTCTTCTAACGTCCAAACTTTTTTTTTCTTATTCATCAAGTGCTTGTATTTCTAAAGTTTTCAAAGAGACGAATAAAAGAAATAAAATAAAATCAGCATCGTAAAATCCGAATTCGTGAAGTATTCTCTTGAAGATCGTTGAAAGAAATACTCGAGACAAAAGTGTGATTAAAAAAAAAATGAAAATATCGGTATGCGATGTAGATGGCAAAATTGCCATGAAATTTTGTTTCCTTCCGTTTCATTGACTAGTAGTCGCTGGGCGGATAAGTGAGAGCGAGAGAGGGAGAGGGAGGAAGAGGAAGAAAAACGGTCTGACGACGGGACGGGAGACGCGAGTGAGAGAGAGGGACACATATACATAGTGAGGGTCGGTTGTCGGTTGCGGTGCGGTACCGGGACTTGCCAATATCACGTGGTATTCTCGCGCTTGGCTCCGACCGCACGAGAGAGATGGAACTAGTTGGTAGCAGGAGTGGAAGGGCAACCGCACCGAGGGACGCTGTTGTCGCTGCTGCTGCTACTGCCGCCACTGTAGCACAGTCACTCTTGTCTTTTAGAGATATTGAGAATCGGAAACATTGTTGCAATATCGCGAAGCCCACTGCGTTCGCTTTGTGTGTGTTTTTTCAAAGTTCCTTCGTTAATTATTACTTTACGAAACATGGTGGCGGGATCGAAAATGGTAAGATTCTCCAATGCTCTCTCTCTCTTTCTCTCGTTCTTACGACCCGAATTTGCGACTAATTTCTTTTTACAAGGAAAGAAGAGTTTCTTAATGTTTGCGGACGTGTGTTTCTTTGGAGTTTGGTAACAAAATAATCACGCGGCATTTCATGCACTTTAAAACTAAAGAGTAAAACGGCAATTTTGCTTCCTCTACGAGGAAGCATTGTGATAGTAACATTTTAAATTTTGTTGAAACTTAGTGGAAACATGTTTAATGGATTTTTTTTTAAATGTTTCAATAGCTGCGTGCCTGCATGCATGTGTATGTATATCTTGGGAACTACACAACAAAATTTAACTTCCCACAGCTCGTTATTTTTGTTTTTTCATTCTGAATTGGGGAAAAGAATAATAATTCCAACCCGTTCATTATTTTTTTTTAATTTTTAATTGTCTAGGATTGAGACACATACATGTAATAAAAAGTAGTTAAAAAGAATATAAAATTACCTGTCTTTAAAAAAAAGTTATTTTAACTATTACCGTTTTCAAGTTGAGGAATACTAGATATCTAGATTATATGTAAAATTCAATCAATTTTGATCACTAGTTTCCAAGAAAATAATTAAAAATTAAAAAATTGTTTTCTATGTCCAATGATAGTTTGCGCGAAAATGCTTTAATTGACTTGAAATTTTTAGAAAATGTAGATTTTGTATGTACATTGGATAAGTTCGTTGGTCAGCTTATGAATCATAATGATTTCAAAAATATACAGCTTTACATTTTTATATGCATTTTTTTTATATTTAATTCTTCTTAACTAATCTTTGAAATGTTTAGAAAAAAATCATGATAATAAAGAATATAAATATCTTTGTTCCATAAAATTTTTTATCATATTTGATTACTATTTTTGAGAAAAAAATTTAATAAAAAAATGTTTTTTTTTATGTTTAATGATTGTTTGGGTAAAAATGGTTTAAATTAAAAAAATACACAATAAAATAAAAAAAAGTAAAAGCATATACGGAAATTCTTTAAATAATTACGTAAAACAAATGTAAATAAAAATATCAAAATATATAATAATTATTAATATAATAAAATAAAGAAGTTTAAAAACATATTTGAGGAAGCATAGTGCCAATCAATTCGTAGCGGTATTTTAATTTATAAACGATAAAAATCACATGATTTACTTGTTTTTGTTCTTTGGTTAAAGATTAAAACACACGCTTTCTACTTCACACACAATAAAATGTGTTTTTCAGCCCTACTGGAAAATTTAAGAACTATTACCCAAAATGTGTTCAACTTTTATTCTAAGTATCTAAATTTTCCAGCAACGAGCTATTTTAAATAAGTTTTTTCACATAATTACTCTTCTCATAAAGATTTTAACTAAGATTTTTAACTTTATAAAGAGGAAAGGCTTTCTCGTAATTGTTGAAATAAACTATTCAATGCGATTACTCTGTTGAAAAAGAATAAAGCGAACATTTTCAACTTTATAAGGATTATTATTTATGAAGTATAAAATTCTTATATTTTACCGTAAAAATGTCCGCTTTACTCAAATTTTGTCCTGATGTTACTCTTTAGACTTTAGAGTGATAGAAAGCCTGCACTCGTCGTTATTGTGGCTGTAATGCAAAAATCGGTTAAATTTTCAGTGTTGAAAAAGCCACATTGGTCGTTAATGTACTCAAACGCGATTTCATAAATGAGAATGCCAATGAATTATGGATATTTAAAAATATTTTTTCATGTAAAAGATGAATGTGCGGGTTACGACGATGGACGCCGAGCTGGAGTTTGCAATTCAGCAAACTACTACCGGCAAGCAGTTATTTGATCAGGTTGTCAAAACTATCGGCCTGAGGGAGGTTTGGTTCTTTGGACTTCAGTACACAGACATAAAGGGCGACCAAACGTGGATTAAACTCTACAAAAAGGTAGGTCTTCCCTTTATCTTTATCTTTTTCGCAAAAAAGATAATAGCATTTTTCAATACAAGTGCGTAAAATTTTATTTTCGCGAATGGGGGAGTTTGATAATTACACAGAACAGCAAATTCATTTGCGCATACGTACCGAACAATATCTTTTGATACAGTGTCTGAGAAATAGTAGGTGCGTAAAATACATAAAAGTGATTTCATGCACACCGTAACAAAACCGATTTTCCAATCGACGCCTCCTACGAAGAAAATCTCTTTTCAGTTTTGCGGCAAAGAAAATCCCTTCCAAAATTTGCGCCGAATATAATCCCCTCGCTGATTTTTCCGACGAAAAAGATCTCCTTCTACACTATTGCGACGAAAATAATCCCCTCGCTGATTTTTCCGACGAAAAAGATCTCATTCTACACTATTGCGACGAAAATAATCCCCTCGCTGATTTTTCCGACGAAAAAGATCTCCTACAATCTTATAAAACAATTTTCTATCAATACTATCCCATACTTTTTAATCGAGGGTGCATTTATTTAAACAAATTATTTTATTTTACGTTTTGTGTTATCCTTTTTTTTTATACAATTTAATGTTAAACGTTGGTTTATTCATGGCTTATTTTTGGTTTATTCATTAACTAAAACCTTTAGCCAATTATTAGTATACCATTTTACTTCGTTTATTTTATTTCAATAAAGCGCAAAAACGCCAGAGACAAGACAGGCTAGTTTTTGCCGCAAAAGTACTACAAAGGATAGTTTTCGCCGCAAAAGTTCTAAAAAGGATAGTTTTCGTCGGGAAATCAGCTGAGGAGATTTTCTTCGTCGCCAAAATGCAGACAGGGGATTTTCTTCGTACGGGGCGTCGCAATGTAGTTAAGAATGGAAAGTGATAGGAAGTTAAAAATATTAAACAAGTTGTGATAATTCACGAACAGTCATTGCGTTTTTGCTGTTTTATGTTCACAAGATGTAAGCTTTAACATTTAATTTGCAGAAAGAAAATATTTAATCATCAAACGTCGTTGATAGTTCAGTTTATCAGAATCTTACACAAACGTGATAGAGTGAAAGCATGTTGTGGTTTCCAATGATGATTTACTGCACATCATTTTTAATGATGTTCAGCATAAAGTAAACGTGAAAAGTCCATTGTTACGTTCTAGCATATTGAGTTTACATAATACTCGCAAGATTAACAAAAATTACAATCCGCAGAAATAAATTTACTCGTACACTTTAAAAACTGCACTTGCGGAGGAAAAAAAAATTGGTTGCATTCAACATTACTAGAGCTACTGAAACTTGCAATAGCAATTTTTTTTTAACAAAAAAAAAAAAAAAAATAGCAAGAACCAAAAAGATGTAACCTTGCTTATTCTTAGTCTGCGAGGACTTTTCTTTTTATCATAAAGAAAATCAAATTTGCCACAAATATTTTAAAATTTATTAAGCACGATTAGCACTTTTAATTTCTCATGTCCGTATGATTTTAGGGGATATTACAATAAGTGTTAATTTTTTTTCGTATCTATAATGCATCGCGCAATTTTATATACTACTTTTTAAGCGCAAAATGCTTCAACATTTTTTAATAATTCATACCTGTGCATTAATAATAAAAGTAGAAATTTATATGCACAAAACAAAAAAAAATATTGCAAATATGTTTAGAACTGTGTATGCAACAACTATATTTTTAAGTCGAACTAGAGTACAAATTTCACATACTTTAGAATGTTCATGCTTTTAAACGATTGTAAGTTTACGTTACGCAATTACGATACGAAATTACCTTAAATTTTGATTTCACGTATTCGAAGAATTATTGGTGATATTACGCAGGGATAAACTAGAATTTTGTAAGTTACTTGAAAAATCCAAGGCGCTTCACACATATACACTTTTTGAGGTTAGATTTTTAAATTCAGCGCCATTTAACCTAATATGTTCGTTTATCAATCAAACCGTGTTTTAAATAGCTTGATAACATTCCTTCATCACATTTTTAAAAAGAGATCAGTATATTTTGCAATTAACTTGTAATATTAAAATTATAATAGAAATTTTTAGATTAAAAATAGTTTAATCAATACTATTTTGCTACTACTAGATTTTTATTATGACATTGAAGAATGTAGAATCGTAAAATGAAAAAACGGATGTAATTTCAGGAGTTTATATTTGGACCTTTTCTTTGTTAGAGATAATTAAAATACGTACGAACCGTGAGTCTTTGAGGGTCAATTTTTCTTTTTGTTATAAAATCAACTGAAACTTAAAAATTTTAATAATTCATACCATTTATGTTTTATATTATTAGAGTTTACTAAATTTTTTATAAAATGAGCAGAGGTAATGTATGCAGTTGTGTCAGTATCAAACCTTTTCAGAATGATCAATTTTTCAATTTTTTTGTAGTTTTTAATCTAACACAATTATATCATGGTTAAAAATTCTAATACATACAATGTTTCATACCAAAGCCACATTCAATAGTCTGTCAATATGAGTCTAGAGACTCTTAACTCTTGCTCATTCTATAAAAAAAATAATAGACTCCAATAGTATTAAACATAAATTGTATAAACTCTTATAATATCTGAATTTCAGTTTATTTTATAAAAAATTGTTTATGTGCATGATTCTCTTAAAGGGTCTTTTCATTTACGAGGATTCAAAGCATTTCATAAAAAAACTCAAATTTTTTCTTTTGAATTAACCTTTTTGTATAGCGATAAATTTTTATTAGATTCAAGTAAGATATTGCGACAATATTATAGTACTTGGAAAACTCAAGATGTTCTCGTTTTATGCACTGAGAAATCTTTAGGCTATCCTCTGTACTTATTGGTTTTAAAACGTGCAGTTTTCAAAATTCAAATGTTGTATTATTAAATTTTGATGTGTGAATATAGTAATGGTCATAAAAAACTTTGTTATCGTCACTAGCAAATTTGCATCTTGACCTGGTTTTAAGAGACTTACACTGAGAGAAAAAACTTAATAAAAATTATTGTTGTGATTAGGAAAGGAGTGAAAATCTTGACATGCGACAAATTTTAGTATGGAAAATAACAATTTTTAGTACTCAAAACAGCAATTTTTAGTATTAAAATAGTAATTTTTAAAATTTCAAGTACTAAAAATTACCATTTTTCATATAAAAAATTCTCACTTGATAAGATTGTTACTCCTTCTTTACCACAATTGCAATTTTTATAAAGTTTTTTCTCTCAATGCTTTAATTTGAATTAGGCAAACACTTAAACACTATGAGAATGACTTAAATTATTTTTAACTATTAACCTAACCTTACGTAAGTAATTTAATTTCTGTTTTCGATCATGAAGATTAATGATAGATACACTCCCCTTCACATGCTTTTGCCACCCTTCGGCAAAAATCTGGGAAGAAAGTTTTATATTATTGCGAAAAATTATCGGAGCTTCCAAATTCCGACGGCATTCTTTTCTGTGAAGCAAAAGCTTTAAAAAATACATTTAAATTTGAACAAAAAATTAAATTTCCTATTTTTATTAATATTTAAAAACTAATAAAAACGTCAACAATTTTAACCCTCATAAAACTCCGTATAGTTTTTAAACCGATTATCGCATCTCAAAAATCTCAACGGTATTTGAAAGTTTATGCTTTTAGCTTGAAAATGCGGTGCCGTACAAATTTATACAATCATTTTTAACGGAGTTATCATCATACTAGTAAAAAATTGATTGTTCTCTTCATTTCCAAATATCTCAAAAAATAATAAAGACAGAAACAAATACTAAAAAATAAAAAGATGTCTTTTGAAGTAAAAAACATAAATTTTAATGTGAAATAAGGTTTCTGAAAAATTTTTCTTTTTCAGTTTTTAAGGATTCCAAAAAGGAAAAAATTATTATTTTGGGAAACGAATATTTTAATTACATTGAATAGTCATAATAGAAACTATTTATTAATAAGCAACAATAGAACAAAAATATCAAGAATAGCATTTTTATATAATTTTACATATTTTTGCTCTATTGTTGCTTATTAATAAATAGTTTCTATTATGACTATTCAATGTAATTAAAATATTCGTTTCCCAAAATAATAATTTTTTCCTTTTTGGAATCCTTAAAAACTGAAAAAGAAAAATTTTTCAGAAACCTTATTTCACATTAAAATTTATATTTTTTACTTCAAAAGACATCTTTTTCTTTTTTAGTATTTGTTTCTGTCTTTATTATTTTTTGAGATATTTGGAAATGAAGAGAACAATCAATTTTTTACTAGTATGATGATTACTCCGTTAAAAATGATTGTATAAATTTGTACGGCACCGCATTTTCAAGCTGAAAACATAAACTTTCAAATACCGTTGAGATTTTTCAGATGCGATAATCGGTTCAAAAACTATACGGAGTTTTATTAGTGAAATAATGCACAAATTAAATTCCACTCAAAAAATTCATTGAAGAAGAGGGTTCAACTAAGATAATTGTAATACGGAGTCAAAAATTATAAAATTAATAAATTTTTTAATTTGTCATAAAACGATTTTGAGTTGAACGATCGCAGCGCCATTGCTTATTTGCTAGTAAGGTAGCGACGATCTTTGACTCCGTATTACAATTATCTTAGTTGAGCCCTCTTCTTCAATGAATTTTTTGAATGGAATTTAATTTGTGCATTATTTCACTAATAAATGTCAGAGAAAAGTTGGAAACAGCGATTCGTATCGCGGTTGGTAATGTAGGATGGTACGACCTCCCCTTAAAATTGTTGACTTTTTTATTAGTTTTTATATTTTAATAAAAGGAGGAAATTTAATTTTTTTTTCAAATGTAAATGTATTTTTCTAAAGCTTTTGCTTCACAGAAAAGAATGCCGTCGGAATTTGGAAGCTCCGATAATTTTTCGCAATAATATAAAACTTTCTTTCTTCCTAGATTTTTTCCGAAAGGTAGCAAAAGCATGTGAAGGGGAGTGTACATAATTCTTTGTTATGTACTAAGGCGACTTCCAATTGCTTGTGAGTTATACTTTTTTTATCGCATTAATTACAGCATTTTATAATGGGATTCATAATTGAGTTGAGAATTTAAAACATAATGTACGCGTTATTGATGCATGTGTAATTTACATTATACATGATGTATCTTACAACTGAACCTTACAATTCAATAAAAATGCAAGATATAATTATTTACTTATAAATTTTTGTTATAATTTTGAACAGTTTTTCACCTTTTATCAATAACATAACGTAATGATACACTTTAAACAGGTTACTTAACCAGTTTTTAATGACCTAATGTCTTTTAACATTTTCAAATTTATCAGTATTCACTGATCATTGATGATCTGACAAGCGAATTGAATTAAACAGGTTTCTTGGGCAGTAATTTGTGAAACGGTTGCCCAAACTTCGTTTAATTATCCCGCCTATGTTGAATGTCTCGTAAACGCTTCGACTAAGGTCCTTTTTTTAGTGGAGGTAAAGTAATTAAAATAAATGATCTAAACTAAAATACAGAATTTTTAAGGTTCGTTTATTGCATTCACTTACTGAAGCATAATATTATATAAGCAATCAAAATTAGAAATTTTAAAACATTAAAGGGTAATACCACTTTAGAGCAAAAAAAAAAACATAATTTCAATAATATTCAGGGAAGAGGAAAAGTAAAGATGTATGCGAGGGTTGCTTAAGGACATATCGAACTATAAAAAAATGTTTTATTGTGATATATGCACAAAATGGTGGTTGTAAGGTATATCCACGAATTTTTTTTAAGAACCTCCACTGGCGAACGTTTTCCGGAAACATCATCGTCCCTGGAGAAGGTTATTAGAAAGTTACAGTAACAATTTCAAGTCGGTCAATGCAATAGTCTTCGAGAAAAATGTTTGCTAAGTTAAAAATTTTAGTTTACCTTGAATCTGCAATGTCTGCACTATACATTTGGTCATCTCTTCCTTCCTGCTCGATTTTAAGCATATCATAATTTTCACTGATTTTGCAAGTGAAAACATTTTCATTGAAAAATTAGCTGTTTTGTCACGGATTTTCCCAGTGAATCAGTTTTCACTAAAACAAAAGCTACATTTTCACTAATTTTTTTGTGAACAAGTGTTTACTGACAGATCACCTAAATTATCACTATTTTTTATTGGACCAGTTTTCTTTGGAAAATTAGTTATCTGAATTATGCATTTATATATAAAACATTAAAATTTTCGAACTCACGAACTTCTGCTTGCTAGGCTACCGTTTAGACAACTGAGCTATTTAATTGTTTTTGTCAAGTGACTAAATTCCAACTATAACAAAATTTGGAAAGTTAGGTCTAATAATTCTAATGTTTTAACAAAAACTATTAAATATTAAGAATCCAGATAGACGTACAAATTTTTTCTTTTATGAAATTTTTTTTTTTTAAATTTTCAATCGTATTGGTACTAGAACATACCAATATATTGCCAACATATTTCTCATAGGAATCATTTTTACGCGGGATAGGAAAACAAGATGTTAAAAAGATCTTAAAAAGATTTTCACGAATTGAAACGTGAAAATCTTAAAATCGTCTTAATTCATCTTAAAATCGAACATTTTTAAGACAAATCTTTTTAAGATCTTTTTAACGTCCTCTAAATTTTTACGCGGGTACATAAAGTGAATATGGGATATGCATAAAATTTTAAGCTGAAAATAATAATTAACTAACTAGCAGTTTGTCCTCCCTCGCTAACGCTCGGTCGGTTGATTCGACATCTTTATGCAAAATATGTTTAAAGAATGGTAAAGAATGCATTTGGGAAAAAATATTTATATTTTATCAAGATCTAGAAATCTCATGTCTAGTAAGCATCCGTTATATCAAATTCTAAAACCATTGTACAATGCATTAGGAATACCGGCTAGGTAATTTAATCGGCGTGTGTCGAAACGTGGTTATAAAGAGCCACCGTAGACATAGGTGCATACTACAAACAAAAATTAGGTACACTACGCGACATCGAAGTGACAGGCCCATGTGGTTGTGGTACATTACTGACAGAGCAACAACGATCATGGACGAGCTCCTCTCTTTTACTCAGAAATTGGGTTGATTTAAAAGTTATTTTTTGAAATTTGATGTATTAAAGAGTTCATTCAACAATACAATAACTTTCAAATTAATTTACTCACATTCTTGTGATTCCGAGAATTATACTTTTATTTTGACAAAAATCTCGTGTTTCATTAGAATGAATATTGAATTGACAGGCTCGCTTTCAAAGCAACGATCGCGTCTTTAAAACAACAGAATATGTCATTGTTCACCGTTCATGGAGCTGAGTCTGTTGAATCAACAGAATTTCCTCTGTTTCAACTAGATTTTTTTCTCAGTGCACAGAAGAAAGAGTATTAACATATCCTAGAATCCGAAAAATATTAAGGAGGGCTTACATGTATAATTCCTTATATAAAAATGGGTTTGAGAGAATAAAGTAAGTAGAGAAATATAAATTAAATACCTTAAAAATATATTAAATTGTTGATAAAATTCATTTGTTCTTAAGACCCCTTTTACCTCAACTTATATTATTTAAAAAAAAAATAAAAATTTTGCTTTAGCGTAACCCCCAGGTCCAATGGATCAATGAATTTTGATGAGATAGCTGAAGTTGTTGAAAAGTTCAAAAACTACTTAAATTTCTTCAATTATATGAATTTATTATAATTAGAAAAATAATTTTAATTGTTACAATACTTAACAGCAGAATGACATAAATTTCCTAGAATTTAAGCTGAGTCTCATCAAAATCCATTGATCCGTTGGACCTAGAGATTAGGCCAAACTTCAAATTTTCATTGCATAAAAAGTCGAATTGCTTCTTAAAATGTAATCAATCAGCTGCATTCTTAGCTTGAGTTTTGATAATATTCACTCCATTGTTATTCAATTTAATAATTAACATAATACTTTGCAAGTAGCAATACACTGAAAATGAAGTTAGATGCACAAATACTCTTACGTATGTTATAATAGTATTGTTAGCGATATCCTAGGGATTTTTTACCCGATTATATTAAAATATTATTATTGAAATTTGGAGAGCATTATTACAAAAGGTTAGTTATTCTTCTAAAATTCATAGATACACATTATTAGCATAGTAAGAATTTTTTACCAGGGGAATCTTAACGAATAAAGTAGCGTTTTGGAAAGATTGATGAATCAAATGAGAAATGTCGCTGGCAAATGATGTGTAGTATAAGTATAGAAATTATAAATACAGCCTTAGGTGTATAGTAAAAAATCCTCCATATTATTTGTGTAGATGACTAATGAATTTTTTCCCGTATTCAATTAATGCATATATAAATAAAAAGTTATTTTCGTTTGGTGAAGAGAAGTTATAACGGACAAAGATCATGAAAATGTGAAAAAGTGCAAGATACATGGACGTGAGAAGTTCGTGAAATAAGTAGTCGCCACTCAGTGGGGCTCGTCGAGATTTTTCGAGCGAGGCCGCTCTTATCAAAAGGCCAAAGAACAGGTTTATCGTCGAGTACAACTGAGCGTCATGCTGATCCAGTCATATCCACGAATGCTCATGACTTTTAAGCTCTCAGGTCTATTGTACATACCTAAAATTAACTTAATCGCTATTTATTTAAGCCGCGTCGTCTTGACCAGCGCTTATGTCACTTTGGAAAAAAATCGGGTTTGCTACCGACCGAGTATCGCGGATAAAGAGTGGGAGCGCACATCGACTACGTAAGCTCTGATGTCATCCCTAGAGCTAGCAATTACTTCCGCAGCTACTGTTATATTATACTGGGTTAGTTCTCTGAATGTATAAATGAAACAAAATATCGATGAACACTCAAAAATTTAGAATCAAATTTTTAACTAGTGTGCAGTGTTTTAAACATTTTGTAAAGTTTTTTAAACTTAGACTAAACGTTTAAAAAATATGACAAATATCCAAAAACTAAGTGAAGTAAACGCTATTTTTGTATAACCTCAATTATACATTTATCATCAAAGCTTTTTGTCTTTTATTCGATAACAACAAGTTATTCCATACTTTCGTACACAATATTTTAGAATCTATCATTTTACATGAATTGGAGAGGATAATCTATTTACTTTAAGTTTACGTGTTAAAACACAAAATTTTATTCTAGCTTTTTTTCTTGAAATTCACATTGTCAATTATATTCCTTCCCCGTTAATAAGTCTGTCTTAGTTTATTTACATTATTAGTTACTATTTGGGCGTTTCATAGTTTTATTAAATGCTCTTACTTTGAACCAAAAAATCCATCATGTGTGATTTCAATGCACTTGGTCTTTGTGGATTAGCTACTACTGAGATATCAAACTTTGTTTTAATATGTGTACAAACTAAAAGAAATGTTTCTTCAAAATTATCAAACTGGAAAAAATATTAACTTTACTGTATGAAATCAAATGTTCGTATACCAGAAAAAATTGGTTTGTAATTATGTTAAGTGAGAAAGTTACAAAAAAATTTTAATTCACTACACTGAGAAAAGAAGTTAGTTAAGACAATTTAACCCATTACCGCTCAAACGAACAACATTTTAACATTGAATTCAGCGGCCCGTCATGTTAAAATAAATAAGGGAAATGTAAAGCAAGGTACATATATTACTGTTTTCGAGGTTGCTCTTTCGATTGGCGGTGTCAAAAAGTTCAAAAGTAATGTTTAACCTACTATTTTTTAAAAAATACAAAAATAATGCCTTTTTTACAGTTGGATTTTTTTTTCACACCAAACTATGCTCCAAATGTCTAGACCACTTTTAACGTCATAAATATGTGATCCCGATACATGGACTTCAAAAATATGCATCGAAAAAGTTTTATTTTTATCGTTATCCAATTCAAAATGACGTCTGAAATCAAATTTTGTTTTTGACCATTAACAAATTTTTTACTCGAAAACTATGGACTTTCATAAAAATTTCCTACGAAAAAAAATGTCTTAGAATTAGTCAAATAATACTCTTAAATTTATTCAGATTGATCCGGTACCATTTTTAAATTTTCGAAAAATCAAAAAATCGAAATTCCGAAAGCTTAAAAAATCCGAAAAAAAAATAGGAGCATTCTTTGATGAATTCTAAGTCATTTTGGTTTTCCCCAAAATTTTTTAAAAGTTTTCAGTTTTTTATTTCAGAATGGCAGAAAGGCAAAGCGTATATAATAAAAAAAATTTACAGAACTTTTTCTCAAAAATTTTTCTAAAAATTTGATAGTGTTCCTTGACTAAATTTAAGACTTTTTTGATCTTAATTTTTTTCGTAAAGTCTGTAAGTTTAGAGAAAAAACTTTTTCTTGAATTGTACTTTTCGATATATTGAATACTAAGCAGATGCTTATAAGAGAAAAAAACAATGTATATTCACAAAATCAGCAAAATTTTTAGGTATTTTTGAAAAATTGGATTTTACGAAAACCAAAAATTGTTCTCAAAAATTCTGAAAAAATTTGAGTCTTTGATTAAATTTAAGACATTTTTGTTCTTAGAATTTTTTGTCTAAAGGTTATAGTTTTCAAGAAAACAATAAATTAAGATTTTTATAAAATTTTTTCATTCTCGCCGCCATTTTGAAAAAACGCGACAATGAATTTTTCTGAAAAAATATCCTCTTAATTTTTGAGTGCCATGATCACCTCTGATCATAGTAAAAAAAATACAAAAAAAATTTTTTTTTTAATTTTCACTTTTTTCACGTTTTTCATGTTTAAATCGGCCATACTTCTTTTTCTCGGTGTCCACTTGAAATTTTAAGCACAGCTTCTGAAAGAGCGTTAAATTTCGCGTGGGAATGCAGGTATTGCATAATTTTTGTGGTCTGATAACATCAGAAATAAACACGTTGAAAAGTTAGTCAAAATTCTGACCACCTTGACGTTAATGGGTTAAATGAGTTTGAAACTTTTTGAGGTTATTTACAGTTGAATTTATGTATCCAGCATTATAGGATGCCTCTCAGATCGCTATACCCAAAAGAAGGACGTACGTTTTTAAGTGCAAATAGAGATTCTTCATCTTTGGGGGTCCATTACTGTGCACCTTTCGGTCCCAGCTCGAAATAGAGTGCCCAACTTTTGGAACAGCGTACATACTTTTTAAAAGTTATTCATTGAATATAAAAGAATATGAAAATAAGTTATTGTAAGCTATAAATCGGTCAAATAAGTGATAAATTAATGATTACACTAAGAATTTTCCAAACAATTCGTTTCTCTATTCTGTATTCGCTATTTATTATTTAGTAATCTAAAAAGTGTCCTGGTTTTGGGTACTTTACCTTAATATAACTGTATATTACTGCAATTCAATTGATTAGTCTATTATAAGAGCTGTATTTATACTGCAGAATTAATTGGATATTGATTCAAATCAAATGATTGATGTATTTGAATCGAAATACGTAATATATTAAAACAACAGATCTGAATACTGTGTAATTAATTGTACGAATCCTATCAATTTAAGGAAAATATTAGTTGTGAATAGTTAAAGAAACAAAACACCCTAATTAATCAAAAAATAGAATCATGAATAAAAATAGTAATATTAATAGAAGATAAGTGAACATTTTTATGCTAAAAGTAAATATTACCTTTAATTTGTAACCTCGGAAATGAGATTTAGATAATTCTCACCGTAATGCGACTTCCTTGAGTTGAACATAGATATTTTAATTATCGTAGGATTCCAGAGACCAACAAACAGGTCTAGAGACCTGCGACAGAGTTGCATGTAAGGGGGCCAGCCTAGGTTAAATTGAAAAAAAATACACTTTCCAGTATAATAGCTATAAAAATTTTATTCATCACTTTTGATTACTAGAACTTTTTACATTTTAAGTACTGACATAATTTAATATACACTATAGAACTATATATACACTATTTGGACCCAAACAGTGTTCTTTTTCCCTACTATTGTTCCATCAAAAATATCTTAAATTTTTATTTATTTGACCACTTACCATTGCTTTTTCAAGTACGGTGACTTATATGTCACCAGACCAAACTTAAATTACTCTTCATAACTTGCACCTCAGATGTAACGGATCACTTTTCTGAAAAAAAAATCCGAAAAATAATTACTAATATTTTGCACGTAAATGTTTACAATAATTTTTGTAAAATTATTTTGTAAAAAATAAAATTATTTTGTAAAAAATAATTTTGGTTGATGTTTAAACGGGTACATCGTATCGGTTTAATCGGGTACAACTCTAGATATAAAGGAGGGCCTTGTTGTCTCTAATACAGTTTATGTCTCCATAAACCACCCGATGGCAATTGTTTTTCTCTATTTTCCCCCGGTGGTGTTGTTTCACACGATTTCTTGACACGATTCTTCTTGCATTTTCTTGGGCTATTTTATCAATTTGTGATTATATCAATTCAATGGGTTTGGTTTAATTTGTAGTATGTTGTTCCACTTTTTGCAAACAGATTTGAAAGGCCAGATATATTTGTTAAAAACTTTAAAGGATGATTTATTTGTGGATGCGAACGACAAGCTTTTTTAGTCATTTTATTTTTGCTACGAGATTTAGGTAATAAGCTCAAAATCTTAAAATTCTTTTAAAGAGTTTTTCTAGCAAATTAGATTAAAAAGTCGATTCACAAAATTCTGCTAAGTTAATTTTGAAGGTAGTTTTTTGCGCGCTCACGTAATAATTGGCGAATTTAAAAGTGATTTTATTCTGCTCTCTTTCCACATTAACTAAAAGAGGATTTCAATGAATTTCAGGAAAGCTATAAAAAAGCTTGATTACTCTTTCAAATTTTTAATGTGACATTTTTCTCCGTGTATCGTTGATACCATATGACATCTGTCTAGTGAACAAACAAGTTTCTTGCAAGAGAACTCTTATAGCGCAAGACGTTATATAAGGATTTTTCACGAGCAAAAAAATCTTGCATTTTTTTATATATGTGCATACGTTAAAGAAGCATATCCTCAAAAGAAGATGACAAACGAGCTTTTCTCGTCATCTGCGTTAGCTATAGAGCACGGAGAAAAATTGTTCATAAAATTTGCTTAACAAATTGAGTAATCATACTTATAAAATTTACTCATGCAGTAAGTAAATTGGACTGAATTTTTACTTACATGATTAAACAAAGCAAATGAGTAAATTATGCTTAATTGGACAATTGTTAAATAATTGAAACTGATGATCCAATACTTTTCAAAGATTGTGTTTATGTTCAGAAAAATATCTTTTGTTGTAGCAATTTTTAAAAATTGAATTTATCCCTGCTAGAAATCGGTCTAGTTGAAATGGCCACGAAACTAAGAAACGGCTTGCCCAAAAAGTTTGTTTTTAGTGATAGATGAAACGTTTTTTTTTCAATAGCATTTGCACATTTATTAGAATAAAAAAGTATTGGTTTTCTAATCGTTATTAAAAAATAGACATTTATGATTTGCCGAAGAAAAATGGGGACGAACATAACCTAAAAGTAGCTTCATACGGAACAGCGATCTCGCCTTCGAGCTCAAACAACGGATAATTACGAATGAACATTTGTTTAAAAACATTTAATAAGTATTTGTAAACTATTTACTGCGTTTTTACTTTCCAGTGCGAATATTAATCAATTTCAAATGTTTCTGTAATTTTATTTTTTCATTTACAAGCAATTTTTTACCTATTAATTATTTACATTAAATGTGAGATTCTGATTTAAAAGAGCGTTTCATCATGGGGTTAAAGATGGTCTCTAATTTTCGCCCATTTCTATTTTTTCGGCTATTAAATTGCCATTAAATGTTTTAAATTTCTAGTAGGGATATAGCAAAAATTCTTACAATCTGAGTATACCCCAGTGTTCCAATGGAACATCGCTATATTCGCAATATGATTTTTCATAGTGCATGTTGGGGAAATTGAGCTGATAGGATTTCCTTGACATGATTCTAACTTTTTAACATCCCTGGTAGAAAAGCCAACTAATTTTTAGCTACTCATTAGGTAATTGTTGCAGAAAATCAGCTGTCGTACGCTAACGAAATTAGCTTACGCGTAGCAGTGGCGCTACCGTTTTTAAACATACGGTAGCTCCATATAAGCTAATTCCGATGTTAAATAGTAGATTATGCACCTAGGGAGTTAAAGTAAAGAATATCGCAAGCCGCATGTAAATTGTCTCCCGAGGCGAAGCTGAGGGTGAAAAACATACGATTTGAGGGATTCTTTACTTACTCCCATGGTGCATAATCTACTATTTATGCGAGAGACGTAAATTGCGTATCCTGTTTTTCACCCAGAGGGCGTACAGTACGCACTTTACGCCCCGTATGTAAATAGTATATTACGTACCGATCGAGTTTGTCTACCGGCTTCGGCCGAGGTAGACAAACATGTGATCTGAGACAATTTCTTATTATACAGGGCTAGGTACGTATACAATTTGCTGTTCGACGATCCCTGAAAGTTACAACTTTCTCTCGCGCAGCGGCCGGGAAGTTGCACTTTCGGGGCCGGAGGGCAGAAAAAATATTATTAAAGATTTTATTAAAAATTATACAAATAAAAGTTATTTTCTTTGCGAATGTATAGAAAATCGTTATTATACTTTTATTATCTGTAATTTAGCAATTAATTAATATCGATTTGTTTTAATTTTTATTCGATCAAAACCATAACCCCAAGTACTGTACTAACACTACACATGTGTATATTCTACGGTAGAGTGCCTCCCTATTGAAAAGAAATATGTATTTTTATTACATATTTTTGATTCGTAACAAAAATACGTATACAAATTACGTATGAAATGTTCGTAACACAGCGTTCGAATTTGTTTGGTATTTTTGATATGTACTTTTTTAATCTTCATTTATTTTTGTGTTATTTAAAAAAAAATTAGTTTGTAGCCTGCTATCCTGCCAATTGTAGGGATTATCGTATCTATAATAACACTCAAACTGGGGAAATGAGCTTAAAATTGATTATTTTATCCATATTAGAAATAAGATCACGTACCAAAATTATGTAACAAAATAAGGTAACAATAATACGTAACTTTTCTACGTAACTTTTATACGTATTATTGTTACCTTATTTTGTTACATAATTTTGGTACGTGATCTTATTTCTAACATGGATAAAATAATCAATTTTAAGTTCATTCCCCCAGTTTGAGTGTATCATACGTATGATAATCCCCATAATTGGCAGGATAGCAGGCTACAAACTAATTTCTTTTTTTTAAATAATATAAAAATAAATGAAGATTAAAAAAGTACGTATCAGAAATACCACACAAATTCGAACGCTGTGTTACGAACATTTCATACGTAATTTGTATACGTATTTTTGTTACGAATCAAAAATATGTAACAAAATACATATTTCTTTTCCATTGGGCTAAGCTCACAAACATAAACTATGGTAACAATTTTCATGCTAGATTATAATAACACAAATAGTTTTATATTCATTATGAAGGAGCTAAATAAAATTTCTATTATCAAAAAATATTTTGTTACATCATATATTTTTAAGCATATTATTAAAAAAGGGACAAACAGTATTTTTTATATTGTTAAATGACTTAGGCGTACCGTACGCTAAGTTTTAGCTTAAGGGGAGGTCGTACCATCCTACATTACCGACCGCGTTACAAATCACTGTTTCCAATTTTTCTCTGTCATTTATTAGTGAAATAATGCACAAATTAAATTCCACTCAAAAAATTTATTGAAGAAGAGAGCTTAACTAAGATAATTGTAATACGGAGTCAAAAATCGTCGCTACCTTACTAGCAAATAAGCAATGGCGCTGCGATCGTTCAACTCAACATCGTTTTATGCCAAATTAAAAAATTTATTAATTTTATAATTTTTGACTCCGTATTACAATTATCTTAGTTGAGCCCTCTTCAATGAATTTTTTGAGTGGAATTTAATTTGTGCGTAATTTCACTAATAAATGACAGAGAAAAGTTGGAAACAGTGATTTGTAACGCGGTCGGTAATGTAGGATGGTACGACCTCCCCTTAAGCTAAAACTTAGCGTACGGTACGCCTAAGTCATTTAACAATATAAAAAATACTGTTTGTCCCTTTTTTAATAATATGCTTAAAAATATATGATGTAACAAAATATTTTTTGATAATAGAAATTTTATTCTTCATATCGTGGTCGGTAATGTAGGATGGTACGACCTCCCCTTAAGGGGACGCCTAACTTAATTTTCGCGCTCTACTATACCGACGATTCTCTATGTTCTTTGCTAACCTCTAAGGCAAATTTGATTTTTTAAATAATTTTGAAACGGCTTGCAGGGGATGCCGAACATAATTTCCGCGCTCTACCGACAATTCTCTATATTCTCTGCTATAGCATCTAATGTAAATTTGATTTTTCAAATAATTTTCTTAATGCCATTTCTGATTGCATCAAAACATTATTTATAATTCGTAGAATGTGCGTAGACTTTATCAGTAGTGAGAATCTCGTGCAGCCTCCTGGGCCTAGCACTACCTACCGACTCTTTTGTTTTTGCCTACTGAGCGGGGGGAGGATACTGTTCTGACCCCCCCCCCCCCCCCCGCTTAGGTGTGATGGGAGGACACGGCTCTAAGTCCCACCCACCCTGTAGCCTAGCGATTCCCTACCTCTTAGTCGGCAGATCTCTCTTTCCGCCCTACGTCCCTAAGTCCCACTCCGCATTCGCCCAGGGTTATGCCTGTGGAACGGGGAAAACCTGTGGCCAAACCTATATCCATGGTAAATGCCGATTAGGAAAACCCGTTCCGGAGTGGGTCAGTATATTGAGAATGCTCAAATTAGATGCCCAAGTCACATTTCGTAGGCCTGAGAGCACCGAATTTGTCATTCTCATACCTCCCGCTCACTTTGTTGAGTGTGGAGAAAAACACCTAAGAGATCGGGGAAGTGTCACAACTTCTAGCGCAGTCACCCATCCAAGTAGTGTCCACGCCGAAAGTTGCTTAACTTTCCCGACCGCCCTAGGTGCATCTCCACCACTCCGCCAAAGCGTCGGTTAATGTGCGTAGACTTCTTTTTTGGCTGATTTCATTTCCTATTGCTGAAAATACTGAATTATTTTTCAATTGGAATTGAAATCAGCCAAAAAAGAAGTCTACGCACATTCTACGAATTATAAATAATGTTTTGATGCAATCAGAAATGGCATTAAAAAAGCCGTTTCAAAATTATTTGAAAAATGAAATTTGCCTTAGAGGTTAGCAAAGAACATAGATAATCGTCGGTATAGTAGAACGCGAAAATTAAATTAGGTATCCCCTTAAGATCTGTTATCGCCATGTGTATTTGTAGCTACCGATATTAGCTTATTGGTAGCTAACTTTTCTACCAGGGGTATTCGATGCTGAGTTTGTGTATCCTTGGATATAGCCTGAGAGCGCCATTACGAGGGTCATGAAAAAGGAAGTGAAAAAGAAAGTTCGAAAGCTGCGAGGCTGCTCTGACTCGGACACCGACGACGAGTTTGACGACGATCTGGTAAGACGAAAGTAGAGACCCTAGTCTTCGCGGGAACAAGTAGAGCTAGTCGTCTCGAGGGAACTTCTCTTCTTCCTCATTTTTTGTTCAACAGCTGCCTCTAGGATGACGCCAGTCGCGCCAGTGGACGACGCTGCGTTTCGCATGCTCATTCCTCTCGACTGCCGAGAATAATAAGCAGGTTATGCGTAGAAATACGGATATGCAATTATCGAGGTGCACGATGCCAACGTAACAGCTTCGAGTGTTTCCCTATACTTTCGTTTTTTTTTTTTTTCCTTTTTAAACGCGCCTTCGAACCAAAGAAAAATAAGGATTCTATGAAAACGAACCTCCTCCACGACCTCACTATTGAAAACGAAATGCAATCCGTAATGTAAAAATTTTTCGTACAGCGAGCCATTTCTCATTCAGTCGTAAAAGGAATTATACTTGTCACTCGCCATTTGCTTCGAAACGGTCTTTTTAAGCGTCGTTTGCAGATAAATAAATCTACTGCGATTGCTTACGTAACAAACTTTTTCATCCTATCTTTGCAAGCGCATTTAGCTCCTTTTTTATAATTATTATTTTTTACCATTTTTACCTTGCACAAATTTCATATAACCTTCGAGTTAAGTATCTGTTTTTCGTTATGACTACTTTAAGCAATCAGATGTAGCAACTGCTTTAGTCATTAATAGAAATGGCATTAAAATTGTAATGAAGGAAAAATGATGAAAAAATATTAAATTATTTGGATTATGCGAATTTTACATGCATAACAAATGCAGCTTTTATATCCTTATCTTCTGCAGCATTACTAAACTTACTAATATAAAGCTATATTTTATTTCTTCTCATGCATACCTCCTGAAACTAACAACTGGAAGAGCGGACTTTCCTTTTTATCAAGGGTAAGCATTATTCTAGAATCAAAAGACAGTGTAAAATACTAATTAACCTTTAAGCTTGTAGTTATAAAAGAAAATATCTACTAGTTATTTTTTCTTGCATGACATTTTTTTTCTACTCTGACTACCTGACTCTGACTACTACGTGAAGCGCTTTCCCGATCTCTTAGGTGTTTTTCTCCACACTCAACAAAGTGAGCGGGAGGTAAGAAAATGACAAATTCCGTGCTCAGGCCTACGAAATGTGACCTGGGCATCTAATTTGAGCGTTCTTAATATACCAACCCACTCCGGAACGGGTTTTCCTAATCAGCATTTACCCTGGTATAGGTTTGGCCACGGGTTTTCTCCGTTCCACAGGCATAACCCTGGACGAATGCGGAGTGGGGCTAAGGGACGTAGGGCGGAATGAGAGATCTTCCGACAACAGAGGTCTAGGGAAACCCTGAGCTACAGGGCGGGTGGGGTTAGAGCCGTGTCCTCCCATCACACCTAAGCGGGGGAGTCAGAGTTGTGTCCTCCCCTCGCACGGTAGTCGGCAACAAGCGTCGGCAGGTAGTGCTGGGTCCATGAGGCTGCACGAGTTTCTCAGTTAAAAAAAAAAAAAACAAAGAAGTTATTTTTTCACTAACCTGAAAAACAATAAAATTTTGTCTACAACTCGGGAAATTAAAAAAACCACTGAACATTTCTTAACAAAATTATAGTATGTTATTCTTCAACTCTTTCCTCGTCTTTTAGATTGTTTTATAGAAGTCTTTAAAGTAAGTTAGCATTGTTTTATGATTTAAAAAAAAATCCGTGATTGCGCAGGGCTAACTTTGGATTAAAAAAGTACTAGTAAAATCCAACGCCCTTCGCGCGCTTAATGTCCTCTTAACGCTGTTTTTTCTTTTAACCAGTTCTTATAAATAATACATTCTGAGTTTTTAGTTAAAATAATATCGTAGCAATATTTAATTTTTCAACAAATTTAGTTAATAGAAACTACAGTTAAAAATATTTAATACAATACTTATTTCATTAAATTGTTTAATGGAAAACTCAAATCTTTAAGAATTGAATTTTGGAAAAACTTTGGAACTCTTTGAAGAAAAGAAAATGCGTTCTTAAATTTTTCGATCAATTACATTCATGAATTACTTAAATGCTTCAAAACAAAAACCTTTACTTTTTTAAGATACGAGCAAAATTGAGCACGTTCAAGTTCCTTTCTTTACTGTTTATTCCGAGTTAATTTTTGAGGTTAGAAAATTTGAATTTCAGCGCCATTCCGGAATATACGTACACTGTAAAAAATCCAAAATGAAAATTACAATTGCGTTAGCGATTTTACGCTAGTGCTAGTAATTTTACGGTGTTAATTTCAACGATAAATTACGTAAAAATACAATGTGCTAGTATTTTTAGGTTGACAGTAGCGATTTTACTATCACAATTTTATTTTCGCTACAGTTAATGTAGGTCGCATTATTACCCACATTCAAAGTCGCGATTTTACTAATATAATGACGGCGAAATTTACGTGTTTGCTAGTAAATTTACGTTCTAATAAGTAATAGTACAAGTACGATTGCAATTTTACTACTCCAAAAATCCCTTCGAGCGTCCATGCTCCAGGCTCTACTGCCTGGGTAACGAACACTTCGATTCGGGAATTCCTCACCTCTAGACGTCGAGAGTCCAGGAGTTAAGAGTCACCTCTTAAATTAAAGTTTCCTAAATTAGATTATTTAAACATTGAAAATTATGTGCAGACTATTTATTATTTTATTAATTACCATCTAAAATATTAAACAACGATGTTAATTTTAATCAGACTATATTTTAATAAAACTTTGGTTAGAAAATATTTGTTTTTCATTCTTAATTATAAAATAAAGTTATTTTTATATGCAAATTGATTTAGTTTTTACTAAATTATTCTTCCCACAAATTGTCATTTATGTAGTACAATAAAAAATTATCTAACATTTGCAAGTGTCACAGTAATTTTAAAATGATTCGCAATTATAACCTCAAACCTCGGCTGTACTGCCAACTGCGAAATACTTCATCGGTCAGTATTTATGCTTATACGAGTGGTACTTCTACTCTTGTGGTAGTAAAATTGCGAAAGGCAATAGTAAAGTCGCTACATTCAAAGTGGGTCGCTTTATTACCTACGTTAAGTGTAGTAGTTTTACAAAAGGGATTTTTTACAGTGTACGAACCAATGTTCACATTTTGAAGGTTTCACAACATCCGGTCATCACTTTTTTAAGAGAAGATTTAGGGAATCGAGTTGAGGGTTTGAGTCGAGTCGAGTCGAGGTTTCAAGTTGAAAACAGTTGTCGCGTCAAAGTTGTTTGTTATTTAACAATGAAGTTATATGTTCTCACAAGTTTTCCAATACAAAATAGTAAGAATTACATGACTTTGTAGCGAAAATGCAGATGTCGGGGTATGTCACGGGACCTGCACCACCGATCCGTGGCGAATTTGCAATGGTCGCGACCATGCCTTCTTTTCACTGTGATGCTTTTAGGATATGTTTTGAAATTTAGCGCCATTTAATCGTATAAGACAGGACTAGATGACACCTACCTGGCTGTACAACTCGCAAGTGTTCAGTTAGTATATGAGACCGATTTCGATAGTCTTCAACACTAGGAACTCGCGATTACGTTAATATGTTGCGTAAGATTCGGGCATATAGAATTCACACGATGATAAAATCAGTTAGTATAGGTGTAATCAGGCAGAAATACATGTGTAAGCGAGCGAAATTATTAATCAAAAAGTATAATACAATAAATAAAACATGTCAAAATGCCAAAATCTTTATAATAAATTCCAAGTTTCAAAGATCAGAAGGAATAAATAAAAGGGATACAAAAGAATTCTCTTTTTCCTAAACAACTTCATGAAAAATTACTATACTGGCATAGCCAAAATTACTACATTGGCATAGTAAAAATTGCTATGCTGTATTGTAAATTTTCATAAATTCTAGTCTGTCCTTGGACTCATAGACAGTGTAGTAATTTTTATTCAATTTTGTTATATTTTTTACTCGATCTTTTCTCTCCGTGCAGTAAAATCCAGCGCTCAATATTCTCTTTTCGCTGTTTTTCTAACCTAAAAAATTATTCATTCTTATTTTTATGTTTACAGAAATATCGTAGTGGTAAAAAATGTTGAATACAATACTTTTCTTTTTTTTCATTTATTTATAGTCACATTCTCATTTGGATATTAGCGACTACACATACATTACAATTATATTTACAAATTTACATAGTATTTACATTGAGTTATGTGTATTTTGTAATTGATATCTTCTAAGTAATTTACATTTAATAAATAATTCTAATAAATTTACATAGTATTTACATTGAGTTATATTTGTATTTTGTAATAGATTATATAATCTATTTGATAATTTTCTTACACTATGAGAGGTCATTAAGAATTTCAGTAAAGTTGTTTTTTAATTTGAATTTTCTGCGAGATAGTTGAAACAGTCGGCAATCAATTAATATATGCATTATTGTCAGTGGCGTTTTGCAGCTGAGGCATTCCTGTTTCTTCTCCTTGTTGAGTATGTGGTCGTGTGAAAATTTCGTATGTCTAATACGTAATCTTGTTAAAATGACTTGTTCATTTCTTGGTAAGCTGTTTGATGGGTTATTCTGGTGGACGACTTTCTTTATAATTCTTAATTTATTGTTTTTTATTTTTTGCAATGAATGAATGATGCTGGTGTTTATCCAGTTTGGAAATTTCAGTAGTATGCTTTTGTCGTTGGGTCTATGTCGTAGTTTTCTAGAGTTACGGTGGGGGGTTCATTCTGTATTTTATAAAGCATTGACTTACTCTGGAAGAGATGGGCTATTGTTTATTTTTCATGTTTGTTGTATTCTTATTTATTTCTTTCAAAAGTGTGTCATAAATTTGATTTTTGGATAAGGTAAGTATTCTAATTGCGTATTTCATAGTTAGTTTATCTCGACGTAGTTTAGAGGATTATATTCAGCTTCACTTAGGACACTGACATTAGGGCTTGATCTGTGTGCTCCAATTGCTATTCTCATGCTGGACGTAAGTATGGAGTCTAGTTTGCTGAGATTATACTTGTTTGTTGAGCCGTACATAGGGCAAACAAAGTCCAGTTTGGATTGAATTATTGCACTGTGCGTGTTTCTTATTATTTTTTTATTTGCACCCCAATTTTTTGCCGAGAGACTTTTCAATATGTTAATTTTAAGTAATTGTACTATTGAGGCTATGTTTTTAATGCACAGTGTAAGGTCAATAGTACTGGTCTTGCCGTTAGCTGAGTTAATGTATGTTGCCGATGACTCGATTAGTAAGATTAAATCATGTTCGTATATAAAATCTTCCATTACTTTACCTCTACTATTAGTTTGGTACGATCCCCATAGCATTTTATGGCAGTTCATGTCCCCTAGCAGTAAGAAGGGTGCTGGGAATTGGTCAATTAGTCATTTCTTTATTATACATTTGCATGCTACTGCTTCTAAGTTGGAGTTTAGTCTGATTTCTTGGCTGTAAAATTGGTTGCTTACACATACGCCTAAACCTCCACTAGCTGCGAGGTAGTCTTCTCAATATTTATTATAACAATTGAATTTTTTAGTTTTATTGTTTCGTCTGCTTTTAGATTTATTTCTTGTAGGCATGATATGTCAATGTTATTATCTATAATTATTGTTTGTAGCATGTCGTACTGGCCATTGAGGCCATTTAGATTCCACTCTAGTATGTTAGCCATGTACTTGTAAAACGTTACTCATTCCCTTCCGTATCTGAGTTGTCTGGAGTGTTTTGTTATCTTTGAGCTTTTTATTTTGATGGTTTGTTTCTTGGGATGAATCGTTAAAGCTTATGGTTAACCCATTAACGTCCAAAATGTCAAAATTTCTTGCACGTTTTCAGAGGGATTATTTCCTATGTAAATGGCGTTGAAAAAATTCTTGAACCACATATTCTGATGTAAAATTTCATGCTCTTTCAGAATCCGTTTTGAGAATCATGATAAAACTCACAGGAAAAGAGATATGCTCGATTGAAACATAAAAAACACCTAAATTTTTGAAAAAAAAAATTTTCAGGATTTTTTTTCGAAGTGTTACGGTGAAGATATCACCTTGCGACCGTGATCAAAGGTAATCATGGGAGTTGAAGTTTAAGAGGGAATTTTTTGTTGACCTTGAACCATCGCTTCTTTACAAAATGGCGGGAAAAACGAATTTTTTTTTTCAATCTTCATAAATTTTTTTCTCAAAATCTATGGACTTTAGAAAAAAATTCATAAGAACAAAAATGCCTTAGAATCGCTCGAGGAACATTCTCAAATTTTTTTAGAATTTTTGGAGACATTTTTGAAAATTCCATTTCCCAAGTTTCCCGGAAAATCAAAAATTGTCTCAAAAAATTCTGAAAAAATTGGAGAATGTTCCTCGAGCGATTCTAAGGCATTTTTGTTTGTATGAATTTTTTTCTAAAGACCATAGATTTTGAGAAAGAAATTGATGAAGATTGAAAAAAAAAAATTCGTTTTTCCCGCCATTTTGTAAAGAAGCGATGGTTCAAGGTCAACAAAAAATTCCCTCTTAAACTTCAACTCCCATGATTACCTTTGATCACGGTCGCAAGGTGATATCTTCACCGTAACACTTCGAAAAAAAATCCTAAAAATTTTTTTTTTCGAAAATTTAGGTGTTTTTTATGTTTCAATCGAGCATATCTCTTTTCCTGTGAGTTTTATCATGATTCTCAAAACGGATTCTGAAAGAGCATGAAATTTTGACATTTTGGACGTTAATGGGTTAAGTGGATCCTTTCATTGGGATCTTTGTTTCTTGCTAGTACGGTGCTTATGTCTTAGTTACTCGATAGTTTCGGAACTTTCAGTGTGATCCATTGATTCGCTATTATTGATTTCGTTTCTATTATTTACGATATCTATTTAAGTGTCGATCGCTTCAGAGTTGGAGTACATAGTTTTTTGCTAAGTGGGCTTCGTTATTACATAGGACTGTAATAACGAATTTGAGTGTATCTGTGCCGGTGAAAATGAAGTATTCGAGATCGTTATAAAAAATTTTAAAAAGTTCTGGGACTAGATGGATTTCTTCTGGTTTAATGTATATTTGTCGTCTAAAGCTTAATACGTGGCGGTATCTTTTCTTTTCGATGGTAGCTTTGAGAGTTGTGATAGGCGCGCAGCGTTTAACTTTGAGATCGTCCAAAATATTTTCTAATAGTTGGGGATATCGGAGAAACATTTAAAACAATTATCCTTCACAATCGAAATAGTAATGGACAAATAGTAACTTTCTGTTCATTGATAGAAATTCATATTTATGTGTTAGTTTGATAACTAATTTACTGGTGGAGAGATATGTACATACTCGATTTTTTATATTCTTGATGCTCCCAGGATGCTTTTAGGTTGTATTATATATCTCCAATCGCACATGCATAGTCTGTTAATGACAGTGCATAATTAGGCCTTAATCTTTCTTTGGAACACTTTGAGTAACGGTGGCATAGCTGTTGGTTCTTGGTTTGGTTGTAAAAGTAGGCATTTTTATTGGTGTTTCTTGGTTTGGTTGAGATGCCATGATTGGCTGGTGGAAATATTAAGGGAATAAATCCCAATGTACGATTTGGTTGTTATAATACGGCGCGACAGGTAAACGCGTCCGCTCACTAACAGCTCAGAATTGAGGCAATACTTATTTCATTAAATTTAATGAAATATAATATTTTCATGAGTTGAATAAATTAAACAAGACAATTATTATTACAGGCAGTTTTACTGGACGATCTATTTAAAATGTGAACTCACTTAAATGATTTTTAACACGGCATTTTTTTTAATAAAAAATTTAATGATTATTAAAATATATAAAACGGCCCTGGTAGAAAACTTAACTAATTTTTAGCTAATAATTAGCTAATTGTTGCAGAATTAGCTTACGTAAGCTAACAAAAATAGCTTACGCGTAGCTACTGGCGCTACCGTTTTTAGCGTACGGTAGCTCCGCATAAGCTCCAGATTGATGTTAAGATATTATTTAAGGCTATTATTACTATTTATTATGAGAATATGCATAAAAAAAAATTATTATTGCAAATAAATAATGTAGATTTTTATAAAGTGCAATTTCATAATAAGTTAATATATATTTTTTATTTTTAAACGGTGCAAACCTTAACCTAAAAATGCATTAGATTGAAGTCTTGGAGACACGTGCAGGCTGACCAGATGCTTTTACTAACACTACCATGCTCTACACCTATACATGTACATTCGACTGTATAGTACATTAGTACCTAATATAAATATGAAAATTGCATAGAGCTATTAATAAATATAGTATTATAGCTATTAATAATAAAATTAAAAAATAAAAATTTTGCATTTACATAATAGTGTTGGATAATTTAAAAATTTTATGCAGATTAAATAGACTCGATAGCCTGTACTTTTTCTTTTTAAAAATGTTTGTAACCTTTTATAATTACTAATGTCAATATGATCGTAACAATTGATAGTTGTTTTAAGGGGATGCCGAACATAATTTCCGCGCTCTACTGTACCGACAATTCTCTATATTCTCTGCTACAGCATCTAATGTAAATTTGATTTTTCAAATAATTTTGAAACGGCTTGCTTAATGGCAGTTCTGTTTGCATCAAAATATTATTTATAATTCGTAGAATTGCGTAAACTTCTTTTTTGGCTGATTTCAATTCCAATTGAAAAATAAGTCAGTATTTTCAACAATAGGAAATTTGCCTTAGAGGTTAGCAAAGAACATAGAGAATCGTCGGTATAGTAGAGCGCGGAAATTATGTTCGGCATCCCCTTAAGCTTTGAATAAGTCACCCACAGAGAGTTAGGCGCATATTTATTTGACAGCATATCAAAATAATTAAGCAAAACAATCTCATCAAATGAGTTTCTTTTTCTCTAACTGCGCCATTTCTTGAATTCATTGTACGCTGCAGTTTAATGTTGCTTAGATGGCGGTAGCAAGTCCATGGTTATGTTGTTAGCAGCTTCAACCATCTATTTTGGAATAATATCATTATATTCATTTTCCGAAGAAATATCGCTGTTTTCGATCATTTTGAAAAAATTTGTAAATCAGCACAGAAATAAATTCAAAATGCAGCTTTCGAATTTCAAAGATAGCTACTGAACTGGCAATCAAAGATGCATGTGACGGCGAATGGTTCTCATCGAAAGTCGACAAAAGTTTCTTTACTTTATTGACGGTAATGATATCAATTTGCTGTTGTGCAGCTTACGATACTATTGGAATTCATATGAAAGATCCCGCGAAGAAATGATACCTATGGGAAATATGTTGACAATATATTGGTACATTCTAGTACCAATATATTGCCAACATATTTCCCATATATTATCAAATGCAATGGCCAAAATGTTGGATTTATAGTGTTAAAGGACCATATCCAATATATTGCCAACATGATTACCAACATTCATGTTTTAAATGATACGATTATTAGTGTCATATCGCTAAAATATCAACAATACGATTGAAAATTTAAAAAAAAAAAAAAATTCAGAATAGAAAAAATTTGTACTTCTATCTGGATTCGAACCCACGAACTTCTGCTTGCTAGGCTACCGTTTAGACAACTGAGCTATTTAATTGTTTTTGTCAAATGACTCAATACCAAATATAACAAAATTTGGAAGGTTAGGTCTAATAATTCTAATGTTTTAACCTAAATCTAATTATTTAACAAAAACAAATAGTTCAGTTATCTAAACGTTAGAATAGCAAGCGGGTGTTCGTGAGTTCGAATCCAGATAGAAGTAAACATTTTTTCTTTTTATGATTTGTTTTTTTAAACATGTATATTGGTACTATGTTGGTAATAATGTTGGCAATATACACGGTGGGCCATTTTAATCTATGCACCTGAAAAACTCAGTAAGTTCGCATCCTATCAAAAAATAACCTTTGTAAAAGTTGTAGGATACAAAGGGGGACATCTTTTTGTACCATTAGTTTTGACCTTGATCTCAAATTTCAAGGTCATTTGAAGGTCAGCTTTTGTTTTTTAAATAGGAAAGCCTATTTCTGATATCTGATTTTGAAAGAACATAAAATTTAGAGTCAAAACTGCTTCTAATACTTTTTTGACTAAATGCATAGTTTTCGAGAAAAAAATTGGCTAAAATTTAAACATTTTTAAACTCTTCAATTTTTTTCTCGAAAAGAATGCATCTAATCAAAAAATTACTAAAAATATTATTGATTTAGAATTGCATGAAAAAGAAGGTGGTATTTTTTATTTTTCTAATATTTAATTTTGTGCAATTGTCTTAAAAACAATATTCTAAAAAATTGAAAATTAGAAAAATAAAAAATACCACCTCCATTTTCATGCAATTCTAAATCAATAATATTTTTAGTAATTTTTTGATTAGATGCATTCTTTTCGAGAAAAAAATTGAAGAGTTTAAAAATGTTTAAATATTAGCCAATTTTTTTCTCAGAAACTATGCGTTTAGTCAAAAAAATGCTAAAAACCCTTTTGACTCTAAATTTTATATTCTTTCAAAATCAGGTATCAGAAATAGGGTTTCCTATTTAAAAAACAAAAGTTGACCTTCAAATGACCTTGAAATTTGAGATCAAGGTCAAAACTAATGGTACAAAAAGATGTCCCCCTTTGTATCCTACAACTTTTACAAAGGTCATTTTTTGATAGGATGCGAACTTACTGAGTTTTTCAGGTGCATAGATTAAAATGGCCCACCGTGTATATAGGATATGGTCCTTTAACACAATAAATCCAACATATTGGCTATTGCATTAGCATTATATTGTCAATATATTGGTACTAGAACGCACCAATATATTGCCAACATATTTCCCATAGGAATCATTTTTACGCGGAATGTGAATTATTTCTATATAAAAATAAATTAAAACATTGATTTATATCATTAAAGACGTTTGTATCGTAATTTTTAGGCTAACTTAAGTCACTAGTGCTATAAAATAGTATACGATACACCTGCCGTATGAGGCTCTGTACGCCACGGGCTCTTACCCTCGCCGTGCCGTAAAGTGCCCCGTACGACACTTGTATCGTAATGTACTATTTTTTTTATATGGGTTATAAAGCCAATGAATGGAAGCTAAGGTTTGAAAATAAAGCAAAAGAAAAGAATATATGATAAATATGGGTTAATATTTTACATTTCTATTTCTTGTGTTCTGTTTTTTGTGTTATTTTTATCTCTGGATTTTGGTTTACCCATCATTTCTAAAAAGTAAAAAATATTAGCAATTGATTTTCTATTTAATTTTTACATGCCCAAAAACAATTGTAAAATTAGTTTTATTCAAATCGTTTGAAAAAAAAGTTATTCGATTTGAAGCAATAAGATCCATTTTGGTAATTTTGATTAGACCATATTGTATCCACCATAATAGATTATACGAATCTATTGTCAAGTTCAGATTCAGATATTCAAAAAACTAAAGTATACCAAGTTTCATTCAAATATTTTTTTTTTTATCATACGTAATACAGTACCACTCAACCGATTAATAAGCCCATCGGAGACTAACGATTTTTCTATTCGACACCTCGAATTTGGAATAACGTGTCAGATATAATATTTAAAAAAAATGGGGTAGTAGGGCAGTTAAAAAATTGTTTAGCAATTTTAAGTAGATTTAAATAGTACTCTATATGTGAGCTTAATATGAGCCGGAATTTTTCAGTTATAAGTCTAATTGATGCCTTAACCCAAATGTCATCCTGTGAGTAATTGATGGGTTTTCATAGAATAATTTCCTATAGAATAGCCATACAAGTGTATCATACAAGAAAATCTAGCAGGTAATTATTTCTACAGGGAAAACTGTGAATTACTTGCAGCACAGTAGGATTTCCAGCAAGATGTTTCGGTAAGAATAGACACGACCCGATTTAAATAAAAAATATATCAGCCATTTTCTGTGTAGCATAAGGTCAAATTGCGTAAAAATTTAATTAATAATAAAGAAAGCAAGCGTTTTATCAATTTTTTCGGCACATTCATTTCGAAATAAGAAGTAATCCTTTGCTTTTGACGGGTGAAAAAAACAAATTCTCAGGGGAGTAGCCTATAAGCGTTTTAGAAGAAGCACATAGCAAAAGTCACGATTGTACTTTTTTCTCCACGCTTGAAAAGTCCTTCGATCTTCCGCTTGTCAGTTTTCCATCTTTAAAAGTCATTACGCAACTTTTGCGAGTGTAATAATTATGAAAAAATGATGTCACCTGTCAGTATTGTAATGCAATTTTTTTCTCACTACTGAACCTTGCCTTTTAATGAGTTATACTTAGTTCACCTTGTTAATTCATTGACAATAATAAGCAACTCCATTTAAACATCTTTAATGTCTTTATACTCTTTGTTTTATTAAAATAATTCTGCACACAGAAAAATTTGTGTAAAAAAATTACAACAGTCTTTCAGCAAAAATTACTACACTGTTTAGTAACGAGGAAACAAACTCGTATTTTACACAATTTTAGTATACTGTATAGTAAAAATTTATACGCTTAATGTAGTACTGCCCTTAATGGAATTAGCGTTCATATATTGATAAAATTGAAAGTATTAGTCGATATTAAGTCACAGAAAGCTCAGTTCAATTTTTCTGGGCTGAAAAAAAAAGTAATTAGTAATTAAATTTTCATACGGTATATCCGTAGTCGCCCGCGTAAAAATGAAGTTTGGCAAAAGTTTTTTTAAAGTTTAGTTTGGCAAAAGTTTGGGCTAAACTTTAGCAATGAGACGATGCCAAACTTGGATTTTAGGGTTAATATCCCAGTGTAAGTTTGGCTTAACTTCTAAAAACTTTTTTAAGATCATATTTTAAGTTTACTTTTTTCTCTTGATTATGCCCGCATAAAAAAAAAATTAAAAAAAAAAAAATTTTTTTACTTCTATCTGGAACTCTTCGAACCCACGAACTTCTGCTTTCTAGGCTAACGTTTAGCCATCTGAGCTATTTCATTGTTTTTATTAAATGACTAAATTCCAAATATAACGAAATTTGGAAGGTTAGGTCTAATAATTCTAATGTTTTAACCTTAATCTAATTATTTAACAAAAACAATGAAATAGCTCAGTTGGCTAAACGTTAGCCTAGAAAGCAGAAGTTCGTGGGTTCGAATCCAGATAGAAATAAAACATTTTTTTTTTTTAATTTTTTTTTGCTGGCATAATCAAGAGAAAAAAGTAAACTTAAAATATGATCTTAAATAAGTTTTTAGAAGTTAAGCCAAACTTACATTGGGATATTAACCCTAAAATCCAAGTTTGGCATCGTCTCATTGCAAAAGTTTAGCCCAAACTTTTGCCAAACTAAACTTTAAAAAAACTTTTGCCAAACTTTTTTATTTTTACGAGGGCGTAAGGGAAACCAACTTCTTTCGCGAATCCTTCCTTCGTTTCACTACCTATCTATCGATAGGACTAAAAATTGGTATACTGAATTTACCAAATTTCATTATTCTTTTATTTAACTTTTTCTATACTGTATAGCAAATTTTATTCATATTCCTATTTTAATTTCAAAATGATATTTTCAGTTTTTGTTTAGATCGTAATTATATTTGTGCCTTTTAACGATTTCGGTTTTTACTTTGTGTACACCGAAAAAAATTAAGTAACGTGTGCACTCTAAATCTTAAGGGGTTGCCTATCTTAATTTCCGCACTCTACCCCGGTTGAAAATAGAAACGTTGAAAAGAAGGTTTCTAATCAACGTTTCTGAAAGGTTGATTAACAACGTTGCAAAACCTTTAAAAAACGTTGATTTACATTGATTTTCAACCCTTTTTTCAAAGATTCCTAGGTGAACGATGTAAACGTTGATTTTCAACGTTTCCTAGATAAGCGATATGTACGTATCATTTAATGATAAGGGTAATATAAATTTTAAAAATTTTCAAAAAAAAGGTTGAAAATCAACGTTTATATCGCTCATCCAGGAAACGTTGAAAAAAAGGTTGAAAATAAAGGTAAATCAACGTTTTTTCAAGGTTTTGAAACGTTGATAAGCAACCTTTCGGAAACGTTGATTAGAAACCTTCTTTACAACGTTTCCATTTTCAACCGGGACTATACCGACGATTTTCTAGATTCTTTGTTAACCTCTAAGTCGCTTCAAAAATTCTGAAGAAATTCACACGCGTTCTCCGATTAATTCTAAACACTTTTTGTTCTATAACGGATTTTTATAAAGTCGATCCTGTTATACAATATAGTATAAATGCTATTGACCGAATATATACGTGTTAGACGTACGAGCGAACCCTTTTTCCATTCGAAAATTTGAGCCAATCAAATTTTTTTTTTTCAAAAATTCACGTTTTTTTGCAAAAAATTGTTTATAACTTTTTATTGTTAAATTTTTCAACAATACTAGTACTGGATTCTGAAAGTACATTAAATTTTACGTTAAAAATGGTATCTCAAGAATTTCTTAAACCATTTTAAGATAGTGCTACGCATCGATGGAAATGTTGTCGAAAAATGGTCAAGTTGGGCGTTAAAGGGTTAAATGAAATTTTATTTGCTGTTTTACATGGAAGTACATAGCCACAGTATAATACTGGTATTTACAGATGTAATGTAAAGAGAGTATATATTACATAAAGAGTGCGCGGTTCGGATTTAATTTAAAAGTTTTGTTAAATTTCGATATTAGTACTAGTTATAAACATACCTGCTAATAGCAATTATTTGAGTTCAGTTCTAACAATATAGTAAGGGCTAACAATCTTAACCCTCTTTAGTTTAAGTATTAGGGTTTTCCTTAATATATAATTCGCACGCCCAAAAAATATGCTCAGCAGTGTTTTGTTCCTTATTACATTTACAAATGTCTAAGTTAACAACATTGAATCTAATGAGAGGTTTTTAAAGCGGAATGGTTACTTCTTAATCTATTAATAACAGTAATCGTTCTTCGATCTAGATTTAATTTATTAAACCAAGGATGTTTTTTGTTTTCATAAAAAATTTCAAAGTAGAAGGAACCTGCATCTTTACTGTTATTAATGATTTCGTTGTCGTTGTTGTTTTTACTAGAGATGCCTTCTTAGACTCCTAGTCTGTTTGTTCGTTTCCGGCGATTCTAATTTTGTCTGATAAGCACAACCAGTCGGGATTCTGTGTTGAGAATTTTGATTTCTGAAGAGCTTTAATTAGACTCTGCGAATCTGAAAATATTCTAAAATTGTATTTGTTGATTTGATTTGTTTTTATTAAGTTTCTTATGTTATTAAGGGCGTATAATATGGTGGCATTTTTTATTTTTCCAATTTTTAATTTTTTAGAACATTATTTTTTAGGCTATTCCACAAAATTAAAAATTGGAAAAATAAATGCCATCATATAAGGATGCATCTAATCGAAAAATTACTAAAAATATTTTTAGTTTTTATTGTTTTTATTACTAAAACAATTTTTAGTAATTTTTCGATTAGATGCATCCTTTTCGAGAAAAAACTTAAGAGCTTAAAAATGTTTAAATTTTAGCCAATTTTTTTCTCGAAAACTATGCATTTAGTCAAAAAGTATTAGAAGCAGTTTTGATCCAAAATTTTATGCTCTTTCCGAATCCGGTGTCAAAAATAGGGGTTCCCATTTAAAAAAATCAATTTGACCTTCAAATGACCTTGAAAGTAAAGTTCAAGGTCAAATATATTTTGACAGAAAGACGGCGCCCATTGTCCTGGACTACTTTTGTCCAAACACTTTATTTGTGAGACGCCAATTTTCCGAGATATTCGGGTGCGTCGATTAAGATGGGTTAATTAAGTTTTAACCTTCTGACTTCTTCATTCCCGTGGAGTTGGAAAGCTCCCGGGATCTGAATACCGACCAAGCTTTATCCGACCAACATCTATATTTCGTTTATTATATTTCGTTACCAACTATACTTCGTTTATTTCCTAATTAAAATATACAGGGCCGAGGTGAGAGAGAAGCTCTCGTCCTCATCAGGCCAAGTTCAAAGTCGGAAACGCAATGAATTTCGAACTCTCCGTCAGGTGCCTTCTTTTCCGCTCCGCGTCGAGGCGGAACGATTCTGGCGCCTCGCAGTGGCGCGTAGGTCGCAACGTAGCCGCGCTAGGTAAAATCCCGTCTTGGTATCAGGCGCTGCTTGCGCCTGCTCGGCGTTTGTGTGTGTGCGTGAGCCTCCACATATATATCTCCCTATATTATATAGTTATAAGGTCAAAACCTAAGATTATCCCCATCCTCTCCCCTAATCTCCCCTCCTCTTTTTTATTTTCCTCTCCTCATTTTTTTCATTAATTTATGTTATGTTTACCATTTTAATGATGTCTTTTCATATATTTAAAAAATATTTTTGCTCCTCTTCAACTATCCTCCCCCCTCCTCCTCCCTCCTCAGTGATATTCCTCAACCCCTCCTCAGTAACATCCTTATTATTGAACCCCTCCTCAGCCCCTCCTCAATTTGTATGAAATTGTAATTTTAGCTCCAAAAAATGTGGATAAAAAATTTACAATAAATTACTTAATCGTGTACCGATACAGTCTACGGTATATTGAATCATTTACATAGCAAAAAAAGATAATAATGACAATAAAATCAATTATATCGCTAAAACAAATGGCTAAATGAAGTTTTGTATCGTATATACAGGTAAAGAAAAGGTGAAAAATTATTTTCTAGAAATCGACTCAAAAATAAATAAATTCAATAATATCGGTAAAGTAAAAGAGTAGATTAATGGGAAAAAAGTAAAAATTGAAAAATGACTCAAAAAGTAAACAGATTTAATTGTATCGCTAAAGCAAAGGTGTATAAACAAAGGGGAGGGGGGGGAATAAAAAATAGGAGGTTTGAATAACATAATAATAAAAATTATAAAGAAATTTTAAATGCTGTAGGAAAATGTTTAATTGATTTATCTGATTATAATGAAATATTTGGAGCAAAAGAAGTTCTTGCATCAAGAGATTTTCGACATATGTTACTAATTGTTCCGTCTGGGAATCGAATTATTGAGAGTTATTGGGAATTATAAAAAATAGGTATACTGCGACAAATTTTTAAATGTATGTCATTAAAGCAAAATAAAAAAATTTCGGAAAACGATATCGAATTTAAATTATAGCTTTTAAATGTAGGCAATGGCAGTTTTTTACCAAAATATGATCGAGAAAGTAAAGTAACAAAAATCTCAAAAACAATTATATCAAACGAAAATATTATAGATGATATTTTTGGATACTTATAATTTTAACTTCAAATCGTATAACGATACAATCGTATACCGATACAGTCTATGAAATATTTAATCATTGACATAGCAGAAAACGATAATAATGAACATTTAGTAAATAAAATTAAAAAATGACGTAATTATCGTGTTGCTGAAAATTTTAAATTGAAATAATAGTTTTAAAATAAAATAATGGTTATAAAAATATATTATAATATATATATACCCCCTACTCGCTCCGCTCGTCCACCCCCCATTTTGCAATACAGACGAATTCTAGAAAATAATTATTGCATTTTTCTCATTTTTTTTTACCTGTATACGATATGAAACTTCATTTATAAAAATAAATAGTTATAATAAATTTTCAGTTATAAAAATAATTTAATTTATTCAATTAAATCAATATAATTGAAAATTATTTAATTGGTTCAATAACCGCTGTAATAACTCGAATTCTTATTTAATTGATGTAAGAAAATATTAAATTAAGTTATTTTAGATTCAGTAATTATTTAATTCAATTCGTGGTTTAATCAATTTAATTTCGAGCCTTACAGAATTAATTATATAATTATTAGAACAATTATTTTATATTATAAATGCAAGAAATATATTTAATTAAATATAATATATGTCTCGGTTAAATTTCTAATTCAATAAATTATTTTAACAAATTCCATCAATTAAATATTTAATAAAGCAGATTCCTTTAAGTAATAAACTTTCAGTTACATTAAATATTAGAATTCATCATATTCTATTTAAATCAAAGAAAATGTAATTGAGTGAATTCAATTATTTAATCAGTATGTCCCAATAATATATTTCATAGACCACATTAAAGATATTTTATCGGGACAATTAAATATCTCATAAAACCTATTAATTGTAGATGGACGTAAATAAACATTTAGTTGACCTACGGAAATATTTCGTTGATTCAAAAAAGTATTTAGCTGAATCAATAAATGCAAAAAATCGATTCAATAGTAATTTAGAATGAAATCAAATATTCTTTTATTGATTTGATTATATGATATTCTTAGACGAATATATAATTCAATTAATTATTTACCTACTGAATCTAACTCCATATCTAATAAAATAAATGACATTATTTATTAAATTACTATTTATTAAATAATGTTATTTATTTTATGCACGAGCAAATGAAATATGCTCTATTCAAATCAAACAAAATGTAATTGAGTGAATTCAATTATTTAATCAGTATCTCTCAATAATATATTTCATAGACCACATTACAGATATTTTTTGGGGATAATTATATATCTCATAACAGCGATTAATGATCGATTAACTGATATTTAACAATTTACGGAATGTAATCCTAATTCCATATAGTAAAATAATATATAACTTAATGCGAAAGGTAACACTTCAAAAATGTATCATTTCTAATTTAAAGAAAAAACATTTAAATTAAATAATAATTTGAATTTCGCGCCAGTCGTATCACCGTTTATACGCTAGATGTCGCATTGAAGACTCGCCAACTCGTAAGTGCTTGGCGTTGTGGTCAGTTAGCATATAAGAAAGATTTTTAGCAACTAGGAATATCTATGTAAATTGCAAGCGATGCGTTATCTGTTAAGTTAATCATTTGTAATATAAATTGTATTCGTATCATTTTTACCGCTGCGATACAGCGTTTGGTGTATAAGATGTTATAACAATTAAATGTCAGACAAAATGCGAAATTTAAATGTAAAAATATTGAAATACAAGCACAAAATAAGTCGAAATCGACAAGTATTGCAATGAAAGAATAAGTATAAAATACAATACTTAACAAATCACATTATTCAATTATTCCTATGATAAGTTCATTTCAATTAAATAATTCTATATTTCTATTCATTAAATATTGAATTAATGTACTCCAACTCCAATTGATTGAGGAAAGTTTTTTTTTATACTAAAAAATTATATATACAGACCTGATTAAATATCTAATCATTTACATGAGATATGTTATAGATTTCAATTAACATTTAATTCGTTGAAGACCATACAATTTTTTTTACTAAATTATATATATTATTACTTGCCTATTAGGCGCATAAAATCTCTGAGAGTTATTGTTGAAGCTAGTGTCTTTATTTTTATCCTTGCCTGTTGTTCTCTTGAGAGTAAAATTTTCAAACTGCATTCCCGTACCTTCTAAACAAGTAAGAGGACGGAGCGTTTAACTTCATTGACATAGTTACAAAACTTCAGCTACCTGCGAGTGGGAGCTGGGTGAGATGTTTTAGTGACTCTCTAATTTTCTGTTTCGATACATTTATAAGGGAATGCACCCACCTTATTTGGATTTGATGGATTCGGATGTAGTCAGCGTGTCTGAGTGTCATCACTTGCATACCTATGCAATTTTATTTTAATTAGTTTTTATTGACTTCAAAGTAAAGCTTATACAGACAAAGCGCTACATTTTTATTATACTTATATTGCAAAATTGCATATATTATCGCACCGTTAGCACTGTTATCGCATTCACATTTTTAGTCACATTCAAGCGTTTATTCAACATGTTGATTGCAATCATGCATATTTTAACACAATTGCAATTGAAACACAAAATCGGAAAGGGTAACAACATACACACAACGCAAACTCAGATAAGAAATCGAGCGTACACGGTTCTCGCAATTCTGCGAAAAACGCGTCGGTCGGGATTCGTATAGCAACCCATTTGAGCAGCGTTGTTTGAGTAGCCTAAGCAATTTGACCACTTGACCAACGATCGCCCCTATTACAAAATATGAATTTCTTTCAACGAACGTCACCTATGTGCTGACCAGGTTAGGTAGTGTCTAATTATCATCTAATAATAATCAATTACAAGCGGACAGACAACTTTCTACTTAGTATGTGAGAGCACACATTCTGATATATTTTACTACTACATTTTTCTCAGTGTTAATACTAAATTTTACGATAGCGCACACTAAAAAGTAGATATGTGCTAAATAATCGTATAAATATATTAAGGGGTCAGTAGGGTAATCTGGGCTGTTTTTTTGACTTTTTTTTATATAAAATTTGATTCTACAATATAACTTTTTTTACATATAATGAGGTATATTCTGCAGTATATAAACACATTTTTTTTAATTTTTTGATGACATCTGTCGGAGAAATGGTTGGGTGAATAAAATGCGATTTTTCACTGGCGGACACGATTTCTTATGTAAGGATCATCTGACACATAAAAACCGAATTGATTCTTAAAAAGTACATAAATGGTTATCGTCCCTACCAGAATCATGAAAAAATATTCATAAATAAAAAAATTATTAACATTTTTTATTTTGTTTTTTTTTTTTTCATTTTTTCCCATGTTTTTTATCATAAATTTCGTCATAACATTGCCAATAATTAATAAAAAATTATGTTCGTGGTAGGGACGATAGCCAGGCGTTTTGTGAGCATTTTAAAAAAAAATTAAGAAAATCCAAGTAGTTCGGTCGGAATCGTGTCCGCCAGTGAAAAATCGCATTTTATTCACCCAACCATTTCTCCGACAGATGTTATCAAAAAATTCAAAAAAATGTGTTTATATACTCCACAATATACCTCATTATATGTAAAAAAAAGTTATATTGTAGAATCAAATTTTATATATAAAAAAAGAAGTCAAAAAAACAGTCCAGATTACCCTACTGACCCCATATGCTTCACAGAGCAAGTTTGTCTCCCGATTAATAAAATAATATTTTTTATGTAAAGATTTCTCTGCGTGTACAGAGAAAAGTATGCATGATGCTCTTTCTAAAAATTGTTTCCTGCAGTTAAAGTAAAATGTTTACGCTTCTCTTTCATCTTTCATATTACAGGTGATGAGTCAGGAGGTTAAAAAAGAGAATCCACTCCAGTTCAAGTTTCGCGCGAAATTTTATCCAGAAGATGTAGCACAAGAACTCATTCAAGAAATAACTCTGCGCCTATTTTATCTGCAGGTAATGAAGTATAGTTGTGGATTTTTATACTGTCCGATTTAGGTGAAATTAAAGTTCATCGTAAATTGCAGGTTAAAAGTGCTATTTTAACCGATGAAATATACTGCCCTCCTGAAACTTCAGTCCTTCTGGCCTCGTATGCCGTGCAAGCACGGCACGGTGACTTCCAGAAAGGCATTCATACTGCTGGATTTTTGGCGAACGATCGATTACTGCCACAACGCATTATGGATCAGCACAAGATGAGTAAGGATGATTGGGGGACGTCTATTATCAAATGGTGGCCAGAGCACCAAGGAATGCCTCGTGAAGACGCTATGATGGAATTTTTGAAGATCGCTCAGGTAATACAGAATCTTTAAATGTTATCTTGACAAAATTCTTACGTGTCTCCTTTAATCATTCAGGATTTGGATATGTACGGAGTTAACTACTTTGAAATTCGCAATAAAAAGGGTACTGAACTTTGGCTTGGAGTTGATGCTTTGGGTTTGAACATTTACGAGAAAGAAGATAAGCTCACGCCGAAAATTGGTTTCCCGTGGTCGGAAATTCGAAACATCTCCTTCAATGAGAAGAAATTCATTATCAAACCTATAGACAAGAAAGCTCCAGATTTTGTATTTTTTGTTTCTCGCGTTAAAATCAACAAACGAATTTTGGCGCTCTGCATGGGCAACCATGAACTTTACATGCGAAGACGCAAGCCCGATACTATTGACGTCCAACAGATGAAGGTTTGTTTTCATGTTTTTCTATCTGTTTAAGAGTGCTCTACCGCCCTGGCGAAAATAGACGATATTGGCTGTCGTCTATTTTCGTCAGGGGGTAGAGCACTCTTAAAAGATCCAAACTTCACTGCCAAATTGATTTTTCATTTATTTTCATTTGTTTCTTAAGGCCCAAGCTAAGGAAGAAAAGCTCGCCCGTGAGAAACAGCGTGAAAAATTGCAATTGGAAATTGCAGCCAGAGAACGAGCCGAGAAAAAACAGCAAGAATACGAAGAACGATTACGTAATATGGCCGAAGAAATGGAAAGGAGACAAGCAGAATTGAACGAAGCTCAAGAAATGATTCGTCGTCTTGAGGAGCAACTCAGACAACTGCAAGCTGCTAAAGAAGAACTTGAAGACCGCCAGAAGGTTACAGAGTACTTTGTACAGAATCTAAAAATTTCAATGAAAAGATCTCAATGTCTTTTTACACTTTCAGGAATTGACTGCAATGATGGAAAAACTTGAGCGTTCTCACGAAATGGAAGCTGCTGAAAGAGCAAAACTTGAAGCGGAGATCCGCAATAAGCAGGAAGAGGTTCAAAGAATTCAATCTGAAGTCGAAGCAAAAGACGCTGAAGCTAGAAGACTGCAGGAAGAAGTCGAAGCTGCAAGGTAATCTTGCGTTAATTTACTATTTTATTTTTATTTATTTAAACCAGTAGATATAGTTACCACTTTGTGCCTAAGTCATAGTCACCTGCACGTAGGCTTACTATAGAACCATACAACTAACTTCAAAGTATGGTTCGATATTAAAAGGATTCGTTAAATTTTTATGTGCCCAGGGACTACTACAATAAACTAATTAGTAATTCAATTTTCACGGGGTTAACACGTAGCCTTATGAGAGAGCATCTTCTTTTGCAAATTCCGCAACAACTGCCCTTCAGATTTTAATAAAATTTAATAATGTAAACAACATTTTGCAATTTAAAATGTTTTCATTGGAAACATGTTTATGACAGTCAACCTGTTTAAAAATAGAAACGTTGAAATGAAGGGTGAAAATAAATGTTTCCGAAAGATTAAACTTAAGTTCATATTAAATGTTGACTTTCAACATTGATTTTCAACTTTTATATCGTTTATTTAGAAAACGTTAAAATAAACATTTTTAAAAAAATCAAAGTTTTATCAATGTTTAGGATACATTGATTTTCAACCTTCATTTCAACGTTTCTATTTTTGACTGGGAAGTAGATCTGACAACCCCACAAAGTAGAAATTGAGTCTTTCAAAATAATAGACATACAGTAAGATTTCGCTCGAGATGGCACTGCATAAATATACATCCTCTTTTTAAATTTTTTTATACAAATTTTTTAAATCTAAATTCTGCTAACTGATGACTACATGCATTTATACTATTACTTTGCTTTGCAACATTGCTAAATGTAAATAATATAAAATTTTCTATATATTGACAATACTATCTTAAAATTATGTTATAACATTTTTGTTTTCCTTTTTTGGTTTATGTACAATTTACCACTTTTTTACTGCCAAGCAGATTCTTTAAGGTAGCTCTATAGGTACTCTCTAGTCAGTAGAGGTACAAAAATAACTTTTCTTTAAAATTCTTTATTGGCATACAAAACGTATTAAAAAAATATTTTTAAATTTTTAGCATAATCTGACATATTATTTAGTACTAATTTGTTCGTATAAAGCGTTATTAAAAAAATTTTAAGTTGTCAATTAGAGTGCGATTCGATGCTGTTATTAATACGTGGCAACAGTGTAAACTCTCTCCTTTTCTCTAACCTCATTCTTATCATACCCGACAGAGGTCGTTATGTTATGTTTTGCTATTTATTATTTACTTTTCATATTGTTAACTAGTTAATAATTAAGTCTAATTTTATTATTTTTATTCGATTATAAAAAAAAATAATTTCGCAAAAAAGATTTTTATATAATTTTAATAACCACAACGTGTATTCATGGTTGTTGCCGGCGTAATTCAAACAGTGCGATATTCGCGCCAATTGCATGACCAAGTTGCGACGTTGCCAAATTTCTACTGACTTCAAAAACTAACCATCGAAACAAGATTTTGCTGACTTTAATAATTAATATCTTTTTATTTTACACGGTAATACACAATAATTTTAATATTTTTCGAAAGCTAGGAAATTTATTTATTAAAACACAGTTTTGCTATTTTGTCAGGGATCGTTAAGAATAAAAATTTCTTTCATTTCCTGTCTGTATGAGTAATATTCTCATAAGAGATACTGTTGAGTACCTCAACTTTCAATATTATTATTTATTATTTTTCCACAATAACTGACCTCCAATTTTATTTCATTATATTCCGTATATATTCGTGAATATATCTATCAATTATTTATAAGATTTGAAAAATATTAAAAAACTATAGAGTTACCTTAAATGCAGTGGTATTACAATTTCTTATCGTCCTAAACAACTATCTAATAGTTTTTATATAAGAGGGGAGTGGAATATCTTTTTATTTCTTGTTTTTGATTTACTGCTATTATATGAGTTAGTCAATTTTAAATAATGATATGCTAGGGATTTGTTTGCAAAAGTTTGTTGTAGGCTCAGAGGTTGATTAATAGAAATCGATTCTTACTGATAATTTTGATGAGTCTAGTTTGTAGCCTTGAAATTTTAGAAAAACAAAAAAAAACAAATATTTTCTTTTTTTTATAACTGTCTCTATGCATTTATCCCATTTTCATACTACAGTCTATTAATAATCCTAGATATTTTGTGTGTTCCACTCCTTGTATTTCTTTATTACTTATAAATTTGAAAATTTATGTAAACAGTCTTCCCATTATTTTGGTAAAAGTTTAAGTTATTTGTTTATTGCAATTTCAACAAGTTTCTAAGTTTTTTCAAAAGCACTGATAGTATCAAGTGCCATACAATCAAGTAAATCATTTATATATAAGAAGAATAGTAAGGACCCTAATACGCTATCTTGAGGAAGCCCTGTATTAATATTAAAAAATTCACTTCTGTTATTTTTCAGTTTAACTTTTTTACTTTTAGTATTATTAATAATAAAACATTAAGCATATGTGATTAAATGAAAATTTCAGACTTCGACAAGAAGAAGCTGACAGACAATATCAAGCCAGTACTACGCCTCATCATCATCACGTTGAAGAAAATGAAGAGGATGGGGAAGAAGGTGAAGATGAAGTAACTCATGGAGATGTAACTAGAGAGCTTGTTACCGATGAATCGATTATTGATCCTATAGAAGAACGACGTACTTTGGCGGAAAGAAACGAACGACTCCACGATCAACTCAAAGTCAGTTTGCTAATAATGCTTTTACTTTAAGAAATAAAATGATATAAAGAAGTTGTGTTCTAACAGAATTTATCACATTTTTAGGCATTGAAGCAAGACTTGGCCCAGTCGCGCGATGAAACTAAGGAAACAGTGATGGATAAGATTCACAGAGAAAACGTTCGTCAAGGACGCGACAAATACAAGACATTACGTGAGATTCGTAAAGGCAACACCAAGCGACGCGTCGACCAATTCGAGAACATGTAAACAAGTGAAAAAAGAAAAATCATGTGGTATCTCTTCAATCTTCATGACGATTTTTCAACAACAATTAACCTTCATTATTATTTCCTTTTAAAGTCCTCTCTTGATTGATTGTACATGTGCTTGTACGTAAGGTGCAGTAATCGTTTCTCAAGTTGAAAAGAAGCTTGTAAATTTTATTCACCCAAGATCTATTTTAAACTGAGAATTTAAAAGCTTTATTTTACATGCACCTCTTTCATTGGGATCATTCTCATTATTCTCAACGTTTCTAAGTGTATTTCATATTTCGTTAAGACCTTCCTGAGCAACGAGAGCAGCATTAGGAATTTCTTTAATGAGTTCATTAAAGAATTGCAAGATAGAGAGTTGCCATTGTTATTAACATTTTTCTAACCTCTTTAAACATTGGACTCTTAATTAAACAATTGCCATCGAATGATTTATAGAAAGAACATTTTGTTGAAGAGCTTGAAATATTTTAAGATTTTTTAACTGGTATTGTTCATTTAGTATTAACAATACATGAATAAAAATAAATATTCTAGATAATAAAACAAAAATTTTTATTTATTACATGCAGCTGTTTGAGCTCTTGAACAATTTTTAAATCTGGAAAATAATTAACTTCTTCCGTTAAAGTGTAGTTTTAGTCTAAAATATACTCTAAACTTTACGTGTTAATAAGTATTCAAATAGACATTATTATTTTTCCAAGCTGGACCTTATATTGATAATTGCAAGAATATAGTGACCAACTGAATCACACAATTTATAAGAAAAGAAAAAGCTTTTTCATATTTGTTCCGTCTTTATATATAATTAAATATTTTATACTTCGATGAAAACTTGTGGCCTTAATATATAGATTATGGTAGGTGTAATAATATTTTTCCGTAACGTTCGTGGATAACGTTATTAAACGACAAAAAGTAATATGTAAGAATGAAGAATAAGAAATGTATGGATGCGAGCTAGAATGATTCAACTAAAATTACGAAAAAAAGAAAATTGCATATTATACTTGAGAACTTACATTCATTCTCTCACAAGTAATATCTCAAGTAATTATTCGAGACTTAAAAATCTTTAAAATATTTCTTAAACAACCAGCTATTCATCAATTTTTTTAAACACTATTACGTACATTGTTTAAAAGAAAAACTTAACGAAAGATGAAAGAAATTTGTAAAATGCAATTGTCTACTTTTTTGAATGGCTTTTAATTATTTTTAGAACTTTTTTTAATGAAAAAAAAAATTAATAATTAAAAAGAAATCTACTTCAATGAAGAGATTAATATTGAAAGCAATATTTTTCAGACAAACTTTTTGAACATTATGTATAAGTTGTAAAAACAAAAGCTGTCTTGATTTTTTGTTTTTAAATATATTGAATGGTTTTCCGTTATATAAAGATTTTTCTTAATTAAGAATATGTAATATAAAAAATAACTTGTGGGAAATATTCAATAATAGTTTACAAAGCTCAGAGAAATGATGGAAAACATCAAACATAAATATAAGTAGATATTTTTTGATGATATATTCATTGGTAACATTTACAAATTATTATTATTATATTATTGCATTATTATTATTATTATTATTATTATTATTAATGTATTATTATTATTATTACATTGTATTCTTACAATTTACATTCGTAAGTGTTTATAGACAGTATGTCCTATTGTTAATATTATTATTATATAATAAAAGTAATAATAATATTAGAAGTTGAAATGGTTTTTTTTTGCATTAATGTACTGCTTATAGAGATTTACGTGTAAGAGAAAAAATTTATACAATTAACTAAGTGCTTTGTATGCTTTGTAATTGTTCTGTTTGGTCTAACCACTTAACAATTTGCATATTTTTGCACATATATTTCTGTATAGAAATGCGATATTTTAAGTAGTATTTGAATTCAATTGCCAGTAATATTTTGAGTAAAAAAAACAAAAAAAAAACAAAACAGCTTCTAAGAGAGTGGCCGTTAGAAAAAGGGATTGTAACAACAATAATGTCTGAAATAACATGTTTTTAAATTGATGTAGTGATTAACTTATTTTTTGCATTGAAAAATAAAAGTTTACCATGCAGCTTAGTTGATGTATCCCGTGTCATAATTTTTGTGTACAATTTTAATTAATGAACCAGTTAATAAAAATATAAAAATTAAATTCTTAAATTACTATTTTGTAATTTAATTTTGTAATTTTGTAAGTAATTTTGGGTCAACTGGAATCTCCTCTAAAGCAACATTTTAGCTCAATCAAAATGTTTCTATAAAACTAAAATACATACAATTAGCCTCCTTTTAAATAACCATTTTAAATGTATGAATTGGTATAAATTAAATGAAACTGTAGGCTAAAGTAGTAATACTTATTTTTCCTTTTTTCTTCATGATTTTAATGACGTTGTAAAAGTGGTATTGAACTTGAAGTTGAATTTTAAGGCCATTTGAAGGTCAACTTATATTTTTTCAATATAACAAATACATTTTTTACTTGAGCATGTGAAGTTAAAACAGCATAAATTGTTTGAGTGAAGCTCCTCAATAAAAAATTTACTTATAAAATTTGAGTTAAAAATAAATCCACAGAGACCAAATGAGAATGAGTTGCAAGTATACAGGGTGTTCCAAAATGAACTGGCACGACCAGTATACCCGTGTTCAGAATAACATTCTAAGCACTTATTTCTTTTGGCATATTTCGTAATTGTGGCTAATTATTGAGTTATGGTCAATCAAAAACTTCGATAATTAGCCACCCTATCGCCAAAAATGACGTTATAAAATGACGTTATAATATGACGTCATTAATATTATTGCTGAGGCTACAATTTTGGACCTTTTTTAACGTTATTCAATAACGTTATTTTCCGATTACAGTAGAAAACTCTATTTTAAGGATGTACGAGCTGTTCCTGTACAAAAATCACTTTTCCAACTTAGACAGTTCTAACTTTGAGATTATTTTCTACTATATTTACCCATGCTATTAAAACAAAAAATAATTAATTGACCGTCGAGTTTTTGAGAAAATAGCTTGTGAAAAATGACGTAAAAGTAAGCACTATCATAAGGTTCTATGTATTAAACTACCTACCTTAAAAGCTATTATTTCAAATACTAGACGGTCAATTAATTATTTTTTGTTTTAATAGCATGGGTAAATATAGTAGAAAATAATCTCAAAGTTAGAACTGTCTAAGTTGGAAAAGTGATTTTTGTACAGGAACCGCTCGTACATCCTTAACGTTATTTTTCGCTATGAAATAACGTTATTTTCAGCTTTGTGGGGTATTTGGCTTGAACAATGACGTTATTTCTAGATCTTAAATCCGCACATGAAATGAAATGAAACGTCATTTTCCGAAAAAAAATCCAGCTGGATTTCTGGGGAACCTTGGTTGAATTTATCCAGTTGGATTTCTGGGGAATGCAGGTGCAATTTATATCTTGATTTCGAATCAATCTAGGTGGATTTATTGGATATCCAGATGGAAATTCCAGATGGAAATTCTAGGTGGAAATTCCAGGTGGAAATTCCATCTGGATATCCATTAAATCCACCTAAATTGATTCAAAATCAAGGTATAAATTGCACCTGCATTCCCCAGAAATCCAGCTGGAAATCCAGCTGGAAATCCAGCTGGAATCCAGCTGATCCATGCATGGATTTCCAGCTGGAATCCAGTCCATGCATGGATTTCCAGCTGGAAAATCCACCTGGATTTCCAGCTGGACAATCCACCTGGATTTCCAGCTGGATATTTTCAACAGGGAGTACATATGCTTTTTTTAAAACAAATCATCTTAAACTTTGTTCTATCATAACTGTTTAGATCACAAGTATAAGAAACGCATATTTATTGTAAAATGATAAAATAGATGCAAGCACACGTACACACAGTTTTATATTTTATAAAGCGCATATTAATATTTAATACTCTTTACCTATTATACTCTTTGGGAACTGTTTACTATTAGTTATAACCATGCAGTTACGTTGTTTGTTCTTGTTAACCTTACTGCTATCCTATAAAAAATTTTCAATAGTAAGTATGATGAAAGATGTACAAGTAACGACCGAGAATCTCCAATAAATCATTAGAAAGAAAAATAATATTATTACGAACTATGCATTATATAATACCATTGTACTTGTACTTCAAATGAATGAGAAAGTCTTTTTTCCAATGAATATTATTGTTACTTCGACAAGTGATTACAGTTAACTGTTACAGTTACAGTTAGGTGAATTTAATGGATATCCATCTGGAATTTCCACCTGGAATTTCCACCTGGATTTCCAGCTGGATATTTTCAACAGGGTTCGGAAAATGATGTTTTCAGCCTCGACCTACGCCCATTGCGTAAATAACGTAATTTTTTGTTTCAGCGAACCAAAAGAAAATTACGTTAATGGCCACTACAAAACTAGGAAAAATGACGTTATTTACTAAGCATGCTGTATATTACGTTATAGTCCGTACAGCATTTCTATAGAAAAAATGACGTTCTTCGTACCTACACTTCATTAACGAATAACGTCATTTCATGTGCGGATTTAAGATCTAGAAATAACGTCATTGTTCAAGCCAAATACCCCATAAAGCTGAAAATAACGTTATTTCATAGCGAAAAATAACGTTAAAATAGAGTTTTCTACTGTAATCGGAAAATAACGTTATTGAATAACGTTAAAAAAGGTCCAAAATTGTAGCCTCAGCAATAACGTTATTAATGACGTCATATTATAACGTCATTTTTAGCGATAGGGCAATCAGCGCTCTAGTTGACGCTGGTAGGCGGGGTTTACTCGAGCAGCATGGGCCGCGCGGGGAGAGTCATGTGGGGTTCATCGTCAAATCAAGCGCTGATTGGATAATTATTGTAGATTTTAACTAACAATAACTCCATAATTATCCGAAATTCTGAAAAATGCCAAAAGTGAAAAAGTGCTTTTTGGCATTTTTCAGAATTTCGGATAATTATGGAGTTATTGTTAGTTAAAATCTACAATAATTATCCAATCAGCGCTTGATTTGACGATAATCCCCGCATGACTCTCCCCGCGCGGCCGTGTAAACCCCGCCTACCAGCGTCAGCTAGAGCGCTGATTGGCTAATTATCGAAGTTTTTGATTGACCATAACTCGATAATTAGCCACAATTACGAAAAATGCCAAAAGGGAAAAAGTGCTTAGAATGTTATTTTGAACACGGGTATACTGGTCGTGCCAGTTCATTTTTGAACACCCTGTATATACAAGATCGTACGCTGAATCAAATAACGGATAATACAAATCAAATCAGAACGTTCTTTATTTCGTTATTCGTGTTTACAAACGTTGACTCCAAGCCATTGCATTTCGAGTATTTTATTAAGAAATTTCTGTTCTAAATATTTACTAAATCGTAAGTGCTACCAAGAAATCGAGACTTCTCGAGAATAATTTGGAATTCCGGACTTATCTTATATTAAAGGTAGGGCTGATCGTTGGCTCCCCCGTACCAGGATCGCAGATTATCGGCAGCCTCGTGATTGAATCGACGGCCAAAGGTCTTCACCTTGAGAGTACTGTTGCGTTTGCCTCGTGCTGGCTGCGTGCTAGCGAGTTGCTGCTTGAAGAGGTCAAGCCCCCCGGGTCCTGGACGGAAGAGGGTGAGCCTCTCTTCGCTCGTATATTTAAATGTAGAGCACTCTTTTCTATGTAAACGCCCTCCCACGGGAACGTACTGACCGTACGTACTCATCGACCGATAATTAGGCGTAAACCCAGAAAAGTCGTTACAAAGGAAATTGCGTATTAAAAAAACGAAAGTGAATAATTAATTAAATATCTTTTTACATGAAATCTTCTCTGCATTAAAGATTTAATTAATTATTAACAAAACATAGATACGAATTAATTATACTAATATGAAGTATAAAAAAGCGCTTCGCTCGAAAAAATAAGGTTAAATTATGCAATATCAACGTACTTATACACTGACAAAAAAATTTAATGCATTCAATGAAATCAATCTAATTCAAAATTATTTAATTGACTTAATTAACCTATATAATAAAATGGATCTCTAATTTAATTGATGTAAGAAAATATTAAATTAAGTTGTTTTATATTAAGTAATTATTTCATTCAATTCATGGTTTAATATATTTAATTTCAAGCCTTACAGAATTCATTATATAGTTATTAGAACAATTATTTTATATTATAGATGTAAGAAAATATATTTAATTAAATATTATATATTACTTGGTTAAATTTCTAATTCAATAAATTATTTTAACAAATTCCATCAATTAAATATTTAATAAAGCAGATGCCTTTAAGGAGGTTTGACAAGGCACTGCGTAGTCAAGCACGCATCATGCGATGGAACTCGTTTGACTTGCTAGGTACTTGCACACGGTCTGGCACCGTTGTGCGACGGCTCATTTTCCATCATTCTTTCCGTCTGCTCCTCGATACTTGTGTATACTATTTATAAACAATAATGTTAAGTGGAAATATAAAAAAGAAATATTTTTGGAAAGGAAAGCGTGTGAGTGAAAAAGTTTACAAATCCAGAGTGCGTCTGCAAGCAGTACGAAAAAATTTAAGAAATGTTTATGGCTGCAGTCAAAGAAATAAGGAACCTAACCTCCATGGCAGTGAAGGCGAGGTAGATTTACTCGAAGGACGACGTATCATGCATTTAAAAACTTTGGCAAAAGAATTATTTTGTAAAAACTGCAACGCGATACTGTCTTTAGTTGACACGTTTGAAGAAAAAAAGATTGGTCTGGCGTCAATTTTTTATATAAAATGTCGAAACTGCCTAAATTTTAATAAAGTACCTACTGACAGAAAATAAATATATAGTTTACTACTTGTTTTGTTGCTTTTACTCTTTTTATATTATATTTTTCATTAATATATTATAAATTTGTTGTATGCATATGTATCAAATTTTGAATTGCGCGGGCTAGTAAAGAAAATTGCGGTGTTGCCGCTGCTCTAACGTGAATGGTAACCTCGTCTTCAATACCATATTTTCCGTCCGATATTTACTTCTTGTTTAATATTAAAGTATCTAATCAACTTATTCTTTGCAGAAGAAGAATTAATGAATATTTTTTTATTATCTATTTTCGTATTTTCAGAAACTGTCTGTGATTTCTATACATATTTTATCTTTTCAGTTCTAAAATACGCAATCGCCCATAAGAGATAATGTTAAAAGCCACAATTTATTTTTATTAATTACTTCTTATCAAGGTACCTAAACCTTTTGAAAATTTGACCTAAGTACGTTCATACATATAGAAGACTATATTTAAAGTTTCTTTGAAATTCATCTGTTAAATCCTTATGCTGACAAACCTCCTTAAGTAATAAACTTTCAATTAAATGAAATATTAGAATTGATTACGCTTTATTTACATCAAACAAAATGTAATTGAGTGAATTCAATTATTTAATCAGTATGTTCCAATAATATATTTTATTGGCTACATTACAGATATTTTGTCGAGACAATTAAATATCTCGTAAAACCTATTAATTTTAGGTGGTTTTAAATAAACATTTGGTTGACCTACTGAAATATTTCATTGATTCAATAAAAGTGTTTACCTGAATCAATAGATGCTGTAACAGGGTTCCCTATGACCTGTTCTCGCGCGGAGGAGACCTGTCCCCGCGAGCTTGGTGCAATGGGGCACTCGACGGCGAATGCACGTCACCGCGGCTCGTATACAACGCGGGAGTACGCCCGTACTCCCGTTTCACGTACTCGCGTGCTGATGTACGAACGCGATCCTCGCGTTCGCGTGCCTGACGTCCTCCTCGACGACAGTTGATGCCGGCCGCCCAGCTCTACGACAGAGTGGCGGTATCCGGGACGTTAGGGATGGGGAGGGTTCGCTGAGTAGTCCCGCGGACTACCCGGAAGAATAACGCGAACGAGTAAAAACGCAAGTCGGAGGCATTTATTGCCTCCGTAAATGAAAGTTACAATGATCGCGTCCAATGGGGTTAGTAGATGTCGAGCGCGCGGGCCGGATGCCCCGAGCGCGCCCAAGTATCGCCGAACGGAGCCGCGCGCGAACGCAAGCACGCGCGCTCCTACGAATTCTCGGCCGCGCCGAGAATTCACCGGCCGATCGCGCGGTCTGCGATCGGTAATATTTACGCGGAGCGCGACTTTGCTCCACGTAAACAAACGTTGCGTCTGAGAGCAGGCCGCTTGCCTGCTCTACGCGTACAAACACGTATGCACGCACACGAGGGAACGGGCCGATTACCCGTTCCACGCGATGTATAACGAGTTCGACCTCGAGCCCGTGCTCGAGGTACCGATGTCGTACCACGCGGCGGCTCGTATACGTGAGCCGCGACTCTCGCCGCACGAGAGTCCGCGATGGCGAACTATGGAGAGAGAGAGACGATGAACGGGGGACACGTTCCCCGCGTTCGCCAAACAACGATTGTCGCCGGAGAGTCGAGGCGCTCCTCGGCTCTTCGCCGGTACGCGCCCGAACTCGCTAACAAAGTCGGGCGGTACTTACAATATTAGCAGCCTTCGCTCGTTCGAAGCTGCTACCTCGTTCGCCTACGCCTCCCGGTCGCTTCCTCACGATCTCTCCTGGTCGCTGCCCCAGGTCACGCACGCACGGTTTCGCGTCCGTCGTCGCCGACGGCTCGAGAGAATCACGGCCTAGCTTTACCTCGCGCCGCGAAGGCTCGCGACGACGCGCAAGCACACGATAGTACTTCGCGTCACAATGCAAAAGATCAATTCAATAATAATTTACAATGAAATCAATTTTCTTTTTTATTGATTTGATTATATTATATTTTCAGATGAATAAAATAAATTTTCTGGAGATTCATACGTTTCAATTAAAGACTTAATTCAATCAATTCTTATACCTAATAAAACCAATTCCATATCTAATAAAATAAATGACATTATTTAATAAATAATCATATTATTTACATTATTATAATATTATTTAATAAATATGCATGAGCAAATGAAATATGCTCTACTCAAATCAAACAAAATAATAATATTAGTAATTGAGTTGATTCAAAAAAGTATTTAGCTGAATCAATAAATGTAAACGATCGATTCAATAGTTATTTAAAATGAAATCAAATATTCTTTTTATTGATTTGATTATATGATATTCTCAGACGAATATAATTCAATTAATTATTTTACCTACTGAATCTAACTCCATATCTAATAAAATAAATGACATTATTTATTAAATTACTATTTATTAAATAATGTCATTTATTTTATGCACAAGCAAATGAAATATGCTCTATTCAAATCAAACAAAATGTAATTGAGTGAATTCAATTATTTAATCAGTATCTCTCAATAATATATTTCATAGACCACATTACAGATATTTTTTGGGGATAATTATATATCTCATAACAGCGATTAATGATCGATTAACTGATATTTAACATTTTACGGAATGTAATCCCAATTCCATATTGTAAAATAATATATAACTGAATACAAAAGGTAACACTTCAAAAATGTATGATTTCTAATTTAAAGAAAAACATTTATGTTAAATAATAATTTGAATTTTGCGCCAGTCGTATCACCGTTTATACGCTAGATGTCGCATAGAAAACTCGCCAACTTGCAAGTGGTTGGCGTTGTGCTCAGTTAGTATATAAGGAAGATTTTTAGCAACTAGGAATATCTATGTGTAGCGCCGCCGTCCGGCGCGCCACCAACACCTACCCAGACGAGGAGCACAGACTCGTGCGCGCAGCAACAGCGCCGCGCCAGGAAGCAGGTGCTGCTCCCACGCGCCGAGTTCTAGGCAGAAGAATCGCCTGTTGCTCCTCACCGCTCTCTCTTCTGCGACCTTCCATCGAAGCACGACGTACCCGAGGAAGTTGCCGCGGAGCCATCTCAAGCTCGCCCTTAGCGGCCCTGGCTCGCTTCGCCTCAGCCCTGGCGGACGAGCCCTTGTACATAGAAGCATAGTCAATAAACATCAAGTATTTTCATTTCGCCGCATAATTGTGTTTCCCACTTCGCTCCTACGCTCCCGCGCTCCTGCGTTAGGCCCGGCGTCCCAGGCTCATGGTGGACCTGCGCGTGAGGGCCAGACAACGCATCCCAATATCGGCGCCAAGCCAAAGACCCATACATATGTAAATTGCGAGCGATGCGTTATCCGTTAAGTTAATCATTTGTAACATATATTGTATTCGTTTCATTTCTATCGCTGTGTTACAGCGATTGGTGTATAAGGTGTTATAACAATTAAATGTGAAATAAAATGCAAAATTTAAATGTAACAATATTGAAATACAAGCACAAAATAAGTCGAAATCGATAAATATTGCAATGAAAGTTGTACGCGAGGTACTGCCGTGTACCTGCGCGTCGTCGCGAGCTGTCGCCAGCGAGGAAACGAGGTAAGTCTAGGCCGTGGCGCGCGGGAGCAGCGGCCATAATAGAAACTCGAGAGATTCTCTCGAGCCGTCGGGGACGACGGACGCGTGTGCGCGTGAGATCAGGGTGCGGACGCGAAGCTAGAGGCGAGAGGAAGCTACCGGCAAAGCGAGCGTGCAAGCAACGGTGAACGGCCGCCCGACTTTTGTAGCGAGTGCTGGGGCGTACCGGCGAGGAGTCGAGGAGCGCCTCGACTCCCAAACGAAGTTGTCGTTCGGCGAACGTATGGGAACGATTCGTGAGTGTACGTGAGGAGTAGGCAAGCGGCCTGCTCCCGGACGCAACCGTTTGTTTACGTGGAGCGAAGTCGTTGCTCCGCGTAAACACCACCGATCGCGGAAGGCGCGATCGGCCGGCGATTTCTCGGCGCGCCCGAGAATTCGTAGGAGCGCGCTCTCTTGCATTCGCGCTCGGCTTCGTTCGGCTATACTCGGGCGCGTTCGGTGCATTCGGCCCACGCGCCCAACATCTACTAACTTCTCCGGGACGCGGGTTTTGTAATCTGCTTTACGGAGGCAATAAAGGCCTCCAATCTACGTTTTACTTGCTCGCGTCATTCTTTTGAGTAGTTCGCTAGTCGAGTAGGACTGCTCGGTAAACCATCCTCATTCCTAACCTCCCGTATACCGCCACTCTATCGCAGAACTGGGCGGCCGGCATCAGCTGTCCAGGAGGACGACAGCTACGTGAACGCGAGGGACACGTTCACACTGTAGCTCGTACCCTGCTCCTGTCAAAAGCTTTGCGATACTGGAACTCACGAGGAGTTCCAAATGTTGATTAAATAAGCAAACGGTCGCAGCCGTGCCCTGCTTCCGTTAAGAGACTTTTAATCACTGAACACACGGGGTGTTCAGAAACCATTCAACAGTCGCAGTTGTGACCTGCTTCTGTCTCGGATAGCTGTTGAATGAAAACTCGGAGTTTCATCAAATCCTAAGCAAAGACAAACAGGGAATTCGCGTTTTCGACAGGGAACCTCTCGAGTTGGAGCCAACAATTGTAATTTACAAAAAGTTGTAATTTACTAACATCAGTCGTAGGGAAATTCTCTAAGACGTGTTTCAGAGAGAATCTCACACACTACACACTAGAAGTAGTTGCGCCGCCAACCGAAAGTGCCATCCCAAAAATTTTTCCGCGTTTTGGGACAGAGGGTAGGCCTGTACTCAATCAGGTGAAGATGGATTATAAGGCGGAATCAACGGAACGGGACGTCCAGCTGATGGCGATCCCGGTCGAGGAACTGGAAGGATCGATGTGGACCGATGTGGACCTATTAACAAAGCTTAGCGGAGAGCTAGTGAAGGCGTTCCGCGAAAACAACAAAAAACGACAGGGAGGGGGAAGCAAGAGTGCCTCCTCCTCGGCGAACAAAAATGGCCGCTCCGGAAGGCAACTCGAAAAATAGCAGTGGCAACGGGAAGGACGGCCAGAAAAATGGGCAAACGAAGGAACCCATTCATTGTTTCGGATGCGATAAATAAGGCGTATTCCGAGCAAAGTGCCCTAATTTCTCGCCGGAAAACGTGCAACAGAGGAAGTAGAGCACTTAACTGCTTCCCCAAACGCAAACGAAGCTTGTCAGGAAGCTTTGGAAACGACCTCCCGGGGCGTTAGCGGGACAGCACTACCGGATGTCCCTGCGGAGGAAAACCTGGGAACCAGATGGTAGTTACAGGTGGAAGTGGAAGGTTTCCACTTCTGCGCGATGTACGATACAGGCGCATCGATCACAGTAATGGGACCGATCGGCCTGCAGTTGATAACTGCATGCGGCCGGACACTTATGCCAAGCGAGCACGCAGGGGCTAAGCTCGCTGATGGTAGCACAAGCTTAAGCGTGGGCTGTGCTTACCTTCCCTTCAAAATAGGTGGCATAAGCAGGGTGATCGAAGTGTCGCTCATCCCCGCATTAGATGCGGATTGTTACTTGGGCACGAATTTTATGCGGGAATTCGGCTCAGTACATAATCCGCGATCTAATCTGATAAGGATAAATAGTAAGCAGTCCAATGCGGGACTGGGTAACACGAGAGAGAGAGGTGAAGCGTAATAAATTGCACACCTCAATATGTGAATGTTAAGAAAGAAGATTACTTTATTAAGATCAGCTCGGGCCAGCTTCTCGTGGCAGACTAACTTACATAGCAACAGCGCAAGCGAAGAATCGCCTAGTATAAGTTCGGAGCGACACACACGGTGGGGCCGCCAATTAAGTTTTACAAACTGTACAATACTTCCGCCGTTTGTAAACTTAAGTTGCTTAACTTTTAAAAGTCATCGAAATGTGTTAATCCTAACATCTCACGCAAACAATTAAATCTATCTCTTGGAAGAGGTTTAGTGAATATGTCTGCGCGTTGCATCTCGGACGAAATTCACTTTACATCAATTTGACCGCTGTCATATCTTTCACGTATAAAATAATATCGTATGTCAATATGTTTAGTCCTTTTATGAAACTCGGGATTTTTCACAAATCTAATAGCTTTCTGATTGTCAATAAAAATACAAATACCCGGTTCATCTTGACATACAATATCCGCGAGTAATTTACGCAGCCACACGGCTTCTCTAGCTGCAGTCAATGCTGCGATATATTCTGCCTCAATGGTACTAAGAGTAACTAGACTCTGACGCTGTGACGACCAGGTTACTGCACCTTCTGACATGAGGAAAACGAATCCCGTCGTGGATCTACGTGTGTCTTCGTTACGAGCAAAATCTGCGTCAGAGTAGCCTACAGAACGATTAGAATCTCCTCCGCCTTTGTACAAAATACCGAGATTCTTAGTACCAACTAAATAAGCAAATACGCGCTTAACTGCGTTCCAGTGGCTTACATCGTAATTATTACAAAAACGGCTCAATACAGATGTCGCATATGTAATATCAGGTCGTGACACCATAGCTAAAAACAAAAGCGAGCCAATGGCTTCCCGATATGGCACTTTTACTATCGTTTCTTGATTTATATCTGCCGCTTGCAGATTTACATGTGGATCAATTGGTACACTTACTGGTTTTGCATTACTCATGCCAAATTTGCACAAAATTCTCTCGGTATACAACTTTTGCCCGATAAACAATTCTTTATTCGCTCGGTCGCGAGAAATTTGCATGCCTACAAAAATACTCCCGTCACCCGTTGTAATTTCGAAGAATTTTGACATTTCTCTTAAAATAATTTTTAATACGTCTACAGATTTACAAGCGATTAGACCGTCATCAACGAATAACGCTAAATAAATAAGAAATCCGTTAAAATGTCCTATAAAAATACATTTGTCTGCATCGCTCTCATTAAAATCAAAACGATTTAAAAATTCTTTAAACTTGCTATTCCAGCAAAGAGGGGCTTGCTTCAGCCCGTACAGAGATTTCTTGAGCAGGCAAACTACTTTATCGTCTTCATGACCGTTGACATCTTCCGGTACCTCCATGAAAATCCTCTCCTTCAACTCTCCGTATAAAAACGCAGATCGGACGTCAAAAGTCATCATTTCAAAATCGAGTTGAGTCACATGAGCCAATAAGACCCGTAGGGAGTCGTATCTCACTACTGGAGAAAATGTTTCAGTTTAGTCCTCGCCTGGCTTCTGCATAAAACCTCTGGCGCAAAGTCGTGCTTTGTAACGAGGATTCTTCCTCTTACTGGATTGAGCAACCTTAAATACCCATTTGGAGTCGACCGTACGAATATTTGGAGGTCGTGGTATGATGGTCCATGTTCCATTCCGCTGGTGGGCATCGAGCTCGTTTTGAATTGCGTTCACCCAGTTCTCAGACTCTGAGCAACGTTGCAGCAAAACTTGCATCGTACCTGTCAGGAGCCTTGATATTTGCTCTATTCCGTAGACGCGGAAGCTCCTCTTGCTCGTTATTTTTAAGGAACGCATCAGGTGCATTAACAGCCACAGAGCTCTGATCATCATCACTGGACGGTAAAAACAATTCAGCATCTTCTGAGCTACTTTCTTCTTTTCCTGGAATAGAGCAAAATTCATTAAAAATTACGTCTCTTGAAACAAAAATCTTTTTGGCGATTGGATCAAATAATCTGTAATTTTTAGAATTCTCCTGATACCCAACAAGAACTACTTTCTTTGACTTTGCGTCGAACTTCTTCACTAGTTGTTTGGGTATGTGCACAAATGCTTCTGAGCCAAAACTCTAATGTGCTTGAGATCAGGCTTCCTCTGCGTCCACGCCTCATAGCATGTCTTGCTGGAATCACGCGTTGGTCGCAAGGCTCTGTTTAAGACGTAGACTGCTGTGTTGACAGCTTCCGTCCATAGGAATTCTAGGAGCATCTTCTCCTTCATCATTGTGCGAGCAGATTCGACTATTGTCCTATTTTCCCTCTCCTCTTTTCCATTTTGTTGCGGTGTGTATGGCGCGGTGCACTCGTGCGTTATTCCATTTGACCGTAGGATGAGTTTAAGTTTTTCGTTGACAAACTCTTTGCCATTATCACTCCGTATCACTCGCACGGGCTTGCCAAACTTGTTCTTGACTTCAGCTATGAAATCTATAAAACGCTCGTACACATCTGCCTTATGCTTTAAGAAGAACACCTTTCTGTAACTCGTAGCATCGCCGATGAATGATAGAAAATATCGGCAGCCTCCAAGAGAATCTACTGGCATAGGCCCGCACACGTTGCAGTGCATGACCTCACCTGGCTCAGCTGTATGCTCGACTATCTCCTTGAACGGCAGCCTATGCGACTTTCCCAGCTGACAGGGCTCGCAGAAAAACTTGTCAGCGACGGACGCCTTACCTCCACTAATCACATTGTCTAACATCAACTGTTGAATGGTGTGCACATTAATATATCCGAGACGCTCGTGCCACACTTTGAAACTTTCTGTAGAGATATTTGCCTCGATCGAGTGTGAAAGACGTGCACGCAGAAATAGCCTATAAATCTCGTTCGCCATCTTGACACCATACGTGATTAGCTCCTGGCCTTTTCGCAGCTCGCCACTGTCTCCTTTAAACCGCAGCTCTATGCCTCGAGACGTGCACGTGCCCCAGAAAACAAATTTTTCTTGATGCCAGGAACATAAAGGACGTTTTCGATGCGAGTGTCTAACCATTGTTTGCCGACTAACCTCTTCGCAATGACGGTACCGATACCAACGACAGCGCAAGCGCCATCATCTCCCAGTGTGACTGAGCTGCCATCTTTGATCGTTTTGTAATCATTTAACCACTCTCGGCGAAAGGTCATGTGAGCCGAAGCCCCACTGTCGGTAATCCAGACATCTCCAACATCCATGTCAAGCAAACTTCTTCTGTCTCCTTCCGAAGGTTCTAGAGCCCGCAGGTTAGGAGTGTTTTGTTTATGACTCCCGCTCGTCGCCACCAAGGCCACTTCTTGGAAGGCATTCGGACTTTCGGAAGAGTTCGAGTTTTTGCTTGCCGCTTTCTTGCGCTTTGAACACTCACTCGCGTAATGCCCTTTTTCACCACATGTGTAGCACTCGATCCTTTTCTTGTCTCAACGTTTCTTTTTGTTGTTTTTCTTTTGTGAGTCTTGTCCACCTATGGCGACCTTTTTCGTCATAGCGGCCAATGCTTCGACCTCCTAGTCGTCAGCATGTAAATAAGCTTCTTCTTCTATGAGTCTCTCTAGCAAATGTTCGACCGTTTGTCTCCCTACCTCAACGCTGCTCCAGGCCGAGCGTAGATTACGATACTTCGACGGCAAACTCGTAAGAATTTTCGAGACGACTATGAGATCCGGAATGTTTATTTCTACATCGATCAACTGCAGCGCTAAATTCTGCACTTTTGCCACATGTTGGGAAACTGTATCCGTCGAGTCCATTCTATATTCGTGAAAACGTTGGCTCAACAACAACTTATGAGTCTCCGTTTTTTGCTCGTGAATGGACGACAGCTTTTTCCACATCTCGTTGGCTGTAGTACAGGCCAGCAGGCATTGTAGTTGATCGGGCTCCATGGACGAAGAGATGATGTACATGGCCTTTGCATTGTTCTTGATCCACGCCTTTGCCTCATTCCCTTGGCAATCTTCTGGCATCGCACTTGTACCGTTAACAATCTCGAGCAGTTCATGCGCTACGAACACTGCATTTAGCTGGAATTTCCACGCCTGGAAATTCTTACCATCAAACTTGTTCACATGTCGTGTCGAAATTTCTCCAGCCATTTCGAAAAAATTTCCGCCGACGGGACTCATGGGCCGCAGGGTCATCGAACGACCCTGGCAATATGTCGCGGGCGACATTATGGGCCCGCTACCCAATACGAGAAAAGAATACTAGTACATCCTAGTTTTTTATGATCTATTCACAAGGTGGGTAGAAGATTCCTAACAAAAAATAAAAAAACTAATAAAACTCCTACAATTTTAAAGCTCTAAATGCATGTGAAAGTTTAATTAATTATTACATAAAACGGTTCATTGATTTAGTTTAATACTTTTTATTAATATTATGAAAAGTTATATTCAACACGAGCTTCACGCCATGCCAATAACGCCGCGCATGACACATGGTAAAAAAATCTCTTATTCGCATGCATACGACAAAATTGGTTAAATCCCATTACTTTTGTTACCAGCAGTTTAATTGCAATTGTTTTGACGTCCGCATTTGTCATTTAAATATTTAATAATCGTGCAAGCGGACTATCTGCTATTTTCGGGCATTAAATTGACAAGCCAAATAACCCAATTTACTTGCAAAGTACTTTTCATTAGGTGTACTAAATATATGTATTGTTCGTCGCAGAGCTTACGACATACAGTTCATGTATTTAGTTTGAATTTTTTTAAAAAATGCGTTATGAATTAAAGTTGCAGGTTGATGGAAATACACATAAAGCGCTAACTGAATATGCATGTGCAATGTTTTGCGGTATTGCCGACATGACGGAACTAAATCCATGAATACTCGCTAGTAATGCATTAAAATGGGCGGTCATGGATTTAGCTGCTGATATTTTGGATAATAACGATTTCGATCGGTATACTTAATCTTAATTTTTTTAACTGCTTCCGTCAAACTCTTCAAGCACTTAGATTATGTATATAAATTTGCTAACAACTGGCTATACCAGCTTGTCGAAATCAGCGGGTAACTTTTCAATATCGATAAAATAATTATGACAAAAACTGCGGAATCGTTTGCAGATTTTGCAAATGTAAATAAAAAAACTGCAGGTGTAATAGTTTATTAGCAAAAATTAAAAAAGTATTCGATCTGCGGATAAGAGGGGGAAACGCAATTATACTGTTATAAATTATCCTATAGTCACAAAATGATAACTAAACGTTTGCAATTAAATTGCGCATTGTAAAAAATACTTTAGGTGTATTTAACTAATGAAAATAAATAAGAAAAATTATTTTTTTTTAATTCGCCTGAGCTGCTTAGCGGTTCATTCCGCGTTCCACATTTCTAAACTGCGTTTTAAGAAATCCATTGTAAATTCATCGAACTAAATCGATGAATAGCCACTGGGATGCATTGAGAAAATCTTTTCAAATATTTAGTACATCGTATTCGTAAAAAATATAAAAATAATACAATACGATATGCTTAAAATCCATTTAAGAACCTCATAATGGTAAAAAACTATCGAAAAATAATCCAACGATAATTAAAATATGCAAAACAATTGCAAATTAACTGCGGGTTAGAATGTTATAAATCTGTTTTTGTTCTGAAATGCGCTGCAAACTTTATACGGCGTGCCGTATAAACAAGATGACATTTATTACGATCTGAATAAACAATGCTAAACTAAATGGATGAATCGTCTTTTTGATTTATTAACAAACTCACCTCAGGCATTTAGTACTTTATATTGGTAACGCGAACCATCTATCCGCCTTTAGCAAATTTATATACATAATCTAAGTGCTTGAAGAGATTGAAGGAAGCACTTAAAAAAAATTAGATTAAGCATACCGATCGAAATCGTTATTATCCAAAATATCAGCAGCTAGATCCATGACCGCCCATTTTAATATGCATTACTAGCGAGTATTCATGGATTTAGTTCCGTCATGTCGGCATTGCCGCAAAACATTGCACATGCACTCACAAAAATGAATTCTTAATTTTAGTAGAAGAATCTACTTAAGCACTATCTGCTTAATTTTAAATTAAATTTATTAAATTGAAGAAAATGTCTGCTTGAGTATAAATCTCAATTAGTTTACCGCAAGAATAGAGCTCGCTAGATTTTATCGGAAATATAGTATATATTAACATTTTTCTTTTAAATAGAGAATTTTTCTTATATTACATTCCCAAAACAGAGTCAAATATAGTACTCTACAATCTTACAGCAGTGTCATGTAAACAATAATATTAGACCGTCTCGTACGCATTTATGGAATTCCGCAGCTGAAAGATTAGTTTTGTACTTGACGAAGAGCAGATTGTTGGGTGTCTTTCAAGAGAACAAGATGTACGAGCTGCCGACATTATCAAGTTTTATTGAAAACACATGTAATTTATCGACAAATATAACAAAAAAATTAGAAAGTAAGTAATGAATTATGTTATATTCTATTTCATTTTGTAGTTTCTAAGAATAATTGGCAATTTCTCATTTTTTATAAAAATAATTTGTAACTTTTCATTTAATCATAGCATGTAATATTGGAATAAGTGATCTGCTTAATCTAAATTTGAAGAATTTGGAAAAATTAAATATATGTACAAGTACATATTTTAAATGGGTTACGCAGCATTTATAGAAATGCATACAACACGAGGTATTATTTTTACATATATTTTCTTTATAAAATAAACAAAATTCGTAAAAGTTCAAGTTTTTGTTGTGACGTTTTGTTGTAGAATACGAAGAAAAAAGAGTCTGAAAATGACTCCAATTCATTATTCAGCACTGAAAGTGAATCAGACGAAACAAATTCATTACAAAATTTGAATAGCATGACAGATTCTAAGAATTATTCCAAAAAAAGAAAAGCAATTAGCACACAACAACCAGGCAGAAATCGAGCGTATTTCATTGTCGACAAAACAATTGCTTCCGATTGTTTTCATCAAAAAATACTTTTATTCGACATTTGCATAATGTGCATGAAAATAATATAAGTATTGTATTAAATACTTCGTTAAATATTGATAAAAGTAATAATGTACAAAAAATTGAAGAAGTATATTTTGATAAAAGTAATTCTGAAGATGATTTCGATGTAAATAATATTCTACTAGACGATAGTTAGAGCGCAACAGAGAGTAGCGTAGAAAATCTCAGTACTTACAGTACAAATATTCGCAAAAAAAACGAAACTGATTTCGATAACAGTTTAAGAAAAAATGTTGTAAAATTTTGTTCTAAGCTGTATAGTAATTCGTCATTTTCTCGATTTACAGTTAATACAGTATGTAATGAAATGGATCAATTTATAAATAATGAATTGCTTCCATCTTTAAAAACGCAATTACTTTCATTGATAAAAGTTAAGGAGGATGAAGATGTAAATATTAGCACCACAATTGAAAATTTATTTTCAAAATGTTCATCTGTATTTAACACTTTAAATAGTGAACAAAAACGAATTTCGTACTTAAAAAAAAAAGATTTCTACATTGCTCCCAAAAGTAACATTTTTGGAGAAGTGCGAACCTTTTATTGTAAAAAATCAAAAGAAAACTATGAAGAAAACATTAGCATTACTCGACAGTATATAAGTATAAAAAAAACATTGATAAAGTTTTTGGAAATGCCAGAAAATTTTTCTTTAATAAAAAATCAAATGGAATATTATAATAGCGAGAACGGCAGTCCTCGATTAATAGAAAATTTTTTGCACAGCAAGTTATGGAAAAGTATAAAAGAAAAATTTCCTGCTAAGTTCATTATTCCCTTAACATTTTACGAAGATGATTTTGAGGTAGATAACCCTTTAGGTCCCACTAAAGGCATTAATAAAATAGGAGCAGTCTATTATACAATACCTTGTTTTTCTCAAATGTATTTATCTAAGTTATCTTCGATATTCATTGCGTATTTGTTTAATACTTACGATCGAGTAAGCCGAGGTTTTAATATTGTTTTTGAACATTTATTCGACGAATTATAGAAGTTAGAGACATATGGAATAGAGATAAATGTCGATGGAGAGAAACATCACATTTACTTTGTTTTAGCATTATTCGTAGGAGATAATTTAGGAGTCAATGGTGCATTAGGTTTTTCAGAATGTTTTAGGTCTAATTATCCATGTAGATTATGTAAAACTAATCTTAATTCTATTGAAAATACTTGTAAATAATATTTCATTAACTGGTATAAAACATGATTGCATTTTCAACAATTTGCTGAGTTTTCATGTTACTGAAAATATTTCATGCGATTTAATGCATGATATTTTACTAGGCATTTGTCGATATGATTTAGCATTATTAATTAATTATTTAATTAAAAAAAAATTACTTCATTATATATGTTGAACGAAAGAATTAACAAATTTCATTATGGATTATATCAAAGTGACAAGCCTCGTGAAATTCCAACATCATTTTTGAAAACCGGCATTAATTTATACGCCTCAGAGATGCTTACCTTCGTGTTACATTTACCACTTATTATAGGAGATCTTATTCCGGATGACTGCAGAGTATGGAAATGGTTATTAGATAGAAAGTTATTAGATATCTTAATGGCAAAAAGTGTACAAATTGAACTTCAAAGTCACATCGACTGTTTAGTGAAAGAATATTTAGAAATAAGGAAGCAATTATTTCCACTAGAAAAGTTTAAACCAAAACACCATTATCTACTACATTATGCTGATCTTTTTTTAGTTTCTGGTCCTATAATTAATAATTGGTGCATGCCAATAACTATTCTTTGATGCAAACTTACAATTATATTTTAAATAAAGGAGTAACAATTAATAAAATTAATTATGGTCGAAAAAAATGTATCTATTTCTAATTTAAAAAATTGTAAACAATTTTGGAAAAGTCTTCCAAACAATTTAAAACTTTTAAACTTAAAAATCGATGTTCTTAGTTGGATTGAAGTAGACGGCAAAAAATATAAAGAAAAAAATGCACTATTATTAAATAACAATGATATTTTGCCTATATTTATGTAAATATTTTACATTGTCAAATACGACCAAATTATTTATTTTGTTTGTAAATTATGGAATACTGAAGGGTTCAACGATAACGTGCATGCCTATTGTATTGAACCAACTGAAAATTTGGGAACGTTTGAATTACAAGAGTCTCCTTATGAATCGATAAAAATTTATGTTACCAATAGTGGTGAATCCTACGTTATGCACTATATGTAAATAAACTAGAATTACGCAAAACATATTTTAAAACATTTTTATTTATTAAGAAGACAATCTACTTATGCAAAAAAGAAATCTTTTAAGATTTAGTAGATTAATCATAAACGATTGTCTGCTTATTTTTATATAGAAATTTGATTGACTCTATGGTAAGTAGAATTTCATCTATTATTTAGTGGATTCTTTTAATGATTAAAATAAATTTTTGTGAGTGTGCATATTCAGTTAGCGCTTTATGTGTATTTCCATAATCCTGCAGCTTTTATTCATAACGCATTTTTTAAAAAATTCAAACTAAATGCATGAACTGTATGTCGTAAGCTCTGCGACGAACAATACATACATTTAGTACACCTAATAAAGAGTGCTTTGCAAGTAAATTGGGTTATTTGGCTTGTCAATTTAATGCCGGAAAATAGCAAATAGTCCGGTTGCACGATTATTAAATATTTAAATGACAAATGCGAACGTCAAACCAATTGCAATTAAACTGCGGGTAACAAAAATAACAGGGTTGAACCAATTTTGTCGTATGCATACGAATAAGCGATTTTTTTACCGTATGACATGCGCTGCGTTATTGTCACGGCATGACGCTCGCGTTGAATGTATTTTTTCATAATCTTAATAAAAATTATTGCACTAAGTCAATGAACCATTTTTTGTAATAATAAATCAACCCTTCTCATGCATTTAGAACTTTAAAATTATAGAAGAGTTTTTGTATTAAAAGCTAGGCGCATAACGTAATCAGCATTCAAAAAATTCCTAACAATAGAGAAAGATAATTATGATACAATAATTTTAAAGAGTAAAGTAATGTATTAAAATGGGCGGTCATGGATTTAGCTGCTGATATTTTGGATAATAACGATTTCGATCGGTATGCCTAATCTTAATTTTTTTTAAGTGCTTCCTTCAATCTCTTCAAGCACTTAGACTATGAATATAAATTTGCTAACGGCGGTTAGATGGTTCGCGTTACCAATATAAAGTACTAAATGCCTGAGGTGAATTTGTTAATAAATTAAAAAGACGATTCATCCATTTAGTTTAGCATTGTTTATTCAGATCGTAATAAATGTCATCTTGTTTATACGGCACGCCGTATAAAGTTTGCAGCGCATTTTAGAACAAAACAGATTTATATTTTTATATATAATATGAATGGGACGGAATCCGGATTAACTTTCTAACCCGCAGTTAATTTGTAATTGGTTTGTATATTTTAATTATCGTTGGATTATTTTTCGATAGTTTTTCACCATTATGCAGTACTTAGATGGATTTTAAGCATATCATATTGTATTATTTTTATATTTTTTACGAATACGATGTACTAAATATTTGAAAATATTTTCTACATGCATCCCAGTGGTTATTCATTGATTTAGTTCGATGAATTTACAATGGATTTCTTAAAATGCAGTTTTAGAAATGTGGAACTCGGAATGAACCGCTGAGCAGCTTAGGCGAATTAAAAAAAAATAATTTTTCTTATTAATTTTCATTAGTTAAATATACCTAAAGTCTTTTTTACAATGCGCAATTTAATTGCAAACGTTTGGTTATCATTTTGTGACTATATAGGATAATTTATAAGAGTATAATTGCGTTTCCCCCTCTTTTCCGCTGATTGAATACTTTTTTCATTTTTGCTAATAAACTATTACACCCGCAGTTTTTTTATTTACATTTGCAAAATCTGCAAACGATTCCGCAGTTTTTGGCATAATTATTTTATCGATATTGAAAAGTTACCCGCTGATTTCGACAAGCTGGCAGGTGATCAATTTTGAGAGCCCTATATATATATTTTTACTATATGTTTCAATAACATAAACATATATAAAGTTTTTAAACAATGTAAACAATTATATAATATTTCAGTTAATATCGAATTAATTTGTAATCGAAAGTGAAAAATTGCTATCTGCAAATGTAAAGTATACATTGTTGCATATATTTAAAATAAATATTGTAGATAAGACATGTGTTTGGATATTTAGATTTTACTAATTTTGTTTTTTTATATATGTTCGTACATATGTCATATTTGTATTTACATGCTAGTTAATTGTTATCCCGCTTGAAAATAGAAACGTTGAAAAGAAGGTTTCTAATCAACGTTTCGGAAAGGTTGATTATCAACGTTTCAAAACCTTGAAAAAACGTTGATTTACCTTGACTTTCAACCTTTTTTTCAACGTTTCCTAGGTGAGCGATGTAAACGTTGATTTTCAACCTTTTTGTCAACCTTTCCTGGATGAGCGGTATAAACGTTGATTTTCAACCTTTTTGTCAATGTTTCCTAGGTGAACATTGTAAACGTGGTTGATTTTCAACGTTGACAAAAAGGTTGAAAATCAACGTTTATATCGCTCATCCAGGAAACGTTGAAAAAAAGGTTGAAAATCAAGGTAAATCAACGTTTTTTCAAGGTTTTGAAACGTTGATAATTAATATTTCGGAAACGTTGATTAGAAACCTTCTTTTCAATTTAAAAAATTATAAATAGGTATAATTGCATGTATGTAAACAATAATTATTAGTGGGTTGGTAGATAAGCATTTGCGACTTCCTGATTTATAATTTCAATTCAAATATTAGTAGAGTGGATAGGGCGATAGAATACAAAATTTTTAAATCGGGTTTATATCTTCCAGATTTTTTTTTTATAAACGTAATTTCATTAATTAAATAGAAATAAATAGTAAAAATAAAGAATAATATTTTTTGAAAAAATAAATGTATAAAAATCAAGCTGCACGTCCAAACGCATCGGCTGTCAACGAAAACTGGTGGCAGATGCGATTGTAAACAAATGATAGTTTTTTTTTCGCGCATCTCGCTGGACGACAGCATTACGGGATGCTGTTAATACAAATAATGAATCATATAAAAAAAAGAAAAGAGATGGGCGTATATTAAATAATTAATTATTTTATTTAAAAACGAATAATACAATAATAGTAAAAAAAATTTATTGATGAGAATTAAACCTTCGTGCCTAGCTTATCCATTGTGCTATTAAGTCACTTGTAAGATACTGCTAAGAAATTACATATGTCCATCTACCTAATATAACATGAATATATTAATGATAATAATAGCAATCATTGTAACAAAAACAACAGAAACAATTATGTTAATTTTTTTCAATAACAATAATAATAAAATTTAGTATCAATAATGATAATGACAATAATAATAGTACAATATATTCAATATACAGGGTGTCAATTAAGTCCCGGGACGGCTGAATATTTTCAGAGGTAAAGTAATTCTGATAAAGGTCAAGGTCATTTCTTAAGTAACTTTCAACGAGGAATCTAATGGTGACATTCACTTTGACCTTGGACTTGACCTTGAAGGTTATTTCAAGGTCAACTGTTTTTTTTTAAATAGGAACCCCCATTTTTAAGACTGGTAATCGATAGAGCGGGAAATTTTACATTCAGATACGTAATTAAGTCAAAGCTAGTGTTTGAACTTGAGGGTTACTCCAAGGTTATTTACACTCCAGCAAGGTTCTTAGATACCTCTGAATATTTTTGCAAGCGGTAAAGCTATTCCTCGTGTAACTTTCAACGAGGAACTCAATGGTGACCTTATACTTGACCTTGGACGTGACCTTCAAGGTTATTTCAAGGACACCTATTGTTTTTAATGGAAATCTTCATTTTTTACACTGGCAATCGATAGAGTGGGAAATTTCATTTCGAAAATAGTATTTGACGTGATCTTTAGAAGGTCAAATCAAGGTCAATTTTGGATAAACTGTCAAAACATTGTCGTATTCAAACTTTAGAGGATTTATGAAAGACTAAATGTTTGAAAAAGTTGTGAAACCAACAACATTGACCACCTTGACTTTGAGATCAACTTTGCACATTATTTGGAGGTTCAAGCACTTTTTAAATTAATAACCTTACTATCGCCCTTATTCTTACTTTTAGCGTTACCCAGAAACAATGACGTGGACGTAGTAACTTCTGTTTTCTTTGGGGTGCTTGATTAACGTGAGTCCCCTTGCCTCTCGCGATTGGTTAGCGTGAGTTGAGGGTTCATGGGTTCGGTGTTTCAGGCTTTGACATTTATGTGTCCAACTTCAATCCGGTAGATTTAAAACCCATTAATTAACAAATCCATAAATTGCAAACTCATGAACCCTGAACTCATAATCTTTGAACCCTAAATCAATAAATTTAACACCCATATGGATAATAAATCCAAATACCTACAAATATAAATTCTAAAATTATCCCACAAACCGACAAACCTCCTATTCTTTTTAAACAAGTTCTTTGTATTTTTAGCTCATTATATAAATTGCGAATAAATTTCTGTGATTTTTTTCTAAGAAGTTTTTTTATTTAATTCTGATTTTTTTTTAAATTTCTTTCTAAACTTTTAAATATTTCTTTTGTAACTGATAGTCCTTATTTTATTATTTGTTAAAAAATTCCTGTCACTGTTCATTTTCTTAACCTTTTCATGAGTTCAAAATAAATTTAAGAACAAGTTAAACAAAAATTTTTTTATGTAATAAACATTTTCCTTCATTGTAAACATTTCTTTTTGAACAATTCGTTTTTCTTTGCAATTGATAAGTTTTTAGCTTAGTTTTTGCGGACGAGTCGCTACCACTATTCTTCTTTTTCCTCTGAATAAACAAATTAAAACTAAATTGAAATACATAAATATTCTGACTCGTGTATAATTCATATCTAAATAAAAGTCAATGGCGTATGCTAAACTTTCGACGCGAGAAAGGATAAGTTTATTGATGATGCGTGGTTGGGAAGATCGAGTCCGATCTTACCTCGAAGTTCATACGTTGTTTAATAACCATTTTCGTAATGAAGACGGACAAACACCTATCTCAAAATCTACAGTCGAAAGGGTTGTACGGCGATTCGCAGAATTTGGGACTGTCAATGATCTTCAGAGAACTGGTCGCCCACAATCTGTAGCAAGTGAGGATAAGCAGATTGAAATTGCTGAAGCATTTATTGAAAATCCACATCTTAGTTTACGTAGAGCTGGGCATGAGCATGACGTTTCTCATGAAACTGTACGAAAAATTCTGAAAAGCATCAGTTTTCATCCTTATAAAGTCCATTTGGTACAGGAGCTTAATGACGATGATCCTGATCGCCGGATCGAGTTTTGCGAAGCGATGATGAACAGAATAGACTCAGATCCTCAATTTTTATACAATATATTTTTTCGGATGAGGCTACTTTCACTTTAAAGGGTGAAGTTAACAGACACAATTGTAGATATTGGTCAGACACAAATCCTGCATGGATGTTGGACAATCACACACAATATCCACACAAGTTGAATGTTTGGGCTGGCATCTTAAACAATACTCTTGTAGGCCCCTTTTTTATCGAGGGTAATCTTACTGCCGCTTCATACGAACAGCTACTTAGGAATCAAATTATACCACGAATTAGAGAGATAGCAGTTGATGATTACGATGAAACGTGGTTTCAGCAGGATGGAGCAGCCCCTCATTTTGGTAGAGATGTTCGAGCATATTTGGATGCTCAGTTTCCTCATAGATGGATTGGAAGAAGGGGTGAAATCGAGTGGCCTGCTAGATCTCCGGATCTGACACCACTCGATTACTTTCTCTGGGGTTACCTTAAGAATAAAGTTTATGCCACTAAACCGGACAATTTAGATGAACTGCGCAATCGAATTATGCAAGAGGCTGCTAGAATCGATAGAGGGATGATTCGTGATGCTGTAACTCATTTTTACAATCGCCTAGCTTTTTGTCAAGAAGTTGAAGGTTTTCAGTTTGAGCACCGCCGTTAAACTTTGAATCATTAAGTAAAACGCAAAAGACTTTAGCACACCAATCGTGAGAGGCAATAGGACTCACGTTAATCAAGCACCCCAAAGGAAACAGAACTTACTACGTCCACGTCGTTGTTTCTGGGTAACGCTAAAAGTAAGAATAAGGGCGATAGTAAGGTTATTAATTTAAAAAGTGCTTGAACTTTCAAATAATGTGCAAAGCGGATCTCAAAGTCAAGGTGGTCGATGTTGTTGGTTTCAAAACTTTTTCAAACATTTAGTCTTTCATAAATCCTCTAAAGTTTGAATACGACAATATTTTGACAGTTTATCCAAAATTGACCTTGATTTGACCTTCTAAAGATCACGTCAAATACTATTTTCGAAATGAAATTTCCCACTCTATCGATTGCCAGTGTAAAAAATGAAGATTTCCATTAAAAACAATAGGTGTCCTTGAAATAACCTTGAAGGTCACGTCCAAGGTCAAGTATAAGGTCACCATTGAGTTCCTTGTTGAAAGTTACACGAGGAATAGCTTTACCGCTTGCAAAAATATTCAGAGGTATCTAAGAACCTTGCTGGAGTGTAAATAACCTTGGAGTAACCCTCAAGTTCAAACACTAGCTCTGACTTAATTACGTATCTGAAGGTAAAATTTCCCGCTCTATCAATTACCAGTCTTAAAAATGGGGGTTCCTATTTAAAAAAAAAACAGTTGACCTTGAAATAACCTTCAAGGTCAAGTCCAAGGTCAAAGTGAATGTCACCATTAGATTCCTCGTTGAAAGTTACTTAAGAAATGACCTTGACCTTTATCAGAATTACTTTACCTCTGAAAATATTCAGCCGTCCCGGGACTTAATTGACACCCTGTATAATAAAATAATAGTAAAAAAAAATTTATTGATGAGAATTGAACCTTTGTGCCTAGGCTTACTAGCAAAGGAGCTTATCCATTGTGCTATTAGTTCACTTGCAAGATACTGCTAATAAATTATATATGTTCATCTACCTAATATAACATGAATATGTTAATGATAATAATAGCAATAATTGTAACAAAAACGACAGAAACAATTATATTAATTTTTTTTCAATAACAATAATAATAAAATTTAGTATCAATAACGATAACGGCAATAATAATAATAATTAAAAGAACCCTATTGAAAGGGTCTTATAAAACTCCATAAAATGCTGCAAAAGCCGCATAAAACCTGATAAATGATACGGATTTTATAAAATTTGTATATTTTTATAGTATTTTATGAGATCGTTTCCACGGGAAAGAATAGAAATAACACCCTACTGCAAAAAATCACGTGATAAATCACGCCAAAACGTCATCTGACTATGGTAGAAAAAAACTAAGCCCGAAATTCTAAAAATCAGCTAAGTCCATCACCTGAAACATTTATTATTTGCTGGCTCGGTTTCATTTACGAATTCCACTAAAATGCATAAATCGTTGCTTACCGAGCATAATTTAGCTTCTTTTTTTATTTTTGCCATTGCTGACCAAAAAGGGCAAAATGCGTGGGCATTAATGTAGTTTATGTAAGTTATGTGGTACCTCACAAAACACTCACGAAATTCGACAATTTATATCGACAGGAAATGGTCCAAAATGCGTTAAAAACATGGTCCTACGAAAACTTTGATGGTGATGGACTTAGCCGATTTTTAGAAATTCGGACTTAGTTTTTTTTTCTACCATAGTCAGATGACGTTTTAGCGTGATTTATCACGTGATAAATCACTTGACTTATCACGTGATTTTTTGCAGTAGGGCAGAAGTTGTGAAATATTTTGTTATTCTCAACAACATTTTATTTTTCCAAAGTTATAAAAATTATAAATTTTAATTATTACAAAGTAAAAATAATGGAGGTTAATCAGTCCTCTCTTAAAAAAGTGATGGCCTTTGTTGCGAAGCATTTGTTGTGAAGCCTTTAATAAGTGATTCTGATTGGTCGACAAGATGGTGGCCAAGATGGTGGTCAGATACGTGAAGGTGATTGGTTGGTATTTTATGACTACATGTATTCCGTGTTTCTTGATCTCGATTAGAATCTTTATTCCTTATTCCTTATATATATTTTTATATTTCAAGTTTCATAAGTTGCATTACATAGTGAATTAGTAATTCATCGTACATATCAATATCAATCAATGTAATTTTTAATTATCTTTAATTTTTAATATGTGCAATTAACCTCTATTTTATGAACAATGTGCACGTGTTTTTCATATAAAAAATTTGAGATAATTCATTTGTGTATTTTTATGTAATAATACTTCAGAAATTTGTTTTAATTAATTTAAAATAATTTATTTTAATTAATTACTTTAATTAATATTTTTTACAATAGATGGGTTGTACCATGTTGTCCAACTTTATTACAGAAATTCAATTGTCATATAAACGTTGAAGTAGTTACAAGTATTAAATCTGTAAAGTATCTGTATAAATATATCTATAAATCTTATGAAAGCAGATTAACCCGTTAAGGACGTTGTCATAAAAATCACTTATCTTCGAATTTGTCTCAAATTAACACAAAATGTTCATTAAAGTATCCTTTATAATTCCGCGAAATTTCAATATAGCAAGCGGCATTAAAAAAGTTAAAATTGTACTTTAAAGTTGCATCATTTAACATGGGAAGCATAGGACGAAGCTCGTGTTACAGACCATTTTTTTGAACTGCGAGCGCAATTATTTTGTAATACTTTTAAAAAATTATATTAGAGTATTTGATGATATAAGAAACAAGATATACTTAAGTAAATTTGGGGAATCCGTATTCGTTTTTTAATGGCAAGCGTTTAAAGTAGGAATCTTTTAGTCTACCGCAAGCGCCGGAGGAGGACGACGATGGCGGATCGCCCGAGGCTGCGCAGAAGATAACTTTTGTACTTCTGCGCATAGAAAACGGAGAGAATGCATGCAGTAGTGCTCAACCTATTCTTCTTTTGCCATATACACTGGTACTAATGCAAATGAAGTTTAAGTTGCGCACGACTGATCCGCGACAACGTCCTTAAGGCCCAAAACGCCCCTAATGGTACACCGCTCTTTCGGCTACCATAACTCGTGCAATTTAACGTACAAAAAATCGAGAAATACACTATTTTGAAGCCTAAGATCTCCCCTTTCCAATGGCATGCCTAAAAATGCGATAAAAACTTAATTATTATGCGTAAATATGGTTTAAATAAAAAAAACATGGTTTTTTCAAAATTTTTTTTTATAAAATCAAGTTTTTCAAATGGTTCTTACTTTGGAAACCACTTGGAACCTCAATAACTGGTAGCATAAATGTCTAAGCTTTCATAATATGCGGGTCCGAAATCGATATTTTTATCTTGGTGTTTTCAAAATGGCGCATTAATGACGGAATTTTTGCCAAAACATTCATGAATTTTTTACTTGAAAAGTATGAACTTTTCGAAAAAGTTAAAGAGAAGAAAAAGTTCGTAGAATCACTTGTATAATACATCAAACTTTTTTCGAAAAATTTTAAGCAATTTTTTGAATTTTGCAAATTATCAATTATTGAAAATTTTCAAAATTGCTCAAAATTTTTTGGAAAAATTCGAGTGTACTCTTTGCTTAATTCTAAAAACTTTTTATTCTTGGTAATTTTTCATATATACGCCGTGGCGAGCAAGACCGAACTGCCCGCGCGCTCGACGCGAGCTGGCTTCCGCCGCTCGGCCGGGCCGCCGTCTGATGGGGAGGGGGGGGGGCAATCGGGCTCGGCCGCCGACTCCCACTTCTGGCTCCACTAGGCAACGAGGATAGACTCCTATAGAGGCCGAATGCCCATATATCGACGTGAAGCAAAAATACTAAGGTACGCACCCCGACCACGCGCAGCGCTCGCGTCGATTTCAACCGTGCTGTCGGTACCCAACAAAGACAACGTGCCGTTTACCGACCAAGTCCTATGCTTTAAACATAGGAATCGGCACGCGTGTCCGCATCGTGCCGTCACATGCCGTCATTTTGTTTGTTGGGTAGCAGTGTCGGTAGCCCGGTAACGCGTACGGTAGATAACACGTCGGCTCAAATAATAAACATTAAAAACTGCAGCAAAAATAATTTGCGATTTTATTTTTTATGTTTTTAAAGACAGATTTATCACTTTAAATTGTGAGTCTAGTGCTTTATTATTTTGATTATTTATCTTTTTAAATTTAAATTATTTAAATGAATTTATTTAATTTATTTCAGATTGTAGACTGTAATGGAAGTATATATAATTGTTGATAATGTAAACAGCACTATTAAAAAACTGAATTATTGTTAAATCTGCAAACTTAAACTAAAAAACTTTATATACAACATTCGATTTTATAATAACATTGTATATGATAGTCGTGTGGTTAGCATGATGGACTTGAAACTTTTGGTTCCGGGTTCAAATCAACTTTGATTTTTTTTTTAAATTAATTTTTTTTTATATTAATTAACCTTAAACAATGTTAAAATAATAATAATAATTATCATAATTATTAATTAATTAACCTTAAACAAGGTTAAAATAATAATATTAATAATTATAACAATTACTAATTAATTAACATTTTATATTTAATTAATTAATCTTAAACATGGTTAAAATAATAATACTAGAACATTGTTTAAGGTTAATTAATTTAAAAAAGCACCAATTTAAAAAAAAAATCAAAGTCGATTTGAACTCGGAACCAAAAGTTTCAAGTCCATCATGCTAACCACACGACTATCGCATACAATGTTATTATAAAATTGAATGTTATATATAAAGTCGAGGGCTGATATTAGTTAAAGTTTGCAGATTTAACAATAATATAGTTTTTTATTACTGTTATTTACATTATCAACAATTATATACACTTCCATTACAGTTTACAATCTGAAATAAATTAATTAAATTCATTTAAATAATTTAAATTTAAAAAGATAATAACGCACTAATTATTAAATTAAAAATAATAAAGCACTAGACTCACTATTTAAAGTGATAAATCTGGCTTTAAAATATAAAAAATAAAAACGCAAATTATTATTGCTGCAGGTTTCATAATGTTTATTATTTGAGCCGATGTGTTATCCACCGTGCGCGTTACCGAGCTACCGACACTGCTACCGACAGCACGGTTGAAATCGACGCGAGCGCTGCGCGTGGTCGGGGTGTGTAGCATCTTCGGGGTGCTTCACTTTGGGATAGGGCATTCGGATTCTATGGGAGTCGATCTTCGTTGCCACTACACTCTTTTTCCTTCTCGCGCTTACGCAGCGGCTCCACTATTCTACCCTCTCGCTCACTCTCACGGACACTATTGACAGCCTTGTCACAACGGAACAGTAAATGATATAAATGACAACATTGATCTACCTAAACATTGTATTCTTAATGGAAATTTTAACATTGCTCAGTATATATTTGGTACATTAATTCAAGAAAAACGATTTGAAGATATGAGTAAATGTGCTATCTAATCAGCTCGAAATGTTGATGTCGATGAATCTAATAAACAAGTAACAAATTTATTAGATGCGTCAACTGAACGTATATACACAGGTATAGATAGTACTGATAATTGCAATAACGGAGAATTAGACGAAGTACTTTTACCAGAATATTTAAACTCATTAAATTCCTTCAGCTTACCTCCTTATAAATTAATTTTAAGAAAACATTGTATTGTAATGCTTATCAGAAATATAAGTGTCAGTGAAGGTTTATGCAGTAGCACGCGATTAAGAATAATAGACTTTTCTAATCATTTAATAAAATGTAAAAATTTAACCGGCGACAAAGCTGGAGGAATTGTTTTTATACATCGCATTACATTGTACTGTGAAAATGAATATCATTTAGCATTTAAAAAGAGACAATTTCCTATTAAATTAGCTTTTGCAATGACTATCAATAAATCACAAGGCCAAACATTTAATAATATTATTATAGATCTAAGAAGAGATGTTTCTAATCACGGGCAGCTCTATGTAGCTATATCAAGAGTTAGATCCTGGGCTTCTCTCAAAATATATTTTGGAAATCAAAGACAAGATGTGCAAATTAAAAATTACGTTTATAAAGAATTATATTTATCAAATATTTTTAACATAGATTTTATTCTTATTTAATCGACAATTTTTAATTTTATTTAATGCCATATTTTACATTATTTTATATGCACTTTGATCATTAATGAAAATCAAATTAAATCTTATATTCTTATTAAATGCTTCTATAGGGCCGGTACAGTTAATATTTATAATGAAAAAGCAAGGTGTCCTTAAGTTTACAAATATAAACTCTATATTTAATGTTCCTTTTTCTTTTCCTTATTTTTTATTTCTACCATATGTTAGACCTGGCAGTTAAAAAGGAACAGGAACGGGAATACTTATAACATATGTATATATATATTAACCATGTAGGAATATTTTGATTTTTCCAAATGTTTTCATAACTTTGAATTTAAAATTAATAACTTCCCATGCTTTTTTAATTATTATTATTAATACAATATTATTGATTTATGTGAGGCAAAAACAAAAATCATGACGCGCGCATCGCGCGCGCAAGATTTCTAGTCTGTTTAAAAGTCTCCTCCAGCGCTTTTCGTTTGCATTCCCTAGTGGGCCGAGGAACTCAAGCTAGATGCGAATGGTTCATACGCACACCGTTAGGAGTGCTGTTGTCGAAATCGCCACGCTATATGTCAATTTTGTGGCGACCAGTCCCACATGCGCACACCAGAGGCGCTCTCCCAAGATGTAGCTCTCTCCCTCGACGCGCCAGCTTTGAAGCGTCAGTTCGCTCGCGACCCGCTTACCTTAAGCACCTACCGAAACCTGCGCTTCCCTTGTTTTATATACCCGAAATATATTATCTTATATATGTAAATAAAGTGTTTAGTTCATTAGTAAATATATAGTTGGAGTTGTTTAGTGTGACCTCGGTTCCCTCGTTCCTCAGTTAGTACAAGCACTAACTATACGCCACACTAGACCCCGATACCTCCACATTGGTGACCCCGCGAAGTTTCGAAATTTAGTTAATTTAGTGTATTTAGTGCATCATGATGCAGCGTTCTCCAAACGCCAAAATCAACCGATCCGGCCTCAGGAGAGCCCAGCAGGACGACGAAGAAGCACCGCCTTCGGTGGGCACGGCGTCCCCCGCATCGACGGCCCAGGAGCTTCCTCCTGCGGCGTCTTCTGCCCAGGCAACGGACAGCACGCTCATCCCCATGAGCGACGCAGTAAGTTGCGCTTCTTCTGCTCCCCTCGGAGTAAATCCTTGCTCGGCGTCCTCCACGCCAGTCACGTTATCTCCTCAGATAACACCGCCTAACCCTAGTACGCTTTCTGCAATAGAGTCATCCCCCGCGACGCGTACAGTGTATTCGTCGCCTCCGGCGTCATACTCTGTTTACGCATCCTCCCTCCCCCCCCCCTTCACCGCGTCCTCTCAGCTGTACCCCGCGTCTCCTCCGACGCTAGCGTCCCTCGCGCCACAAGCGTCGCTTTTCCCTCCCCTCCTCCAGTATCCCGCTTTCCCGCCGACGCCAGCGTCCTCCGCTCCTCAAGCGTCCCTTCTCCCTCCCCAGCAAGAGCGCCCCGCTCTTCCTGCGACGTTAGCGTCCCCCGCTCCCCGCGCGTCGCTTGCCCTCTCCCGTCAGCTGAGTCCCGCTCCCTCCTCCACCGCAGCGTCCTCCGGCCCAGGAGCGTCGCTTGCTCCCTCTCTCCCGATGCTTGCCTCTCTCTCTCCCCAGGCGTTTACCCTAGCGAGCTCGCAGCAGCCCCTGCTCGCCGCGTCGGTTAGCGCGTCTCCCTCTCCCCATGCGTTGACCCTAGCGAGCTCACAGCAGCCCCTGCTCGCCGCATCGGGTAGCGCGTCCCTCTCTCCCCCGGCAGCGTCTAATCCCTCTCTCGACTCCCACGCAGAAGCGCTAGGGCCCTCTCCACCAAGTGCGTCGCACATGCCCCCGCATGTCATCGAGGCGTACGCGGTGTTGCAGGCGTATTGGACCCAGCAGTCCCCGTTCGGCGCCCCTACGCCATTCCCTCCGGCGCAGCCCTCTGCGCCCCAGCAAGCTCACGCTCAGATGCCTATCGCATCTATGCAGGTCTCCTCGCTACAAGTATTAGGCCCCGCACATGAGCCCCCTATGACCTTTGAACAGCGCAATACCCCGGTTGTTTATGCGCCAATGAGCATCCCCCCAAGGTCCCACGCAACAACACCGGCGGTTTATTTCGGTAGTTCGGGAAGTTCGAACTCCTCCGCCATCCTAGGTAGTAGCCCACTGCTCACTACCGGCGGAGTAAAAATCCCTGCCCCTCCCCTCAACCTGATCCCAAAACCTCCCCAGTCCGATTCCGTCACCAGCACAACAGGTGGGACCACTCCGAAGCCGATTTTCGACAAGGTGAAGATCAGCCCCCTCTGGCAGGCAACGCCAGAAAGCTGGTTTTCTCTCTTGGAGAAAAGATTTGCGGCCTACGGAATCAACGACGACGAGAGTATGGTCAACGCTCTCCTGGCCAACCTAGGAGATGAGAACAGGGTGGTGCTCCAGCACCTCGTAAACAATCTCCCCATGGAGAACCAGTACGTCGCGGCGAAGCAGTTCATCATCGCCCACTACTCCACCACACCGGAGGAGCGCTTAAAGAGCCTTCTCCAAGACAAACAGCTGGGCAATCGACGTCCCTCGGAGTTGCTGATGGAGATGTGCAACATCGCCCATGGCACAGTAGCTCCCGAATACGTCGCCACGCTCTGGCTGCAGAGTCTCCCGGCGAACGTGAGGATGATTCTAGAACCAGCCAAGTCGACCAGCATCAACGAGCTGGCACAGCTGGCAGACAGGATCCTCAACATCCAGTCGACCGAACGTCCGCACGTAGCCGCCGTCTCGCACGCCCACGCTGCGAACAAACATCTACCAGCTAAGGGGCCCAAGCCCCCCGCTAACAAAAATTCTGCTCCACAGCAAAACATCGAGGCCCTCAACGCCAAGGTGGAACAACTGTTCCAGCTTCTCCAGACGATGTCTGGAAAAAACGTCCAGCGAGCTCGACAGGCGTCGAACCAGGACAACGGCGGGAGAGAGTGCCATTTCCACAAGAAATTCGGCACTCAGGCACGCAACTGCCGCCCTCCATGCTCCTGGAACCAGGCCACCGTTGAGACGTCGGATTCCTCTCCGCAACAGGGAAACTGTTAGCCCCTAACGTGGAAGCGGCTTCCACGGCCAACGGGGGCTTCAACAGCCGACCGTTCGTGACGGGCCTGATGTCCGGCTGTCAGTTTTTGATTGATACCGGATCTGAGGTGTCCGTCATTCCTCCGTCCTCCGAGGACCGCTTCGGCCCCCTGGCCCCTCTCTGCGCGCGGCCAACCGCAGCGCAATAAAAACTTACGGCTCAAAAACTCTTGTTTTAGACCTGGGTTTTAGACTCCCCATCACTTGGGAGTTCATCGTTGCCGACGTAGACCACGCCATCATCGGAGTTGACTTGATGTCTGCTCATCGACTGCGCATAGATGTGGCAGCCTCTCAACTCTGCGACGAGAAGACCGGGATGTTACGACAGGGAGTTGTCCGCCATCTACTTCGCCTTGAAGCATTTCGAACATCTAGTGGAAGGTCGTCCCCTAGCCATCTTGACAGACCACGAACCACTGATATACGCTTTTAGCCAGAAGAAGGAGAAGATGTCCCCGAGACATATTCGCCAGCTTAGCTATATCAGTGAGTTTTCTACAGATATTTCACATGTTTCAGGTGTCGACAACCACGTGGCAGACGCACTCTCCCGCATCGAGGCAATCCGCATGCCCAATGCCCTTGACCTCGATGCCCTGTCAGCTGCCCAGAACCAGGACCCAGAGCTCGCTGACCTCATCAGCAAAGGGTCAACTTCTCTTAAGCTCCAAAAGCTTTCGTATGGGCCGGACCATCACGGTATCTGGTGTGACCTCTCCACTACCGATCTACGCCCATACGTCCCTCGGCAGCTAAGGAAGCCGATCTTCGAGAAGTTCCACAACCTCTCTCACCCTGGCAGCAGAGCGACCACTCGCCTCATCTGCCAACGATATCTTTGGCCGTCCATGAATAAAGATATCGTGCGTTGGTCCCGGGAATGCGGCCCTTGCCAGCGTTCCAAGATCTCCAGGCACGTCCACCTTCAGCCGGCAGCCTTCGACCTCCCCGACGAACGGTTCGATCACGTACACATCGACATAGTTGGCCCCTTGCCACCATGTGATGGGTACCGTTACCTCCTAACGATGATCGACCGGTTCACGAGGTGGCCCGAGGCCATCCCCTTGAAGGACATCACCGCCGACAACGTGGCTGCCAACTTTTACAACCACTGGGTAACCCACTTCGGCTCACCGAAGTCCATCACCTCCGATCAGGGTACCCAGTTCGAGCACTCCATGTTCGCCGCCCTGGCAGAACTCATCGGGAGTAAAAAGCTCCGAACCACGGCGTACCATCCAGCTTCCAATGGCATGATCGAGCGTTGGCATCGCTCCTTGAAGGCAGCGATACGATGCTACGAGTCAGTCAACTGGGTGAGATGCCTCCCATCCGTCCTCCTCGGCCTTCGTACGTCCTACAAGGTGGACATCCAGGGGTCCGCCGCAGAGTACCTTTACGGCACGCCTCTCCGCATTCCAGGCGAGTTTTTCACCCCGGAAGACTCACCTACCGACCACAGGGCGTTTTTTGAACCCTTCAGGTCCTACATCGCCAAGCTGAAACCGTCTCCAGCCTCCAACCACGACAGAAGGAAGACCTTCGTTTTCGAAAATCTGGCCGCATCGACCCACGTCATGCTGAGGCAAGACGGCAAAGCTGGCTTACTCGTCCAGCCATACTCCGGCCCCTACAAGGTCACCGGCCGCCCAAGCGACCGCGTGTACACCCTGGACATCCGAGGCCGTATTGTAAACGTATCGGTCGAACGCCTGAAGCCGGCGTACGTAGAAGTGGTAGAGCCACCTCAACCCACAACTACACAGCCTGGCTTAACGGTAGACCATGCGTACCACCGGCCATCACCTGTACAATTTAGCATTAATTAAGTTTTTTATTGTAAATAAATGTCCCTTGACTCCCCTGCCCGTCCCGCGACAGTCCCGTCCCTTGATTCCCGGCCCGTCCCTCGACAGCCCCGTCCCACGACAATCCCGTCCCTAGACACCAGACTCCCCTAGTCCCCGCCAAAGATTTTTTTTTATAAAAAGTTTATATGGTTATCTGCGATAACTAGAGCTACGACTCGCAGTTTTAAGTTTTCGCGCCAGCGCTCTTTTAAAAGAGGGGGAGGTATGTGGCGACCAGTTCCACATGCGCACACCAGAGGCGCTCTCCCAAGATGTAGCTCTCTCCCTCGACGCGCCAGCTTTGAAGCGTCAGTTCGCTCGCGACCCGCTTACCTTAAGCACCTACCGAAACCTGCGCTTCCCTTGTTTTATATACCCGAAATATATTATCTTATATATGTAAATAAAGTGTTTAGTTCATTAGTAAATATATAGTTGGAGTTGTTTAGTGTGACCTCGGTTCCCTCGTTCCTCAGTTAGTACAAGCACTAACTATACGCCACACTAGACCCCGATACCTCCACAATTTCGCCGTCATATATAAAAATCACGACATTGAATGTGGGTAATAATGCGACATACATTAACTCTGTAGGGAATTTAAAATCATGCGTATAGTAAAATCGCTTACGGTCAACGTAAAAATACTAGCACGTGATATTTTTACGTCACTTAGCGTTGTAATTAATAGCGTAAAATTACTAGCACTAACGTAAAATCGCTCACGCAACTTGTAATTTTCATTTAGGATTTTTACAGTGTAGCGCCGAATTGACAATGTCAAATTTATAATCGAAAAACAGATTAGTAGATTAATTTTCGGAAGCAGATGTTATTGCATATTCGTTGACTTCCAACTGACGACCGTGTTATGCTAATAATATTGGGGACTTTGAAAGATAAATTTCACAAAGAAAAGAATGCATCACTCTATTGAATCACTTGACGTCTGTGGAGAAGACGGAGCTCACGGGAGTTTCGAGGAGGAACATCCAGATAGGTAAAGTAAATGAAATCTTATTCCAAATTGTTACATATTTCCTTTTGTCTACTTTATTTCTTTGTTTAAATTATCGCGTAATCGAGTAATTTTATCAATTTTAGTGATAAATGGACTTTACTGCAAGAGGTGCAAGAAACTTACAACCAACAGAAGCATGAGAAAGTTCGAAATAACAAAAAGCAGAAAAAAAAGAAAAAAGATTTTGAAAACCGTATCTCCATTATTAAACGTAGAAATACTTTAGATGCTATTATTTTTAATGAAATGTGTGACAAAGCCGATCAGGACTGTGAAAATGAAGCAAAAGAGGAGGCAATAAAAGAGGGAAATCGTAAAAGTAAACGAACCTTAAAACTTTTAAGGGCAAATGAACGAGATTCTAAACTTGAACTTAGTACAAGTGACCATTATGACCTTAAACATTGTTGTACTCTTAAGAATATTAAGGTTTATTGAAATGTTTTTGCACAAATTGTAACATGTCCTATTTTGATTTACTTTAATTTTGATTTTTTTTTTAGATTGAATCTAGAAACAGATTCCGATGTTTAAGTTCTAAACCAGTTGATGTTGGTTACAAAAAATGTAACATCTTTTCAGAGCAATCTACTTCCACATCTAGCAGTGAGCAGCTGAATAATTCCAACTATCTATCTGCACAATCGCAAAGTTTACAAGACAGAGAAATTTTTCACAATACATTCTCTTTTTTAATTAGATTAGTAAGGCTTCTTTTATTGAAAGCTTTATCATTCTACTTTATTTAAAAACTTAAATCGCGATATTTTACTAGGGAAGCACAGACAAAGATCGTTCATGTCTTCGTCAAATCAGCCAAGAAGAAACAAGATGGCAGAATGAATTAAAAGATTTAATTTGGCTGGAGTTACAAGCTTACAGAGCTGATTTAAGCATAGTGGCAATGGATGAATATCTTTGCAAGCAAAGAGAAGCTGTTGGTGTACTTTTGATTGAAATAATGACCTACAGGTTTGCTACAATCATCAAATTTATTTAACTTAAATTAATTCAGTAATTTATAAATATTATATTTTATAGATTTGATCCAGTTGCAAGTTTAAATAAACAAAGGGAAAGTGAAAATAATTTCCAAGTCAAGTTATGCATTGATGCAACATTGTGCAATGGATGTTTGTCTATGTATTGTCGTGATTGTACTCGAGCTCAATCTGAAGCACTAAAACAAGTAGAGAATCTTTTAACAAGATTAGAGTCTGCGGAAGCACTTTTTCCTTCTTCTCAAGCATTTGCTTTGCACTATCCTTTATATAAAAGTTCAGAGTTTCTAGGAAGATTGAAAGCTATATGCCTTTGGTATAATATGACTAAACACCACAGATTAAAACTAATTATTTTAGGGAAGCTATTAACTCTACTTCACAGAAATAAAAAACCCGATGACAATTCACAACTGAACTCTAGTTTTGGGTACTGTGATACAAGTTTCTAAATAGAATTTAGCTTACACTAACAAATACTTATTAATTTTATATAATTTTAAATTTTATATTGCTTTGTAAAAGAACTCTAAGTACGTTTATTTTCAAATGAATAAATAAATATAATACATTTCAGATCTCGAGTTTATGATTCTACAAGTCCAAGCGATAGTAATAACAGTAATACAAGCAGTGTATCGTCTAATTTAGCATTTGGAGAATATTCACTTGCTCAAACTTGGAACTTATCACCTTCAGAATGTTTATTTAAATGTTCTGAAGATGAAAAATTAGAACATTTAGCATTTTACTTAACAGAATTTGACAGACAAGTTTACAGGTAAAGTTGAATGCAAATTAAAGTTTTACTAACAAATTAACTATATATATAATTTTAGAAAATACATTGAAGATGTTTTAAAAACTCGAGGACTTCGGAAAAGTTTAAATTTCCTTGAACGATTGCATACTTCAGTACTCAGAAAGGCTAGACTGGCTTTAGAAAAATCTAAAATTTCACAAGAAGAGTATGAAGGAGACCAAGAGTTGCGCCGTTATGGAGTATGGAGTCCAGAATCTAGAGCTTTAAATTTACCATCTTACAGGTAATGTAATGGTAACAATTTCTTTTATTAAAAAATTCAAGTAACATATACTTGTGTCTTCCAATAGAGCAGCATTTGTTTTTCTTTCTCGTGTACCACTTGATGTTATTCATGAATTCCTCCGCATGAGGCTTGAACAAAAACCAGAACAGCCCAGTCCATTATCTGTCCGTCAGTTAATGCGAGAATTACGCGAAGGACTAAGAATTGCCTGTGTTCATCGTGAACGATTTGCAGAGCATTCTCTAACTGCTGCTGCATGTGATGGCCCATGCACGACCTTATTTGATGAAGACGTTAAAGAATTTGATAGAAATTTAAAATCTGTTTTTAACGTTTACTTAGACTATTTACAACAGTGGGTGGAAATGGTATATCATGACAGTTTTCATAAAAATTTAATTCAAGATGAATGGTCATTTGTAAAATCAATTGCTGGCAAAATTAATAATGGTTATGAAATAGCTGGACTTAAATTTTGGTAAGTTTATTATAAATATATTTTTTATTTACTGTAATAAGAAATTATTATATCTTTTGAAGTGAAATCGCAAAAATTATGGCTAAACAAATCAATGAATTTTTTATTGAGCGGCCACAGGAATTGAGAGAAATATGTTCTAGCAGAAGCAATGAGGAGTTTTCTGTCAAGTAAGTATATCTTCAAAGTGATGCATGAATTTTTTAAAACATTACAAATTGCACATTGACAGATTCCATTTAATATCTATTGGACGTGAATGGCAAACATTGTTTGATGAAGCACGAGAAAAAGTAGTAAAAAGTGTAAATCTTGCTAAATGTTTAAGAGAGGATATTCAAACTTTTCCAGAATGTAAAGATTTACTATCAGATCCTGTGAACTCATTATTGGTAATTATTTTTTATAATGATAATATACATAAATGCTTTTCATTGACAATACAAATTTTTAAAATTATATTTTTAGGAATCAGTGATGAATTTTAAATATAGAATAACAGAGGTGATAAGTGAGTTTCAAAAAGGAATAAAAGGAATTAATGAAACAAAGTCTGAAAGTGAATTTCTCACATTACGAATTCGAGTCAGAGAAATTCTTCATCATGCTTACAGAATGGGTTTTGACTACTATAAGGAACTTTGTAAATGTATACAGGCAGACAAAATAAATGTCATAGTAAATGATCTCATTGCTTTTGCTTTTTTATGGATGGATTTTGTAAAGAATTATTGTGAGCGCGGCAGAGGTCTTAGACCAAGGTGGGCAAATCAAGGCCTTGAGTTTTTAATGATTGTTTGTGAGCCAGTTAATACTAAACACTTAACTTTAGAAGAATTTGAGCAGTTAAAAACATCTATGGATCAGTGTATTTCACATGTTATTGGCAGTGCTTCTAAAAGAGATAATAGTTTGGAGAGGGATAGTAAGTTCTTTAATTTACAGTTTTCATATTTACTACCATAAGACTAAATTTTATTAAAATAATTTAAAGATTTTAGGAAATTTTCAGAATCAAGAGCAACATCTCCATATGGTCAAAATCGCACTTCCAGTATCGGTTCATTGCATAATCCACAAAATACATTAAAAAATACAGAATTGCATGCAGCGAAGTCTTTAAAGCAGAATTATTCAACATTTCCTGATGAAATTGATGCAATAGAGTACGATGAATCTGAAAAAAATTTGTCTAGACCTGAAAAGATAGGATTAGCTGTTAAGAATCTTGAATATGAAATTGATAAAAAATTAAAAATCAGTGAATTAATAGGACAAGTTATAGATAGGAAGAACGTAGATAAAATTAAAATTAAACTGAGAAGAGTAAATTTTACTTGGCAAAGAGGCATAAAAATAGGTAGCTGTTGAGATTTTATCTTTTCCATTTTATTTACTCAATTTTTCAATAAATTTCTTTTTAATAGGTCAAGGAAGATTTGGAAAAGTGTACACAGTTGTGAATAATCAGACAGGAGAACTTTTAGCGATGAAAGAAGTTCAACTGCAGCCAGGAGATTATAAAGCTATTAAACAAGTTACTGAAGAATTACAAATTTTTGAAGGGATTCAACATAAACATCTAGTTCAATATTATGGAATAGAAATACACAGAGTTAGTATCAATTAATGAGGGTATGGAGTAATATCTAATGGGAGGTTATTTTCAGAATTGTTACATTTATAAAGAACAGAGACTCAATACATTGCTTTACTTATTTCTAAATTTCCTTACGATTCTGTACTAACTTGTTACAATTTGATTAAATTGTACATAAACGTACGGAAACGTTCGGCAATTTTTAAAAATATACAACAATGTATAAAAAGCCATAACAACGTACGTTCAATTTCAACATTATTTTGATTAACAAAAGATGTTTTATCGAGATGAAATGACAATTACGATGGAAACATGCATAAATATTTAGCAATGTCTATCCAAAAAACTTATATATAACACTGTAACCTCAAAATGGTAACTTTGACTGCTAATTTTCAGTCCTTATGCTATAAAAAGTGGATTATTCAGCTTGTGGGACTTTTGTATTATTATACATTATTTTAAATTAATCTTTTAAATATATGACAATTTACTTCAGAGCTTTCTAAAAGGGATAAATTCAATCCAGCCTGAAAAATTTTTTAGTGAATGTGAATTTTGAAGATTTTTTATTGATCTTTCGAATGATCAGTATTAAAATGAAAAAAAAATGTTTAATTTTAAAAAAAAATTACGTATTTTAATGAAGTGGTTTTTATTAAACTTTTAGGAAGAAATGCTTATTTTTATGGAGTTTTGTGCTGAAGGAACACTAGAGAGTATAATTGTTGGTAGCGGAAATGGTCTTCCAGAATCTTTATTAAAAAAGTTTACACATCAGTTGCTATTGGCAGTTTCGGTGCTCCATGAACATGGCATTGTTCACAGAGATGTAAAGAGTAAGATGTTTTTTTAAACTTTTGCTATGAAGTAGGTTATAGACTTTTACTATTTATGGAAATTATTTCTAGCTGCAAATATATTTTTGACCGACGAAGGCAACTGCCTAAAACTCGGGGATTTCGGCTCAGCTGTGCAGATTAAAGCTCACACTACGATGCCTGGTGAACTTCAAGGATTCGTAGGAACTCAAGGTAATAATCAAATTTTTTCATTCAAAGACACAATTTTCGTATTAATCCTCTAAAAAGTCCACTTTATTCATCTCCACAGAAGGAGTAAAATCATATTCTATTATATCATTTTACACTCTCAAAGAAATACTTCACTCCTCGGAGGCATGCATTTTAGCTTTTGTACACGGAGAAAAATTTCCAACAAAATTACCAATGATATAAAACATATCGACGGTGCCTACAAAGACTACCACTCTCAAAATCGCGGCGAAGTATACTTCTTCTTCTTCTTTCTTTTCTGGCACCGCAGCGCGTACGGCCATCAACGGTGGAATGTAGAATTTCTGGTAGGCGGGGAATTCAAAATGGTCTGACGGCTCGATCTGGAATTATAAAAAGAAAAGGGGAGCCGCCTAATCCAGCCTCGAGGACAGTATGGCGGTCCACTGGGTGAATAGATGGGTTAATGAGTGAGAGAGAGAGAGAGAAGGGGGAGAGGGAAAGGCTAGAAATATTAGATGTCAAGTTTACAGTCGGAAAGGAAACCGAGTAGGATGGCGATGATGTTAGGTGAGGGGTCATGGATGAATGGAATAATTGCAAAAGGGGGGAAGTGTTTAAGAGATGCAAACTTTGTTAGGAGGGAGGCGCGTTGTGTTTCGAATCGAGGGCAGGACCAGAAAACGTGATTTAGATCCTCCTCCTCCGGGCAAGAGGGACAAAACGGGGAGTCGACAAGGTTTTTTCTGAAGAGACTAGAGGCGAGGCTATAGTGGTTACTCCTCATACGGGAGATGGTGGTTATTTCTTTGCGCTCAAGGCACAGTTTATGGAACCATGGACGGAGAGAAGGTGAGAAGCAAAAAGAAAAGTACGATATACCTGTAGAGACCTTGTGGTGCAGGAGAAACTGCTTGAAGTCTGAAAGAGCGAGATTATTGATGAGAGGATGAAAATCCGAGTAGGGGAGGGGGAGGTTAATTAGGAGGCCTTTCTTAGGGGCCTCCGTGGTAAAGGCATCCACTATCTCATTGCCAGGGATACCCCTGTGGCTAGGGATCCATGCTAGAGTGATTTTAAAGCCGGAGGAGTCGAGCTCTAGCAAAAGTTTTTTAATTTTAAAAATAGCAGTTACGGGGGGAGGTGATGAGGTCGCAGGGGTGTGAGATAGATTGAAAAACGCTTAGAGAATCTGTGAAGATAGAAGCCTCAGGGAGCCGGAGCTCCGCAATTTACTCGAGGGTGAGCTGAATTGCTAGAGCTTCGGCTTGGAAGATGGATGCTCGTGAGGGGATGCGGAGTTGGAACCTAATGTTAAGTTTAGGGCAGAAAATGGCCAGAACAACGTACGTGCCGTTGGGCCCTTAGAACCGTCAGTATAAAAGGAAGTGGATGGGGAGAGGAGGTGGTCAAAGAGGTCAATGAAAGAGGAAGGCGGGGAATTGCTGGCCTGGACCTGGCGGCCTAGGTTTAACTCGACATTAGGAATAAATTCCTGAGATTCTAGAGAATAAGTGTAGCATTGAAGGGCAGGAGATGAAAAAAGGCAGGACTTATGTCTCTTGAGTAGAGTATAGGCCCTAAGGATGGGAAGGTTGAAGAGGTTGAGCCCTTTCCGTTCCGTTGAGGGTGTCGAGGAGGGAGTCTAGTTGGATTGTCGTGGGGTTCTGCGCGACGGAGAGGGACTTAATAATGAATTTAGAAGCGAGTTTTTTTTACGAAGGGGGAAGTGGAGCTCCCCAGACACAGCATAGACCACCCTGTTGGGGGTAGAAAAGCGGAGACCAAGGGCGGCTCTGATGGCGCGACGTTGCGAGATTTCGAGACGACGGAGAGGAGCGATCTTTGGGGAGGATGCAAATGGAACCGTAATCGACGGTGCCAAGCACGAAGGCTTTATAGATGTTAAGTAAGGAAGAAGGGTGGGCACCCCACCAGGTAGTTGAAAGCGAGAGTCCTAACGAGAGGAGGTAAGTTGATAGAGAGATGAGGCTAACCTCGAGGATATGTAGGCATTCTGAGATTTTAGAGTGCGAAGTGAAGTCGTCAATGAAGCTTAGTTATCCACAGCTAGGCTGTACGTGCTTGTGAAAGGAGGGTATAAATGATGTAAAGGATAGGGCTGAGGATGGTACCTTGGAGCAGCTCTAGAAGAGAGCTGAAAGGGCCAAGGGTCTCGCCAAAGATTTTGAAAAAGACAGAGCGGTTAGAGGTAAGAAAATAGATGAATCGACAGAGGTTTTTGGGTAGGCCCAGATCTCTGAGGATGTGACAGAGGATGCCGGGGTTGACATTGTCAAAAGCGCCCTTGATATCAAGAGGGCTGCTGTAAAGTTACCCTTAAGAAAGCTAGTATAGATGGAGGACGAGAAGATGGAGAGATTGTCAAGACAAGATTTACCCTTCCTGAAGCCGAATTGGTAGGAAGGAAGAATCCGGTAGCGCTCAAGCCACCAAGCAAGGCGGCGATGAAGTAGTCTTTCGAAGATCTTGAGAAGCGATTGGGCATGGGTGATAGGACGGAATTTACTAGTATGAATTTACCAGTTGAAGAAAACGAGTGACTCCCTCCAGGAGTCCGGGAAATCGCCAGTGAGGAAGATATTGTTAAAAACTTCTAGCAGGTTAAGTTGGATGTTAGGGGGGAAGCGGGAGATGAGGAAATTATTAATCATATCAGGGCCGGGGGCTGATCGAGGTTTAGCCCTGGCCTTATTGATTGCAATGATCAGCTCCGAGAAGGAGAAAGGCCTCCTGAAGGTCTCGTCTGCTAGGGGGTCCGGGGCGAAATCATCATGGAAATTGGGGAAGAAACATGAGAGAGGGCAAATAAAAGGGACCAGGTCCCGCTGTTTATTCATGTTGGCAATATTAGCGGGGGAGCTGGCGGGATCGAGACTTCTATGGCGAAATCGCTTGACTGTATTCCAAAAGGTGGAGGGGTTGGAAAAGGGTGAAAGAGAGGAACAGAACTCCTTGAAGGAATCCCTCTTAACCCTCGAAAAGATCTCCTTGGCAGCCCGCTCAGCCTCGAGCATATCTTCAAAGGCGCTAGGATTACGCCTAAACGCCCGTCTGGCCACCCTCCGCTTACCATCGGCCTCAGCGCACTCCTCGTTCTATTAGGGTGGTTTTGATGGTTTGGGCCTGCGGGTGCAAGGCGGACCAGGCACTGAGGGGGAGGGGCGGGCGCCCCGTACGGCGTCCAGAACAGCCGAGGTAAGCGAGCCGTACTAGCAGCTTGCTGAGATGGGGGAGCCATCAGGGGCGAGTCTGGGGAGAGAGGAGCATAGAGACGAGAAAAATATTGGCCAGGAGTCCTGTGAGATTTTCCTGTAGTTGGGTCTATGCAAAGAAGAGGGGGAGGTGATAAAGGATAACCTATTTCGATATGGATGGGGAAGTGGTCTGAGAGAAAATTGTCCTCATTAACAAACCAAGAGGAGATAGGATAGAGATTTGTAGAAACGAGGGAAAGATCTAGACAGGAGGAATAGCCTGGATTGCTAGAGGGGGGTGCCTGAGTTTAAAACCAGGAAGTCTGCCAAAAAAGGAATCGAATAGCAAGTGGCCCACAGGGCAGACGTGATTGCTACCCCAAGAGTGATGGTGACAATTGAAGTCACCGCCTATGAAGACAGTTGTGAGCGGGAATGGAGTGAAGGAAGTTACCGAGATAAAGCTGAAAGTTTTGCCCAGAAGGGGAGCGATAGGCCGAGATAAGGAGTAAATCGCCTTGAAGTGTGTTGATGGAGGCAGCAACACATTCAAGGTTATGTGGGGAAGAATAAATGTTGACTAGCGAGAAGGGGATGGAGGAACGGAGGCAGATGGCAACTCCACCGCCTCTGTCGCCGTCTGGCCTGTCGAATCTTATAATGGTGAATCCCTTGAGGGAGGCAATATCCCTGTGGGTGAGCCAGATCTCTGAGAGGAGAATAATGTCGAAATTGTGTGAGATGAGTTGGAGATGTGGTCTGCGCTAGTTAAAGAATCGGAAGTTTTACTGGTGAATGCGAAGGAGCTTGTGGTTCGAGTTTCCTTCTCGGTCCTGGTGCAGGTTCCGGTTCCGGTTCCGATTTCTAGGCGTCGGAAAATTAGCCAAATTTGAGTGCTTGAGCTTCGTCCGATTTGTTGAGGGAGGCTAGTACGGGAACAATAGAGTTGGCGATTTGAGAGACAAGGGTCTGCAAGGGGGCCAAGGGGTTGACTGATGGAGAAAGTTGTGGGGGAGAATGAGAGAGAAGCCTCTGAGATTGATCAGAGGGAGGAGATGCAGCCGGCTCGTAGAGGGCCATGTTTTTAGATTGGGAAGAAGGGATCAAAACCAAATAAAATTGAGAAGAGAGTGAGAGGTGTGTATTATCAGTGTTGGCTAACTGGCCTACTTGAAAGGTTCCCTTTCCAAAAACGTGAATTCTCTGTCCTTGCCTAAAATCAACTGAAATTTCGAGTATTCATTCAACAGCTGCTCGAAACAGAAGCAGGTCACGGCTGCGACTGTATGCTGTTAAATGTGTTTGAACACCCTGCGTGTTCAGTAATTAAAAGCATCTTGAACGGAAGCAGGGCACGGCTACGATCGTTCGCTTATTTAATCAGAATCTGGAATTCCTCGTAAGTTCCAGTATCGCAAAGTCTCCGAACAGGAGCAGAGCACGGCTGCAACTGTACGCTTTGCGAAACCTACTCCAGAAATTTCTTAATGGAAAAAAAAATTTTTTAACAAGAGCAGGGTACGTCTGCAATTGTCTATTCTAGTTATTGCTTCGAACAAAAAATTTATTTTCCACATAAATCCGATGGCAAAAACAAGCGAATTCACTTTTTTGGACGCTCCTTCCGCATGAAGGAGCGTTTGCCGCAACGCGCGATTCTCTCTCTCCACCTAACTCTACTTGGGACAAAATCCCCTGATTTTTCCCTTCTCTTTACCCAAAAAAACTTAATTTTTCGCTTTAATTCTGCGAACACGCGATCCCTAGAATTTAAAATGAATTCAAATCTCGCGGCTTTTTCACTCCCTGTGAAAAAGCGCGTCGCCACCTGGTAGACGATTAGCGAAGCATACACTGCTTTTGGATTACTGACTTGTTCGGTAACCCGATCTGTAAATTAAAAAAAATTGAGTTCCGTCGCACCGTGTACCTTTACTCCGGTGCACACGTTATTGGGAGCCAGCTGTAACGGGGCTGTTCTTTCCTATTTGTCTCGTGAAGGAGACCTTTTCCCCCACGAGGCAAGTGCAATGGGGCACACACGAGTGCCCCGCGAGGTCTTACCTCGGAGTGCGCGCAAGCACCCAACGGCAAACACACATCGCCGCGGCCCGTATACAACGCCAGAGTATGCCGGCCGCTCAGCTTTACGGAAGAGTGGCGGTATTCGGGAGGTCAGGTTAAAAACCTGGATGTTCGTAGAGCTCGGGCGCTTGAGCCGAGTGCTACAAACGCGCCCGAATGTTGCCGAGCGGAGCCAACCAACCGCGTGCGCTCCTGCAAATTCTCGGCTGCTCCGAGAATTTACCGGCTGACCGCGTGACTCGCGATCGGTGGTGTATACACGGATCAACGGCTTTGCTCCGCGTAAACAAACACAAGGGGAACGGGCCGCTTGTCCGTTCCACGGAACGCACGACGAACATGACCTCGAGCTCGTGCTCTCGGTACCGACGTTTTCCTACGTTGCGGCTCGTCCACGAGAGCCGCGTCTCACTGCACGAGAGCTGGCGAACGCGATCTAATGGAGAGAGAGAAAGCACCCGAACTGATTCCGCGCGTACGCGGGGCAAAGCTATGCCCTGGAGTCGAGGCGCTTCTCGACTCCTCGCCGGGTACTTGCCCGCACCCACAACAAAGTAGTTGGGCGGTATTTACAGTTTTCGCAGCCGCTCGCAAGTCCTGGGCTGCCCGCTCGGACCTCGCTCTCTTTCCCGTACGATTGTCCTTGCACTCGGCACCTCATGCCGTTCATTTGCGCTCGCGTCCGTCGTCGTTGACGGCTTGAGAGAATCTCTCAAGCTTCCAATATGGCTGCCGCTCGCGCGCGCGTCAGCCTAGCCTCACCTAGCCGCGCTCGCTTGCGCCAACTAGCGGCGACGCGCAAGACACCGTAGTACCTCGCGTCACAATATATAACATTCTATATTATTTCTAACATTTTTGTCAATTAATCGTGCCAGTCGTGCAAAATAAAAATATTTAAAAAATTAAAAAAAAAATGGTTTGAATTGCTACAATACAATTGAAAGCAATAAAACTGTCTATTACCAGTAGTCAATAGAAATCAATTGAATTTTATTACAATGGATTACATCAAAAACAATTAAATTCCTGATATTATGTAAGTCAATTAAATTCAATAATCCAGCTACTGGAAAAATGTATATTGAAACAAATTACTTAATTTACAAATAAAAACCAATAAAAATTAATTACTTTTTATTGCTAAAATGCAATTTGCTGTAATTCACAATCAGTTGGCGGTTTCAGACATGTTGAAAATTATTGAAATCAATTAAATTTAATAAAAAAAAAATAGATTAAAATTCAATTCTATTTATAGATACAAATTCCTTTTCTATTTACTAATTAATTAAGAATATTGAAGTCAAAAGCAAACAATTAAAATTTAATTGGTTTCAATTTATCATTTCCAGCAGGGCCTGTCGAACAGGTCCATACTTATTTTGTATCACGGTAATTTTTCAGAGGAAATTTAACTTTAATTTTTATTTGAAATTTCTCTCCATGTAACAGCATATTATTTCACAATTAGTGAAAGTGCAGTTTTGTACCCCGAAAGAAAAATTTTCAAATATTCTCTACGAAATAATTTGCTCTCATTTCGAACTAAAATAATCATGTGATTAAATCAAGTAACAAAATCATACGATTCACCAGTTAAGTAGTACTGTGTCATATATAATAAAAAAAGTCGTGCCAATTCCGTCTTTGTAATGATTAATTTGACATTATAATTGCAAATTCCAATATGGTGAACTCAAAGTTAAACAATAAATGTTACCCCCGTAGTTAACTGATAAAAAATTCAAGACCCTATCGTGTACCGTGTACCGACAAGGATGTTACGGAGCTTTTTTATTGTTTTTCTGTTTTTGGTTTTTTATAAAAAAAAAACCCTTGTATATAAAATATTTTGGGATTTGCTTTATTTTTGACTTTACCATTTTGAGCCCTAAAAATGAAAAATGCTGTGCCACTTAACTGGTTAATTCCGAGATTTTTCGTACCAAATCAATACACAATATGAACATCACGTGTTAATTGGGTACAAACATTCACGTCATTCATCGCATGATTTCATGACGTTATTAAGTCTCTTAATTACACAAGCCGACAAAAATTAACCAACATTCAGACCCAGAAACCGGACTATATATTTCCAAAGGATTTTGAGCGCTGAATCCAAATGTAGCCTCAGAATTGCTCTATCAGGTCTGGTTTTCGATATATCCTAACATAAATGTAAAAAATCATCGTTTTTGACCATATTTAAGGTTATGTAGCCTTGCAGATGTTTTCTTTCACCAAAATTAAAGGCTGGCATCTTTAAGTGCAAGTCTTCTTCTTTCAAATAGCATTAAGTTTCCTTAAATATCATTTCTTTTCGCTAGGATATCGCATTTTGAGATTTTCATGTTTCTAAATTTTCCTACACTTGAAAATTGATTGAGATAACATAGACTTGATATAGTCGATTACTAATTTTCTTGAATTGAGTATTATTTTTCTGTAAATTTTGTTTCACACTATAATTGTGCTAACTTACCAAACCTGTACACTATTTTTCTTAAAATAAACCTTATTTTTCTTGATGTCTTATAACACAAGTACGTTGCCCATTTAACTCCTAATCCACCAAACCCCACTTATCTCCTAAGTCCTAGAAACCACCCCTACCAAACCACGATCTACTTAAGCCACCTGATCCTAGGGAAAGCGAGTTTAGCAGGATATTTTTCTTGGAATGAGTGTTATTTTACCTAAAATGTCACACCGCAAGCGGTCGAACTTATTAAACTTATAACTCACCAATCCCGACCTACCCTATAAACTCCAAATACCACATTTACTAAACTACAAGCATGCTATATAACCCAGCTGACTCTGGAGCAAGCGAGCTTACTCATATCTTTTTCTTGGAATGAGTCTTTATTAAAATTATGTCTCACACCTAATATGGGATAACTTACTGAGTCCCTAAACAATCTGACCCCGATGTACCGCCTAACCTTTAGAAGCCATCCCTAACCAACTACAAGCAGTTCAATCTACCTGACCTTAGAAAAATCAGTGTAGCCGCATATATCTTTTGCGATAAGTCTTATTTTTCTCAAAAATAAATGCCACACTCCAAGTGACGTAACCCATCGATTTCCTAACGCACATAACGCTTATTTACTTATCTTTGTTAGAGTTTTATAGTATTTTTCATTCATATAAATTTGTTGGTAACAGCTGATTTCAAATAGTCAGGATTTTATATTTTATTAAAAAGAGACATACTCTTACCGTTCTTAGCCGAATCCAGAGTCCCGAAACAAGGACGTAGCGGCGTTGACTCCATTTTTTTGTTGTTTCTTTTTTTTTTAGTTTTTTTAGTTTATTTCTTTTAAATCCGTAAATATTTTAATTTTTGGTTTATTCGTGAAAGCGTTGGCGTTTCATTTCAAATGACCGATTTAATGACTTACGTATGTAACTGGCAGGGTTAACATTTCTCTTCAATCTCCAATAATAATCTGACAACATTCTTTTATCCCACCTTCTTTGATAATGTCGCTCAGCTTGTTTAAAGTCCTGGTAAAAACGTTCTCCCATCTTTTCACTGAATGCCCCAACATTTTCAGGAAAGTAGTCCAAATATGAAAAAAGGAAGTGCAGTTTTAAGCTCATTAAACAATCTAACTTTTTAAATTCTATAACATTGTAGATATTATAGTTTTATACTTTGGATCTCGGTTATTTCCTAAAAAAAGTCTACAACGCTCTTGAAACTTTCCCAAGCCTCCTTTTGAACAGTTGTCATAGTTGTTGTGAAATCTTCATCCCTCATAAGTTTCCTAATATCGGGTCCCACGAAAACACCGCCAATTTTAGTATCACTTAGATTTGGAAATGCAGATTTAATATACTTGAAGCATTGACCGACGCTTTGCCTGAGTGGTCGAGATGCACCTCGGGCGTTCGGGAAAGTTAAGCGACTTTCGGCGTGGACACTACTTGGATGGGTGACCGCGCTGGAAGTTGCGATGCTTCCTGGATCTCTTAGGTGTTTTTCTCCACACTCAACAAAGTGAGCGGGAGGTATGAGAATGACAAATTCGGTGCTCAGGCCTACGAAATGTGACTTGGGCATCTAATTTGAGCATTCTCAATATACCGACCCACTCCGGAACGGGTTTTCCTAATTAGCATTTACCCTGGTTATAGGTTTGGCCACAGGTTTTCCTCGTTCCACAGGCATAACCCTGGGCGAATGCGGAGTGGGATTAGGGACGTAGGGCAAGAGATCTGCCGGCAGAGAAGGTCGAGGGAAAAAACGCTGGGCTACAGGGTGGGTGGTGTAGAGCCGTGTCCTCCCATCACACCTAAGCGGGGGGGTCAGAGCAGTGTCCTCCCCCCGCTCGGTAGTAGGCAATAACAAGAGTCGGCAGGTAGTACCAGGCCCAAGGGCCCAAAATAAAAAAAAAAAATAAATATATTTGAAGCATTGACTTACCTTGTCTAGAGCTTTCACAAATTGCTTCATTATGCCTAATTTAATATGGAGTGGTGATAATAAGATTTTGTTTACATTAAGAAGACTTTCGTGTGCAACCTTATTTTTACCAACTTCCCATTTAATCTTTGTGACCAATCTTGTTTCACCCAATGTTCGTCCCTTGCACGACTATCCCAAAGGCAAAGAAAACATGGGTATTTTGTATTGACTGACTGTAAACCTACCAGAAGATTTATTATCTTGAAATCACCATAAATCTGCCAGTTATGATCGTTATACTTTATTTTGTTTAGAAGTAGTTCGAGATTTTCATACGATTCTTTTATTATATTAGAGTGACCTATAAGAGTTGCTGCATAATGCTTTCCATTATGCAACAACACATGTTTGAGACTTTCTTTAGAGGAATCTATGAAAAGTCGCCAGTGTTCGGGTTTATACTCATCTGTTATATAGAAAGTCAAAAGACCTTTCACATAATTGCAAAAAAACTATAGAATCTTCTCTTGAAAAATACTTTAAAAACTTTTCTTCTCGTTGTCTATAAACTGTGATCTTTGTCTCAGGTAATATATTTTTCTCTTTGAGTCTTGAAGAATTCTTGGGAAGATTGAGATCCCGTATAAAAATCATGCAACCCATCCTAATAAAAAAAGTTTGGCTTGTCGTCATTAAAAAGGGTTTTTAAAGTCACTACCTTCGGGGTCGTTATTTTGAGTATTAGACGTTGATTGAATGACTACTAGAAGGAAATTTATATTTTCAGAGTTACTTATATTACTTATCTTTGCTGACGTTACACTTTGCACCTTAGGATAAATGAGACTTTTCTTATTATTGTTATTTATTCCATTTATATTACATTTACAAAAGTAGGAATCCATACAGTGATTACTTGGCTCTTGCCAAATCGTTGGTTCAATCACAAATTCTTTTATAATGACTTTTTCATCCCAACGACTCAAAGTCAAGCAACGAGCATTACAAACAGAGGTAGGTACCCACTGTTTGCCTACATTTTTAATAGGAATTTTGTAACACTGTAAGTATTTGGTCTTTATTAAAATATTAATTGGTCTACGACAGTTTTGTGTACTGAAATTCTCACAAATATAACAAAATTTATCAAGTTTTGATATGCAAGTTATTCTGGAATTCATTTTTTATTTATCAAACTTTAAAAAAAAGTATATATATTTTAACTATATGTAATTTGAGGAAAAGCTATAAAGTAGCTTCAATTCAACATTATATGAACAATTTTAGAATTTTCTATGAAAGGACTACGTTTAAAATTTTACTTACTTACATAGCGGAACTCTAAATATTGTTGCGATAGATAGAGGTCAATTTAGTTCTAAAAGATGAAGAGTTGATCAATCAAAAAAGATATTGCAACAATCATAAGATGTAACCAAAAAATTAAGATACTATTTCTATGTGTGTGTGATTTTTATTTATATTTAAAGAGTAACAAAGGTGGCTTAGAGTGACTATGTTTTGTAGGGCACGTTTTGTAAATGTTTGCTTCTATATTAAATTCGATTTCTGCAGCATACGAAGTATAGATTCGATGTATTGAAAATTGAGAGGTAAGGATACTACTTTCTTATATATTAAACCACTGATTTATTGCGGCTGATAAATATTGGTGAGTATGATGTTTAAATATTAGGTTGGATGTGCTGGATACAGCACATACGGTTGATATAGTTTTGAGAATTAAAAATTCGGTTCCGTATACCTGAGTTTTCTTTTTTGGGGTTTGAGGGCCTGAAATATATGGCTTAATAGTATGTAAATTTGGAATTTGTGGTTAAATTATTTCATAATGATAATTTTTATTACAAAATTTATCGAAAAAGAAAAAATTGAAACAAAGTGAAGTTTATTGAAAGGGCTACTTTAAGATGCTAATTATCGTTTTTCCATGAATAAAAGGTTGTGGTGCTATATAACCTCTAGCATAGGGCCCCTATTGAAAAATCTTACGTAAGATCTTTCGTAAGAACTTACGTAAGATTTTTCAATAGGGGCTAAATCTCTATTTTTGCGCTTTTAGGTTACGATATTTGATTAGGTGGTTTAGCTCGCTTGTGGTATCAAATTAAATTGTTTCAAGAAAAATATGCGGCTAAACTCGCTTTCCCTAGGATCAGGTATCTTAAATTGTTCGTGGTTTGGTAGGGGTGGTTTCCACAGATTAGGAGATACGTGGGAGTTCGTGGATTAGGAGTTTAGTGGGTAACCTACTTGTGTTATGAGACATCAAGAAAAATAAGGTTTATTTTAAGAAAAATATGCTAGTAAACGCTGTGCCCATGTTTAAGTGGGTTAGCCTGCTTGCGGTATGATAGGGGTGGTTTCCAGGGTTGGGGCAGTGTGTGTCTCGGTACCCGTGGATTACATAGTCTAGGGGTTTGGTGAGTTAGCACAATTATGATGTGAAACAAAATATACAAAAAAATAAGACTCAATTCGAGAAAATTAAAAATCGACTATATCGTGTTATCTCAATTGATTTTCAGGTAAGAAAATTTATGAAAATGTCAAAATGCGATATCTCAGCAAAAAGAAATGATATTTGAGCAAACTGAACGCCATTTGAAAGAAGAAGACTTGTACTTAAAGATACCAGCCTTTAATTTTGGTAAAAGAAAACATCTTTAAGGATACAAAACCTCAAATATAGGCAAAAACGGCGATGTTTGCACTTTTAGTTAGGATATTTCGAAAACCAGAGCTGATAGAGTAATTCTAAGGCCACATTTGGATTCAGCGCATCAAAATCCTTCGGACATATATAACCCGGTTTGTGGGTCTGAGATGCTGTCGGCCTGTGTTATTTTAGACTAGGGTGCGATTTACGGGAGTTTACTGCCGATCACCATACAATGACCCATTTTGTTTCATTATATACTAGAATATAACTACAGAATTCCGAAAAATAGGTATATGAGAAATAAAGGAGTCATTCTCTCCTAAGGGAAATAAAAAATTCTTTATGATTCGTCTTACGAGAAATGATAGTATATTACGTAACACGGGATGGATTCTTTTTTCAGCTTAGCAACGCTGAAATTGTAATCTTTCGATCGGGCGCAGGGAGGAAAAATTATGGTTTTGTGCCGCTAGGCTGAAAAGGTTTCTTTATTCCACAGGGAATAACAACGCACTTTATGCCCTGCTTTGAAGGAAAGAAAAATTCTATTTATTTCGTAGAATCATTTAATTTGATTTGTTGTCAAATAAAGTGGACTTGTAAATGATCGAAATGAAAAAATGTATGTGCACCTCGGGAACGTCAATGTTATGGCAGTGGCATTGGTTGTCAATTACTGAAGGAGAACGCATGCTTAATTGATCAAATACTACATTTTTATACGGGTGCGGAAGTGGATTATTTGCGTCGGGAGACGTTTTTAGTACGAAAAGTCTCCCGAGGCAAAGATTCACTTACACACCAGTATAGAACCGTATTTTTCTCCACGAGAGCCGCAAAACGCATGCAAACATGCGTATTCGAGATTAGAGTGGAGAAAAAGTATTTTTTGCGACGATGAAAGCCATATAAAATAATTTTTATTATTTTAAGTAGCTTAAAATTTTAAGTAGCACATAAAAATCAATAGTTTTTGAATTAATTTTGTAAATTTTATAATTTTGTTTATATTAAAAAAATTAAATCTGATGATAAATGTTACTGGAACCAATTGTCGATCAACTATTGAAACCTCAAGTTAAAGGTATTACTTTCAAGTAGAGCTATAAAAGAAAAACTTATAGATGCATTATTTAAAAAAAAAAATATTCCATAACGCCTAAGATATTAATGATACATATTATATCATAATTACTTAATAAATATTTATATTATTCTAATTTTTTTTTTCATTTCCGTTTTAATTTTCAATATAGGCTTATGGGGTCCAAAAGTCAATTAAAAAATTCGAATTTCACGCCACAATATAGCAGACGAAAAAACAATAACTTAGCTTATAACACAAAAACGAATGAAATATCCAAAACCACGAGATACTTGCCTTACATTAGTTAAAAATCTAGCATTTTAAAAAGTTCCAAGTTTAGATAACAATACAAATTGCTATTTCTTATCGGAAAAGTGTAAAAAATGGCAATTTTCATGAACAACAAAAATTGCTAAGTAAAATAGGAAATTTATTTAGTTTCAGAACTTGTTCAACTATTTAATCAAATAATTATAAATTCTACAACCTTTAAGCCCAGAATCACATAAATTATTACGAATTTAAGCCTTATTCCATTAAAATTCATGCACCGATGCGACCTGCAGCTAACGTGAAAGTGTCTATATTTTCATATTTTCCATAAAACAGTTTTATACTTTATTTTACTATATAATACTTACAAGTCAGAACACATTCTTTAAACGGATCCAAAAATTTCTTTTTTAATATTTAGCAAAATTGAGAGAACTTGCAACTAACATCATATTCCATTTAATAACATAGTCCATTTACATGCTAAGTTTTCTTGTAAATAAATTGAAATTAACTCGGCACGTGTACTCGGTTCTAGCCAGCGTCAAGTATTAAGGGGGCCAGCCTGGGTTAAATTGAAAAAAAATACACTTTTCAGTATAATAGCTATAAAGATTTTATGCATCACTTTTGAATCCTGGAACTTTTTACACTTTAAGTACTCATATAATTGAAGGTATTTATTCACTATTAGGGCTCAAAAAGTGTTCTTTATCTCTACTATTGTTCCACGAAAAATATCTTAAAGATTTATTTATTTGTCCACTTACCATAGGTTTTTTTCTAGTACGATGACTTATATGACACCAGACCAGGCTTAAATTACTTTTCATAACTTGCACCTCAGAAGTGACGGATTACTTTTCTGAAAAAAATACGAAAAAAATTATTGTAGATATTTAAGTGCAAAATACTATTTTTAAGCCTAATATTTTGCACCTAAATGTCTACAATAATATTTTCGTATTTTTTTCAGAAAAGTAATCCGTCACTTCTGAGGTGCAAGTTATGAAAAGTAATTTAAGCCTGGTCTGGTGTCATATAAGTCATCGTACTAGAAAAAAACCTATGGTAAGTGGACAAATAAATAAATCTTTAAGATATTTTTCGTGGAACAATAGTAGAGATAAAGAACACTTTTTGAGCCCTAATAGTGAATAAATACCTTCAATTATATGAGTACTTAAAGTGTAAAAAGTTCCAGGATTCAAAAGTGATGCATAAAATCTTTATAGCTATTATACTGAAAAGTGTATTTTTTTTCAATTTAACCCAGGCTGGCCCCCTTAAGTAAAAAGAAACGCGATTATTCAAATATTTTATTCGTAAAAAAGTCATTCAATAGAATAAGACTCAGAATTAAAGAAATAATATTAAATTGGAGAAAATGCGCGTCTGCACGTGTCGAACAAACGACAATTGTCGGAAAACCCCCAATTTTCTCTCAGAGTACTGCGCCAGCGCCACTAACGATACCCTCGGAATTGTTTTGCCCGCTTATATTAAGATAACATTACTGATACTTATTGGAAAGTATTGTTACAAATAATTTTAATGTTATTCTAAAATTTAGAGATAGATTATTAGTAATTATGTCCTATTACGAAAAAAAAAATATCTTGTAAAAAAAATGTAATTTCTTAAATTGTAAATATTTATGTCCTAAATTATTTCTGTAAGTTTTTTTATTGTTTAAAATGATGAAATACAATAAAAGAATATAGGAAAAAAACTGATTTTTAAACATTTTTAGGTCCAAACTCCTCTTAATTTGATAAAATATTACAAGTGATCGACCAAAGTTTACCTGCCCAAAAAATAAGACAATAGATGATCACTTAAATTATCATATTTATATGAAATAAATTATTCATTACTTTTTTTTACATCGTTCATATGTCTTATGAATAATAACTTTTACACTTTTTAGTAACTTAATTATAAAGATGTATGAAATAAAAGACTACAAGTTGCTTGCGTTCTTCTACTATTCATCCCGTAATAACTAACATGTTTCACGCGATCAAATAATTTCGATTAATTTTTTTTCTAAATATTTGTAAGCCGGATTGATTTAAATTGTTTTGATAATACAGACCTACAAAAAAAGTTGAAAGTTCAAAAACGTGGCATATCGCACTTACATATTTTTTGGGTCGCTGAATCCGAATCTGCGGCCAGCTTATCCTCGTCAGATCGTGGCCAAGGTCAGCTGAATACAAAATCACGAAATTCATTAAATAGACTAAAACCATGGTACTTATCATAATCAATTTCATTCAAAATTTGTTAGAAGTATATGCAGTTCGATAAAATACCCATAAAATTTTGAAGCTTGTGAGGGAGTTTTGGGAAAATAGTCGAAATTTATTGAGGATGGGAGAAGGGAATTCGTTTCGGTTGAGCTGTCCTGCGATGTTTACCTTTGTGCAGGTGGACTCGACAAGACAGAGATAAACAAAGAAAAAGAGGATTACCTGGATGAATGAGAGAAAGAGAGAGAGAGAGACGCAGGCAATGAATGTAGTGCTGGCAGCGGAAGGTGGCCCGACGGCGCCGCGACAGTGCATGAAGACAAGACGAGAGACGGCCGCTCAGCTGAGCGCGGCTGCCATCTTCCCTCGACCCCGTGACTGCCGTAACCGACACATGAAGGCGCCGCCGAGGAAGAATCTACCACTTACACATAGGGATGGGCGATTCTATTTGATTCCTTCAAAAGTATTCGATTCTTTATTTCAGGAATCGATTCTTTTGTCGATTCTTCTGGGTATTCAATTCTGTGCGAGTCGATTTTTTTTGAGTAAGGAATCGAGAAAGAATCGATCGTTGATGTGACGTCACGATTGTCACGAAACGGACTGTAGTTAAGGAAGAATTATATATTATTGTTGATAATGTAAACAACAATAATAAAAAACTAAATTATTGTTAAATCTGTAAACTTAAACTAAAAGCACTCCACAACTTTATATATAACATTCGATTTTATTATGACATTAAATGCGATAGTCGTGTGGTTAGCACGATTGACTTAAAACTTTTGGTTCCGGGTTCAAATCGACTTTGATTTTTTTATTACGTTATGGTACTATTTTTCCCTTATTGGCAATTACATCAGCTTTCAAACCCATTTTTTTTGTATTTCTATCTTAATCCTATCGTTAGTTCTACGATTTTGTCCAATGACAGTTCAAAATCGTACACTGTGTCTTTTTTTTTTTTTAGTCTATTTTTAATGAATTTGGTAGTTTGACTTTTGACTGCTCTTGAAACACATTTGATGGAAATAAACTAACCCCAGATTCGAATTCAGCAACCCCAAAAACATATAAGTATACCATGGTCACGTCTCTGATACTTTCAACTTCTTTTTTTGTAAGTTTATCTAAATTTAACAATATAATTTTTAATTAATGAATAATCAATGAAAAAATTAAACTCTTTTTTAGTAGTTATAATTCTACTCATAAACCCTAAATTTGGTAGATTACTTTTCATGTAAGTTAAACCATATTAAACTAATGAAAGTATGGCAACCAATCAATAAAAAAGAGTTAAGTCTAAACTCTTTTTCAAGTAGTTATATAACTAAATTCTAAAGTTGAAAACATATTTTCAATGCCAATTAAAAAAACCTAAATTTAAAAAAAAGGCAGCGATTTAAAATTTAATTAAAAAACTTTTAAACTACTTAATATTATTTTTCAAAGAATATAACCGGTTATTTGCCATATCCTATAAAATTTTTATTCATCGATAAAATCATGTCATTTATTTTATATGTAGTCCCCGTCATCACAAAGTAATTAATCTTTAAAACTGCCAAATTTAGTAAGTTATAATTTAGATAAGAATTGACTCTTTGATTATTGATTGATTTCAGTACTTTTCATAGTTTAATATTTTGTAACGGGGTTATCTTCGACCGTTTCACCTCGCGGAGGAGACCTGTCTCCGCGAGATGGGTGCAATGGGGCACTCACGAGTGCCCCGTGAGGTCCTTACCTCGGGGTGCGCGCGAGCACCCGACGGCGAATACACGTCGCCGCGGCCCGTATACAACGTGAGAGTACGCCTGTACTCTCACTTCTCGTACTCGCGTGCTGTCGCACGAACGCGCTCCTCGCGTTCGCGCGGCTGTCTTCCTCCTGGATGACAGCTGATGCCGGCCGCTCAGCTCTGCGATAGAGTGGCGGTATCCGGGAGATTAAGGACGAGGAGGGTTTGCCGAGTAGTCCCGCGGACTACTCGGAAGAACAACGCGATCAAGTAAAATGACAAGTCGGAGGCCTTTATTGCCTCCGTAAGAGAAATTACAATGATCGCGCCCCGAAAGGTTAGTAGCCGTCGGGCGTGCGAGCCGACTGCTCCGAACACGCCCGAGTGTTGCCGAGTGGAGCCGCGCGCGAACGCAAGCGCGCGCGCTCTTACAAACTCTCGGCCGCGCCGAGAGTTCGCCGGCCGATCGCGCGATTCGCGATCGTTGATGTTTACGCAGAGCGCGACCTTGCTCCGCGTAAACAAACACTGCGCTCAAGAGCAGGCCGCCTGCCTGCCCTGCGTGTACACACACGTACACGCACACGCGAAGGAACGGGTCGCTTACCCGTTCCGTGCGACGACTCACGAACCCGACCTCGAGCTCGTGCTTGAGGTATCGGTATCGCACCGCGCAGCGACTCTTCCACAAGAGTCGCGACTCCCGCCGCACGAGAGTCCGCGACCGCGAACTAGAGAGAGAGAGAAGTAGTGAACTGGGGACGGTCCCCTACGTTCACCGAACAACGTTCGACACCAGGGAGTCAAGGCGCTCCTTGACTCCTCGCCGGTACGCGCCCGCACTCACAAGACTAGTCGGGCGGTACTTACAATGCTCGCAGCCTTGGCTCGTCCTAGGCTGCTACCGCGTTCGCACAGAAGCTCGCTTCCTCTCCTTTCCCAGGTCGTCAGCTCGCACACGCGCCCGTCGTCGTCGACGGCTAGAGAGAATCTCCCGAGATTCTAATATGGCCGCCGCTCCCGCGCGCCACCCCCTAACTCCTCCTCGCGCCGCGAAGGCTTGCGACGGCGCGCAGGTACCCGATAGTACCTCGCGTCACACCCTCCCCCCAGACGCCGTTAAGTTACGACTTTACGGCTTCTGTAACTCTTCGCGAGCCAATCCTCCACGGATTAGGGATTAAAGGACGAGGAGAGGTAAATAAAGCCGACACGAATTGCATCGCTATGGTGTAAATTAAGGGCACGAGGCCTTTATTTGGCCCTCATTTACATCGGTGGTGGGAAGAAGGATCCAACACGGGCAGTCTACTGGTACCTCCTCTTGCTAATGTACCACCCGTGCTGGTCCTTCTTCGGACACTGGTTGGCGTAGAGCACGCCTGGCTCTGCGCAGACTGAGCAGAAGAAGCGGCCCGGGTACAGGTCAAAAAGCTCCGGGCGCCGCTTATCCTTCGCGTCCGCTTCCACACGGGCGCGGAGGGCCGCGAGACGCTTCTTCTCCGCTGCCTCCTCCTTCTTGGCCTGGAGGGCCCTCTCGCGGCGGCGCTCCTGCTGCCGCCGTTGCTCCTCCTGGAGCCGCCGTTGGTTGGCCTCCATCGAGGCCTTTAAGCGGTCCTCCTCCGCTTTCTTTTTGTGGTGGGCCTGGTACACCTCGTCGTAAGCTCGACGTGATGCGGCCAGGCCCGCCCGCTGCGCGCGGATCTCTACGAGGCTGAGGGAGGCGCGCGCCATCTCCGCCAGCTCTCCCTCAGTCTCCTCCGCACCACGCAGGAAGTTCCGGTGGGCCTCCTCCAATTGCCCAACCGCCCTGCGATAATCCTCAGTGGAGGAGCGGAGCCAAGCCTCCAACTCCTCCAGCCTCTCGGCAGCGGAAAGGGGCCGCTGCGGAAGGGGGGCGCCGTCCTCGGCGCCTCCTCGCTGGGTTGGCTGGGAACGGAGCTCCTCTCCGTCCCCCTCCTCGGCGACGCTCACCGTCATCGAGGCCACGGCCCCTGGCTCGGGGACGTGGGGTCGCCGTAGGGTGCGGGTGGCCTCCTGGCCACTCGCTTCGGCGTTTTCGCGGGCGGCCTCGCTGCCGCTCGCTGTTGCGCAGGGGACCTCCTGGTCCTCTGCTCGATGGGAGGCGGCTTCGCCGCACGCCTCCGTCTCGCGGGCGACCTCCTGGTCGCTCGCCTCCGGTCCTGACCGGCTCGACGGGGATTGGGGCCTTTCCCCAATCGCCTCCGTCGCCTTGGGGGTCCCCTCCAGGGTGCCCCCGGCCACGACCTCCGCTGAGTACTCCTCAGCGTCCTCGCTGAAGAGCCGGGCTATCCCCTCCTCCATCTCGTACGTGTCCATCTAGGAAAGGGACAGAAAGAAAAAGAGGGATGGTGAGGAATGGCTCTCAGAGTCGGTTCTTTCCTGTCAACCGTGTCTTCCTCGCGTCTTACGTTTTGGCCGCGCTGGCCTTGTTCTTAGAACCGGGTGGACGACCCGGTCCTCGCTTTCCCGTCGCGTTTCTAATTTGCGTGACGGCGTAGGACGCTTTACGCGGGCGTCCGCGTTTGCGCTTTACAGGTTTTTCCTCAGGCTGGGCGCTCCCAGCCTGGGACGCTTGCCCGCTGGCACCGCTCTTCTTCTCATCAGCCTCTGCTGATGGAGTCGTGGGCGCATCCACACGACTCCCGCCTTCCCCCGGAGGTCGGGCGCTGGTCTCGACGTCCTCTTCTTCAGCAGGAACGTCTGCGCCGGGGATGTACGGTTTCAACTGTTCTGAGTGGATCGGACCCACTGTCCGTCCACTTTGGTCACGCAACGCGTACGTGTTGCTGCCCAAGATTTCCGTAACATCGTACGGTCCGGCAAACTTCGGAGCTAGCTTCCCAGCTACTCCTTTTGCCGCATTGGAAAGGACTTTATTCCTTTTCCATACGAGATCTCCGACTTTGAAGCTCGCTTCACGTCGGCCCGCGTTATAGTAACGCGCCTGTCGATCTCGTTCCCTTTCGGAATTCTCCGCTGCCATGTCGTGGACCTCGGAGAGATTCTTCATTCGGAGAGCCCATTCTTCTCGAGCCTCCTCTCCGTTTCGTTTTAGTATATCAAGCATCTGCCTGCTATACTCCGAGTCTAAGGGCTTCGGATGCCTGCCGTAGACGAGGAACGCGGGTGTCATTCCTGTGGCACTACTCTTGGAGTTGTTGAACGCGTGGACGAGCTCTGTAAGATGCTCGTCCCAGCGATCATGGTCATCTTGGATGAAAGCCATGATCATCTGCTTCATCGTTCGGTTAACCCTTTCGACAGGGTTAGCCTGCGGATGGTACGGGGGCGTCGTTTCATGACGTATCCCCTTTTTGTTCAAAAAACCGTCGATCGTTCGGTTTTTGAACTCTGTCCCGTTGTCGGAGAGGAAGACTTCGGGTGTTCCAAACCGGAGACAGAAGCGTTCTGTGAACTCCGCCAGTATGGCTTCGCCTGTGGCGCGGTGGAGCGGAATCACTTCCACCCACCGTGTGAATAAATCCTGGAAAACTAGGATGTATTCATACCCTTTACTCGTCTTGGGTAGCGGGCCCATAATGTCGCCTGCGACATACTGCCAGGGTCGTTCGATGACCCTGCGGCCCATGAGTCCCGTCGGCGGCCTTTGCTCAGCCTTTATCTGCTGGCAAGTCTGGCATTGCCGCACGTAATTGGCGATGCACGCATCCATACGTGGCCAATAATATTGACGGGCAACCCGTGCGAGAGTCTTCTCTCGCCCCAAGTGTCCTGCTGTGGGGCTATCATGACACTCTTTCATGATATCCCCTTGTTTTTCTAGAGGAACGACGAGCTTCCAAGCCTCGTCGTCCTCCCCCAGGATTCCTTGCATCAGTTGGTCGGGGTTGTAATAAAACAGTCTCCCCCCGACCCACTTCATCTTCGGATCGGTGAGTGGTTCCTCTTTGGCTTTCTTAAGCTGTTGGAGGTACCACTCATCCTGGGAATTTCCCGTCCACGAGACACCTGCCACTGGTGTCTCCTCGCCCTCCTCCTCGTACATTCGAGAAAGGGCGTCTGGGACATTGTTGAGCGAACCTTTTCTGTGCTCAACCGTGAATTGGTGGCCTTGCAGCTCCAGGGCCCACCGCGCTAATCGCCCTGTCGGACCACTCAGTGTGCGCAGCCAACGCAGACAGCTGTGGTCCGTGACTACGCGAAATGCGTAGCCTTCGATGTATGGGCGAAACTTCTTTATCGCCCATACTACAGCGAGACATTCGCGTTCTGTCACGCTGTAGTTCCTCTCGGCAGGTGAGAGGACGCGGCTGGCGAACTCCAGTGCTCGCTCCTTGCCGTCTTCAAACTGAAGTAGAACTGCTCCGATTCCCGAGTCGCTTGCATCTGTTTGTACAACAAACTCATTGTTGAAATCAGGGCGTTGCAAGACTGGTGCGGAGGCTATGAGAGCCTTTATCCGCTCGAATGCAGAGTGTTGTACTTCGGTCCACTCAAACTTACGCTCCTTCTTCGTTAGTTGCGTAAGTGGTTCGGCGATCGTGGCGAGGTTGTTCAGGAACCTCCTGTACCACGATGCCATGCCTAAGAAGCGCCTTAGCTGCTTTACGTTCTTAGGCGGCGGGTACTCTAGTACCGGCCTTATCTTCTCTGGGTCAGGGCGGAACCCATCTTGGTTCAGCACTACTCCCAGGTATTTTACTTCGCTTTGGCAGAAGTGGCTTTTCTGCCGATTGATCGTTAGGCCCGCCTCTCGTAGACGGCCTAAGATCTTACGAAGGTGTTCGAGATGCTCCTCGAACGTTTTCGACATTATGACGACGTCATCCAGGTATGCGAATGCAAAGTCTTCGCAATCTGGAGTGACGACCATGTCGATTAGGCGCTGGAAAGATGCCCCTGCATCTTCCAAGCCAAATGGCATTCTCTTGTACTGGAAGTGGCCCATTCCAGGTACAGAGAAAGCCGTTATCTCTCTGGACGCCTCGTCCAGAGGTACTTGATGGTACGCGTTGCTGACGTCTAACGTCGTGCAAAACTTTGCCGCTTTGGCCTTGCGGAAAGCCGCGTCCATGCGTTTCGCCGGGTAGCCGTCCGGCGAAACCTTGAGTGTATTGACTCGTCGGTAGTCAATGCACATCCGGTATCCTCCACCGGATTTCTTAACCATCACGACCGGGCTTGACCACGGACTCGTGGATGGTTCAATGACGCCAGCGTCCAGTAACTTACGGACCTGCGCGTGCATTTCAGCCTCTATTACCGGTGAATATGGGTAATATCGCTGTTTGATGGGGCGAGCATCTCCCACATCAATCGAATGGGTCACCCACGTGGTGCACCCAAGTGTGGTCGGCTCCGTGCCGACCATTTCGTGCACAAGTACCTCGACTTGTGCTCGTTGCTCCTCGGTTACATGGCCTAAGCCCACTGCACCGATCTGGGTCATGTTAATCTCTTTAACTGATGCCAGTTGGAGCTCCACGCTGACGTTGTCGTCCACCAACGTCAGCTGGTTTGATCGCGGATTGTGTACTGAGCCGAATTCCCGCATGAAATTCGTGCCCAAGTAACAATCCGCATCTAGTGCAGGGATAATCGAAACTTTGATATCCCTGCTTATGCCACCTATTGTGAAGGGAAGGTAAGCACAGCCCACGATTGGGCTCGTGCTACCGTCAGCGAGCTTAGCACCTGCGTGCTCGCTTGGCATAAGTGTTCGGCCGCATGCAGTTATCAACTGCAGGCCGATCGGTCCCATCACTGTGACCGATGCGCCTGTGTCGTACAGCGCGCGGAAGTGGAAACCTTCCACTTCCACCTGTAACCACCATCTGGTTTCCAGGCTTTCCTCCGCAGGAGTATTCGGTAGTGCCGTCCCGCTAACGTCCTGGGAGGTCGTTCCCGAAGCTTCCTGACTAGCTTCGTTGGCGTTTGGGGAAGTAGTTGAGTGCTCTACTTCCCCTGTTGCCCGTTTTCCGGCGAGCAATTAGGGCATTTCGCTCGGATTACGCCTTCTTTGTTGCATCCGAAGCAGCGAATAGGTTCTTTCGCTTGCCCATTTTTCTGGTTTTCCTTCGTGCTGCCATTTTTATTCTTGGCGTTGCCTCTTCCGGAACGGCCGTTTTTGTTCGCCGAGGAGGAAGCACCCTTGTTTCCCCCTCCCTGCCTTTGTTTGTTGCTTTCGCGGAAAGCTTTTACTAGCTCTCCGCTAAGCTTCGTTAATAGGTCGGCCATCTCTTGTCGACCTATCCCGGCTATCGGAGCATCGGGCTTCTCCTGTGTGTCCGGCGGTGTAGCGGCCGTTGCCGCTACTTTTGCATGAGAAGACGTCCCTGTCTTCTCCCTCTGCGGTTTGTATGCCGTTTCTGGCATTACCGCTTTGGATGGGGGAATTGGCGTCCTATCGCCCTTTTCCCTGTCCAGGATATATTCTGCCTTTACGCATTGATCCGCTAGATCGTCTGGCGTATTACAGATCTCTATCCGGATAATTCTTTTAATTTCCGGGAGAAGATTCATGTAAATCTTCTCGATTTCCTGGACCCTAGTCATCCTCGGGGATACCTCACCTAACATGCTCTCCATGCATGTTATGTAGTGGCTGCTCGATTCCCCTGTTTGTTGATAACGACGCCTGATGTCGTCTCTTAGGCGCTCTTGCCTATCGTGGGCGCAGCCCCATCTGCGCCGAGTGGCTTGACAGAAATCTGCCCATGTTCGCCAATCGCGGCTGTGGTTCCTGTACCACATGCTCGCCACGTCTTTGAGGACGCACGGGAGCGACGCCAGCATGTCGCTCTCGTTAAGTTTAGCCGCTCGGGCATTGTCCTCGAAACTCTTAAGGAAAGACTCTACGTCTTCTCCTTGTTTAGCCGAGAACGAGACGTTCCATCGGCTAACTATTCGGCTGGGGTCCTCGTGACCTCTGCCTGTGCGATTTAATTCGCTTGTGGAAGGACCAGTGGGCTCTCTTGTCCTTCCGTTCGTGAAATCAGTCCACGATCTGATTTCTCGTGGCGGGATTCGCCGTTGCGCGTTCTGAATGGTGTTCGCACCATTCAGTGTTTCGTTGATTCCAGGCTCGTCTATCGTGTACGTGTCCTGGAATCCAACGCGCGGTGTCGATTGCGACGGGTTTATCCGCTCCGTTCGCGTATCGATCTGTCGGCCGTCGATTCTTGTGCTCGACATCGGTGGCCGTTGCTGGTCTACTATGTGAGCCAGCTGATCGACTCTCATCGTGAGAGCCGTCAATGCCCTCGCCTGGTTGACACTTGTGTTCAACAGGCTGTCGTATTTCCGTTCGATTGCTCGAACGGTTTGTTGGATATCTCGTAACAGAGATTCCAACCTCAGCGATTGACCCTGTGACGACTGACTGTCGTCATCGGTCCCGCTATCTTGGTCCTTTTCAATTTCTGACTTCGATGGCGGTGTGCGACTTGGCTCTACGTTGCCAATTCCTTTGTCGCCTTCAGAATGGCAAACGATGCTGTTCTGATAGATCGAGAGAGGGTGAGGTCGGCCCTTCTCGTAGTTCTCGTCCTGAATTGTGGTGGATGTCCTGTCCATACACATCTCTTCGATGAAGGACTTCCTCAACGATTCACGGACTGTGCGTAACTCCTCCTCGTTTGAGGAGTCACACGCCTGAAAATCGGCTGCAGTGTAATTACCTTGCAGCCAATTATACAGACGGTGACGCTGCACAAAGCAGTCGCCGTCTGTTCTTAGTCCGAGTTGCTGGATTGTCTCCTCCAGCTCCTCGACCGGGATCGCCGACAGCCACTGCTGGACGTCCTTTTCCGTTGGTTCTGGCTTGTACTCCATCTTCGCCTGATTAAGTACAGGCCTGCCCTCTATCCCAAAAACACGGAAAAATTTATGGGACGGACCTTTCGGTTGGCGACGCAACTACCCCTACCGTGTAGTGTGAGATTCTCTCTGAAACACGTCTTCGAGAATTTCTTTGCGACTGCCTACCGTTTGTAGCGCAGTCGCGATTGAGATGCGTAAAAAAACCTCTATTTATTTAACGCGACTCTACTCGAAGTTCTCGCTGACAAATTCAGCGAGAAAATGAATTTTCCTCGAAAACTTTCGATTTTCGAGTTCAATTTGGATGGAAAAAATTCTCCTTAGAATTTTCTCCTAGACGTGTTTCTCGTGTTAGTAAATTACAATCGTTGTAAATTACATGTGTTCGCTAAACTAGCCAACACGAGAGGTTCCCAGACGAAAATACGAATTCTTGTTTTTGTTTTTGCGTTTGGCTTGCTGAGATTCCGAGTTTTCATTCAACAGCTGCCCCGATACAGAAGCAGGTCACGGCTGCGACTGTATGCTGTTGAATGACTTCTGAACACCCCGTGTGTCAGTGATTAAAAGCTTACGAATGGAAGCAGGGCACGGCTGCGACTCGTTCGCTTATTAATCAGGATTTGGAACTCCCCGTGAGTTCCAATATTCGTAAAGTTTCTGAACAGGAGCAGGCAC